>BPTQ01000002.1:88899085-89348781 GCA_019973895.1 Chrysanthemum seticuspe | reverse complement strand
TGCACTTTTCTGAAAGCACCTGTACATAATTTATTATATAAAAGATTGGATTGCCTGGTAATGTTTGGTTTTGTTTTTCAGATCTCATATTGGTATAAATCATATATAAGTTGTAATTTGATGGTTATGTGAATACGTAAGCATTTGTGTCACTTGCAGAAGTTATTTTTGAATGTCAAGGTTGGTTTTCTATTTTCCAATATCAATTTGACGTAAAAAGTGCCAATAAGTTTCTTTTCCGGTTGGACCTATGCATCTGTATAATGAACATTAATATGTGGTGCAAGGCTGTTTAAAGAGGCTCAAAAAGCTCTTAACAAGTATCCATTGATAGGTAATGATTATGTTTGTCTTTAGTTGGTTCTTATTTCATTCACCGACCCAACCCGTTTATAATTACTCATTGTGACGCATTACGTTGCCTCTGTATTGTGTGCAGAAACTGCATCTTTTGTTTGTTGGTGATCTATTGAGTATTGCATTAGAGGAGGAAAATCTTTCAGTGATGATTTATTACCTCACTTAAACCCCAAAAATATGATTGGAGGAGGCGTACTAATGCCATTTGAGCTTGAGGTTAGTCCCTTAACTCTTTTCTATATAAGATTATAAGTTTCCTGATTTTCTTAGTATGATGATGATGATGATTTGGTCTCAAGATAATTATGTCTATATTATTGTCAATCGTCTTCGTCATTCTGGAATTCTTGCAGTGGTTTTTGAGGTATTTAACTGAATGCTTGGAGGTGCCATGTTCACATTCTATCAGGTATGCTGCTCTGCGAATTGCAGGTCATCTTTATTTGTACTCTTGAGATTTATTTTTTGTTCAACCCTCTAATCTAGACAACAATTCGAAAATGTGGTATTTGGTTGCAGGTCTCATGAATGATCTTCGTCATATCCCATTAATTTTTGTTGATTCCTATTCCTTTGAGCAATTTCATATGACAATGTTTGCTCACTATTTTAAGTAGCTTTAAGTACGCATAACATCAACTCGTCTACCAAATCGAGGTAAGGTTAACAAGTCAATATGATCTGATCACCTAAACATCGTCTTATAGTTAATAATGTAGCGCCAATAAATATAAATTCGAATCACAGGAGTCAAATACAATTTGATTATAACGTTCAATCAACAAAGTGATGATTTTGAGCTGCTTAAAGGTTCTTAAGTAACTACGTACAATTTTATAAAAAAGAGGCCACGTAACCTAGTAAGTTCAGTTCAATTGTCGCTTGATATTGAGATGTGATTTCCATTAATGATGTAAGAGCAAATTCTGGATCTTTTCGGTTTGAAGGCACATTCTTTGATGTCATTTTCTCTGACATTTACATACTAATATACAAAAGAAAGTAACATCAAAACCTGCATACATAGAGATATCTGGTAAGATTATATGAAAACTCACATTAATGTTTTACCTCAAAATTAGCAAATTGACCATTAGGAACGTTATAATCAAATTGCTTCATCTTATCTTAAGGCCCAAAACAGCTTCAATTATGCATAGGGTGATCACTTGTATTTGACTCTCTGAGGTTAATGTACGTCCATCTTTCTTCCTTGTGTAGTAAAGTGTAGAGTCTTTTAGTTATGTACTATCTTTTGATATTGGTCTCTAATCGTTATTTTAAAGAATAAAACGGACAAGCATGGTTATGGCCAATGGCCAAAACAAGTTCCTTTTATACATGGATTAACACGAGTTTGTTTGGTGTGCAATTATGATGACTTGAATACGGGGTGTGCTTGAAGAGCTGTTTGAAGAAAAAAATGATTTATTGGCTGCTTGGACATAACATGTTTTATAGGCTGTTTGGACGTAAGGAATAGTTCGAATTACAGGAGTGCTACATAAGGAAGAAAGATGGACGTACATTAACCTCAGAGAGTCAAATACAAGTGATCACCCAATGCATAATTGAAGTTGTTTTAGGCCTTAAGACAAGATGAAGGAATTTGATTATAACGTTCCTCATGGTCAATTTGATAATTTTCAGGTAAAACTGTAATGCGAGTTTTCATATAATCTTACCAGATATCTCTATGTATTCAGGTTCTGATGTTACTTTCTTTTTTATATAAGTATGTAAATGTCAGAGAAAATGACATCAAAGAATGTGCCTTCAAACCGAAAAGATTCAGAATTCGCTCTTACATCATTACTAGAAATTGCATCTCAATATCAAGCGACAATTGAACTGAACTTACTAGGTTACGTGTCCTCTTTTTTATAAAGTTGTACGTAGTTACTTAAGAACCTTTTAGCAGCTCAAAATCATCACTTTTTTCTACTATCTGTTATGATACTTGATAATAGAATGATTAGTAAAGTGTAGAGTTTTTTAGTTATGTACTATCTTTTGATATTGGTCTCTAATCGTTATTTTAAAGAATAAAACGGACAAGCATGGTAATGGCCAATGGCTATAACAAGCTCCTTTTATACATGGATTGACATGAGTTGGTTTAGTGTGCAATTATGATACTTGAATAAGGGGTGTGCTTGAAGAGCCATTTGAAGAAAAAAATGATTTATAGGCTGCTTAGACATAACATGTTTTATAGGTTGTTTGGACAGGATTAACATAAGGTGTGTTTGGCTTGAAAACTTCAGCATATGTGAGCTTTGTTAGAGAGTTGCTCTATATATTAAAAGTAGAGCCATGGTCCGATAACCCCAGTTCATGATATACTTTGTTAGGCACTGGATTCGGGCTCGGGTTTTCTCAATGCCTAACCAGTTTTGTTTGGGCTTTAAGCTACTGGTATGGTGCGAAATTGATTAGCGAAATCCAACTTGATGCAAAAGCATTTTACTGTACGTATTTGATCTTATTAGAGTATGCTATAATATTGCTCTTAACAGGTAAATATTACTCATTACTTATCTGATCGTATATTCCGCTTTGGTAAATTCTAGTTTATTTTTTATTTTTGGTAAATTGTAAATAATCTACTTTTAAAAAAAAAACTTATGGGATCACTGACTTCGGCTTTCAGAAAACCAAAAAGTGGATGAAAAGACTACCAAACCGAATGACGTTGGTGTTTGGAAAAGCGACTGACGTACAAACAATTCCAGATGTAGGATTTCTGAAGCACCACTTCAAATTTGCTGCGGATAACAAGCTCCATACAAGAGCGGACAAAAGCGAAAGGATACTGACAGGTGCGTGAAGCTAACTTCAGTAATATGTATTGGAATAACATTCTCAAAACTGATCTTTGTATTAACAGATTTCAAAAAGTAAAACTTATATATTTTAATCGATAATAATACTTAATAAAGAATTTTGGAAATTACCCCAAGTGTGCACGGGTATTATAACTAAAAAACATAGCTCACTTTTATTTATTGGATGTTTTCTCAGATTGTTACAACGAGGATTGTCTATCTCACTTGCTGTGAATTTCAACATGGTACGATTATTTTTTCTTTACGATAATTAAATGAATCTTACCTTTAGTTGTTCATCGATTAACAGCCGACGGACGAACAGTTACTGCTGTCGCTGCTATTCCTATGACTGCAACATTGTTGAAGAGGGGCGGACACCAGCCACCTTATTCGGAGGTTAGATTTTTGTTGCATCTCATTATATTATCATTTGCAATTGTTGGTGATGTGGTACAAATACTTTGTGTCTACAGCAGGTTCACATACACGATACGGACCAGTCATGTTAGATTTTGGCACTGGAACCATATGTCAGCATATACCACCTTTTTCAAATACCATGCACTGTCATCTTCGAGTTGTGGGTGACACAAGATATGGATACAAAAGGAATGGCTAATTAGCAGCAGAATGACAATGTTTTACATATGAAAAGACTGTAAAAAATGGAATGGTTTAAGCCTTAAGTTATTGGAACATTGTAGTGCTTTAGGTATATTAAGTTGTATTTAGGTTGAGGTATAAAAAGAATTACGTACACAAAGTAGTTAACTGGTAGTAGGAACTTTATACAACTTTTAATATATTTATAACAGAGATATTGTAGTACATTGCAGGTATATTACTACCAGTTGTTACTTAAGATTCACTAAATAATCATCTAATATAGTTATATAGGTTAATATGAAACATAAAATACAAGGCCCGTCAATATATATAACACTAAAATGATCAAAATGTATGATCGAGAGAGGAACAAAGAGTAGAAAGCATGACATCAGGACTAAACATTTTTCATATGGTTTTTATTTACCATTGACATCACAAAAGAAAAAGGTTAGTACTCAATTTATTCTAATAGAAAGTGTTCGTAGGCCACAGTCCAGATCCATCCGCCCGGTATCCCAGTATGAAAAAGGTTAGTACTCAATTTGTTTCTGCATTTTCATTTCTCTACAAACTGTAACGTGTGGGTGCATTTAAAATTGAAGACTTCATATTCACCATGTGCTTTAAATGAGCTATTCTTTTTTTTGTTTGAACATTTGCTACAGGCTCTCTTTGTTTCCCGTTAATGTAAGTTGCGCAATTGAAACCCCATGTGCTGAACATGTACTGTAATATTTTTTTCTACTGTCATAATTGAACCTTTAGGCTTTTGGTATGTAACACATTGAGTTATGACCGCTTCTGAACTTCTTTTTCCTCTTCAAGTTCCTCTTCTTTTTTTCCCTTATTATTACTCTTTCTTAAAGCACCATCATGGTAAGAGCCTAAGAGGGCTTAATAATATATTGTGATATTGTGTACTGTCTTCTCTCCATTATTTTTTATGTATACTCTTGTATTTCATTGAATCAGGTTCGCAACTATAGCCCATTGCCATCAATCAACAAGAGTATCAAGGTTTGTGTTATATTATATCACAGATAATCTATGTTGAAACAGTTTTAGAAAATTTTATAACATGCAGTCAATATGTTGTAAATAGTTGTTGCAATATTACTAATATGTTCACTGTGGTTTAGACTTTTGAGTTGAGATTTAAAAGTTGCTCAGTCAGACAGACTACACCTTTGAGTTTGATTAGTATCATATTGCTACCTTGTTAAAAAGCACTATTACCATATGATACCCAATATGTTTTGATTGGGTAGCAATACAGTTCAATCATAATATGGTATCATATGGGATTGGTAATACTACTTTTTAACAAGGTAGCAATACAGTTGATTTTTGAAAAATCGTTAGATGTTTTTTATTAAGGTAGCAATATGTTTTGATTGGGTTACAACTCCCAGAGTCGATCTCAGTCACCCACGCTTCTACAACTCTCGGTCGCCAATTTCCTATTCACTGGTAATAATTTTAGCATTTATTTAATCTTTCACTTTTTTCTGTTCTATTTCTTAAAGTTAGTATCTTAATTCTTGAATTTGTGCAGGTCAACCTTTTGTTATTTCTGGACCAATGAAGAACTTGAATATTGCGAAGGTTGTTTAGACCACATACTCGATCTATAGTAGATTGGCAATGTGTGCGTGTGCTTGATTTAATCACGGATACACCGGAAAATTCTTATGCTTATCTAGATGTGTTCGGCTTTGTGTGACTGTCAGATGTCTTATGTGCTAGAAGTATATATCAAATTTGACCTTAAAAAAATCAAATTTTAGTCAAAGGTCAAATAGTATAACACACACCAGTAGGGCATCTCTACTGGTTACATCTTTAGTCGATATGTAGTGAAAGGCTGTTGTAACAGCCTATGCTAAACCGATTAGAAAGTGAAATTTGTGAGGCATTTTAAGTCTATTACAATTCCCGGCCATGTAATTAATTTGTTATGAATAATCATCATGTAATTTAATTTCTTATGATACTTATGATTGTTCTTTTTACATATACTACATGAGCAATATATAATGGTTTTCCAATTATTTTGTTAAACATATTGGCCATTATTCATGAGCAATATATATGATGCTTGCTTGATTTATTTTACATTGAAATAGTTCTTTTATTATTTATTCTATCTTAACCTGTAAAGTTGTTGATATATGCGCACATGTTCATTAATAAATTTTTGACTTAATAATGAACATATTGATTTAAGAGGTTTATATGGTATTCAAGGTCCGGTTTATGGGGGTATGGGATGTGTGTTTAACAGAACAACATTATATGGTTATGAACCTCCAATTAAGCCTAAGAAGAAGATAGAATACGGGGTTTTCTCTTTATGTTTTGGAGGATCACGAAAGAAAAGGTCAAAATCAAGTAAAAAGGGCAAATATAAAAATAAATCACACAAGCATGTGGATTGGCCACTGTACCAGTATTCAATCTAGAAGATATCGAAGAGGGGGTTGAAGGTAAGCTTCTATTAAAAGTAATTTCGAAGTGTCATCAAGTATAATTGTTATTGAATGTTATAATCTTATTTCAGGTGCTGGATTTGATGATGAAAAATCATTACTAATGTCGCAAATGTCACTTGAAAAGATTTGGTCAATCATGTTGGACAACCTTTCTCAAAAAAACCAAATCAGTATATGTTTGAGGTATTAGAGGCCGGGTTGCCTTTTCAGATAGTGATGTTGGACAACCTCAGGTTACTCGGAGAAACCAATATCGGTAAATTCTTTATAAGCCTTTATAACGTAAATATTTATTTTTCCCGCATTTTACTGTTTTCTGTTTTTTGGATGTATGTTGTGTTCCAGATTCACAAGTTCCCATTTACCAACCTCTATGGACATCTAAATCATTGGTCCGTATAAACTTCAATTCATGTTTATGATATACGGCTATTAGTTATTCATAATTATAGGATAGTAAGTAGGAATAGTAGTGATATTAAATGGGACAGGAAGTAGAATATTACTTGTGTCCATATGTTAACGGCTTCATGGGCAACTTTAGTAGCTTTCTCTGAAATCAATGATTAACTTTTCAGCAGGTTTAGTTAATATATGGATTTTAGATTCAAATAAAGGTCTTCTAAATCACTAAATGATCAAGAAACAATATAAATGAACTAAGGTACTTATTTTATTACTCATTGCTTCGAATGTAGCTGGATTTTTGTCTGCAAATTGTCCCAATTCTGCATGCAATTTTGATTTATAAAATGTTAGCATATATTTTTAAGCTATTTGATGATTAATAAAAATGAAATAGAATGTGAACACACTTTTAGACTGTGATACTTTTGTTCAATGGCTTTGAGCTCAATTAAAGCCTCTTCTCGCGCATCCCGGTCATGGTTGATGGTAGAAAGTATTATTAGTATAGAAGATACCCATTAGTTGCTTTCAAGGTTATATTTATCATACCAAAAGTCAAATCACCAACTTACTAAATCCTCACGGCCTTTCTTCAAGGACTCACATTGCTCCACAAGCTCTATATATGTGCCGCTTCTTGCTGCTTTGAAGCTCTAACTCAAGGTTCTTCGACACATTTCTTAGCTGTTAAACAAAAAGGTATGAAGAAGCAAGACAAATATCAACAATAATGATTCAACGAGATAGTTTTATGGTGTAGACACAGTTGCTTAATTATGTTTTTCAGTATTAGTAATTGTTCCAGGATCTTAGTTGCTTAATTATGATCGAGAGAGGGTTGTAGTAATGCATTTACGAAAAAAAATGTCGAAGATTGACATTATGATTTTACAACGTAGTGTAAACACATTAGGATAAGATTTATGTGTTCGAGTTATAAGTAGAATATGCAGTAAATTAGGATAGGATTTCTAGGTTTTTTAGAAGAAGTGATCGAGTTCGTTCACGGACACAACATGTAGAAATTAACTAAGACGTTAGTATAGGATTTTATATGTGATTGAATTGATACAGTAGCCATTGTGGAAAATGTGTAGTGATTTAGTTACGATAAATGTAGCATATATATTTTTTATTATGGCAATTACTCTATATTAATAACTTCATTGTTGGTTTGAAGGTGGCTACTTTGCGTTGTGAAAGGAGCAAAAAGTTGGAACCTTTATGCACAAAATAAAGCAATTACAGTAACATCTTCCTGTGACCTATGATTTTATTTTTTAAAACTGGTTTGATGTTTGTGATCTTTTATCTTACAGGATTTTGTCGTTGATGTGGCTGGTATCATCTTCTTCGGAGCCACTAATGGATATTGTGAACAAAATTCATGAGTCGTGGATCAATATTTCCCTATTTGTGTTAGGAAATTCAAAATAAAAATGACAATATTACCCTTTGTTTGGCAGTTGCAGCTGAGAATATTGAAATGGTTGAAATTATGATAAAAATAACCCGGTCTGTTGACCATTGCAGGTAGTACAGAGATGTTGCCGTTGTATATGAGTGCTTTACAAGAGAGACATAACATAGTCAATTATCGATATATTGCTTTAAGACGATGGGTAGTAGATTTTAGACATATGAGAAATGGGGTTGGATGCTCTTAGGATGCTTCGAATGTGATTTCTTTGGTAAGTCGAGTGTTTTACTTTTCTTCCTCATTTTTTGTTACACTCATGATTTGTTTGCTTACGAAATTTTACGTATCTTTCATAGATGTTTTACTCCAAATTTTAAAAGACCATCCAGAACTCTCAATGGATATGTCCATAGGAGTTATGGCTCAAAAGCCTAATGCATTCGAAATCAATTGAAATCATCCATTCAAGTAAGAGTAATAAACAATTACTTTAATTATTTTGAAATCATTTGGGACGTGTACAATTCATTAGCTAATTATGTGGCTTTTGCAATCAGTGAGATATGCTTATGAAGAGGATATTGATGCACTAAAATTACTAAAAATCATTTCACGCCAGACTCTCATACGAAGGGAAAAGTATGAAGTATACTCAATGGGCCTCCTCGTGGATCACCGCTATTGTGGAGAAATGGTGTACACTTTTCAACTATTTTTTCCACTCTTATTTCACTATAGAAAAATATGCCAACGATATTTATAAGTCATGGTGTACACCAGTCATGCTTTTGTGACTCCCTATTAAGAGCTTGAAGAATTTGAACAAAAAAATCGTCCATTCAAGTAAGAGTAATAAACAATTACTTTAATTATTTTTAAATCATTTGGGACATGTACAATTCATTAACTCATTATGTGGCTTTTGCAATCAGTTATCAGCATGAGATATGCTTATGAAGAGGATATTGATGCACTAAAATTACTAAAAATCATTTCGCGCCAGACTCTCATACGAAGGGAAAAGTATAAAGTATACTCAATGGGCCTCCTCATGGATCACCGCTATTGTGGATAAATGGTGTACACTTTCCAACTATTTTTGACCACTCTTATTTCACTATAGAAAAATATGCCAACGATATTTATAAGTCATGGTGTACACCAGTCATGCTTTTGTGACTCCTTATTAAGAGCCTCAAAAATTTACAAATACTGCATCTCACAGCGGTAAGGTGGAAATTTAAATGTGTCCACCAGTTATGCTTGAAAATTTTGTCCACCCATTTACAGATATTGCCTTAACAAAATTTTCCACCCATTTACAGATACTACCTGAACAAATTTGTCCACCAATCATGCTTGCAGCCACTCAATGGTTTCCATTCTCATAGCTCTTAAAACTTCTTTTTCAGATTCACCAAAGTCAAGAAGCTTGTGACATTTGTTACCAATGTATTTTCATATGTGATATCAGCAAATGTGATTTGTTTCAGTTCCTGTGAAAGTCTATGTATAGTCACTGATGTTCCTTAATAGCATAAAACAGATTAGTGATAATTGGGTGATACAAAAGAGAAACAACAAACAGCTAAAAGGAAGGAAAAAAGGATGAAAACTAACCATGTTCTTTGGCATTAGTAGTCGCGTCATTTTCGCCTCGTTTTTTTGTGGGACTCAAAGCAAGCATTGGTAGAAAGAACCCATTATACCTGATTTACAACATCGTGTTTTTTATTTGCATCGTTTTTGTATCAGATGCTTCCTGGTCGGTTCTAAGAGGACCTATAGTAGAGACGCTTTTGAATATAGAGAATAGTAGCATCAGTTACAAATCAAGTTACACACTCTCAATTTACATTTCCCTTCTTAGCCGAATCTCCATTACCATTACTATAATGATAATCTCCGAAGAGGTAGCAAATTTGCCCATTATAACTTCAGATTCATGTTTTTAAAATGAATTATATGCTTTAAAACTAAGACTACCATATATAAAAGAATTTTGTTTCACCTTAGTGCCACAAACTATTGTATATTCAGTTATATCCAGAAGTATGTTAGGTTCATGAATTAGGATATAGTATTTTATATTATAATTGTGTATAGTATTATGTAATATTTAGATAGAAATTTTTGATATGAATGACTTGTAATTATTCTTTGGATAGTATTATGTAATATTAATAAATTTACAACACAATAAACATTATAAGAAATTTATTAACTGTTACAATGAAATATTGGTCGTTTATTTCTCAAATATGGCTTTAGACATGGTGGACGGTTTGACAGCTATGAAACTAATATTATAATTACAATCTTAAAAGCATAAATGTTTTAAGATGAAGTTGAACTGAATACGTTGGTCATAATATGTTGCTTTTGTAGCTTTAGATTGCAAAAAAGTCACTTCAATGGACGCAAATATTTCATATATCTAGGATTAAGTTGTAGTTTGTGCTACTTGATTCAATTGAATGATTATGAGTTATTGTAGCAACCTGTAAAAGATGTTAATAATAATAAATGTTAATAATATTATCAATTGTAAAATATGTTCATGATTAATGTTATTTAGAACAAAATGTTAGAAAGTAGTTACCTTCTTTTAGCCGTTTTATGGAATATGGTAACATCAATTATAGTCTTAACCGTTTAATTTAACTTTTAATAACTTTTTAATATATATTTGTTCTACTAAATCCTAAAAATAAAAACCACAAATCAAAGTACTTACCTGTTTTTAGCCGTTTTATAAATTATGGTAACAACAATTATAGATCTTAATCGTTTTATTTAACTTTTAATTACTTTTTAGTATATAATTGTGGTATGTGCTAAAACACATACCTTTTCTTTATCAAAATAGACCCAAAATAACCAAGAAAGAGCCGTTTATTGCTAATATTTGAGGTTTTCTTGAGTTTGTGCTTGTGCAGGTATGGATATGTAAAAACACGCAAAAAGGAACCAAATCAGACGTAAATCCGAGCACGAGAGATTAAGAGAGCTTAAGCTGAGCCGGAAGGTCAGAATTATGCATTTATGAAGATTTCTAATCTTTGAGGATGATTTGTGAAGATTTGATCAAATTTGAAGAAATGTCAGAAATGGTCCCTGAACTTTCAGCAACTGACAAAAAATACCCTTGAAGATCAAAAATTGCAATTTGGCCCTTGGTTTATTTGAAGATTGTCAAAATCAGTCCTTGGAAGATATTTTCAAATTTACATTTGAGGTCCCTGAAGTTTCAGCCTTTACACTTTTGGTCCTTGTTTTATTTAAATGGTTACCAATCTTTAAATCCAAGTCTATTATCCAACAAAACCCATGATCCAATCCTAGCCCAATATCCATTATACCAACCATCCGGCCCAATCCTAACTAAATCTAATACCCGGTGTGCTAAACTACCCACTATCCAACCCGATTGATACCTTTGACCCGGTATTTAACCCAAGTCAACCCAACCACCCGGTCAACTCTTCAAACAATTATATTAAAACCACCCCGCGCCCCAAACAGTACCTTTCATCCTCCTTCCTCCCAAACGCAACCAAACACCCATTACCCACCACCATATTTACCCAAACACCCAACATAGTACTTAGAATCTATCCTAAGCTGCTAGACCTCTGACTTGTCAGGATAAGGATGCATACGTGGCTGTTTCAAGCAACTCCATTGGACATGACACATCATAGGATGAATTGGAAGGCAGTGATTGGTGCTATTGACTCATGGATTGATATGTGGCTGTGGATGAGCTTCTAGGCTCTTCTCAAAGGCATCCCAGGCCTCTCCTCTCTGCTATTAATAGACCTCTTGGCTCACATTGTTTCTTGTCCAATTCCTTAGGCATTAGAGGGATTTTGACCTTTTAATTTCCTGTCATTTATTGTTTTAATAGCTTAGTCAAGTTCCTTTCAGTGTAATTTCAATACTCTTGTCACTTTATTAATCAAGTTGTGTTTAATACATTGTCCATTTCAGTTTTCATGCAATCTAGTCTCAAATCAATCAAAAAGTTGTTTTTCACTGTTTGTTTAAGCTCATATAAGCTTTACTAAGCTTATATGAGCTCATGGTATCTTAACTGTTCCTGATTTCTAGTTTTGGTAAAAGTCAAGAAAAGTCAAAACGGGTCAAGATTTTGAGAGTCAAATTTGTTTGGGTTGATTTATGGTTCCAATCTGTTCACTAGCTTAATCATGTGTTAATTAATCAGTTTTGAATTGCTTGTGGCAAGCTTTCATCTAGATCATTTTGTTAAATGCATTTTCATGAATTTAAAGTAGTGTTTGGATTGTTTGTTTAAACTGCTTTAGAGGTAAAAATAATGAAGTAGATCAGTAGGTTTAGGTCTGCTATTGTTTATTGGATCCATATCAGTCCTTGTTTTGCATCCTTGTTCCTTTTAAGTCAAAATCTTAAGTCCACTGTTTTTGATCTCATAACTGCTAGAATCATTTGTTAAAATCTGTCATATAGGTGTAGAAGTGGATAAGCTAGCTTGTTTAAGTTTCATTTCATCATATTTCATCACCATCAGTTTTACATTTGATCTTAAACTTCACATAAGTCAAAGTATCAAACCTTTTCAAAAAGTCAAAATGGTGTTAATGTCTGAGTTGTGCAGAACTTGCAGCCTCTGTGCAGTTTTCATTTCAAGTAACTAGGGTCTAAGAGTTGGCACATTTGCAGTAGGCTAGGTGGTCTTTAAGACCACATATCTGGTTTTAGCTTTAGCTCCTTGAATAAGCTGATAGATAAGCTCAATCTAGGGTCCCTGTCCACTGTTCTGCATCAGCAGCCTATTGTTCAAATTAGCCAGTTTTAGTTTGATCTATAACTTATTCATCCTAAGTCCTTATTAGCTGAAAATTGGTACAAATGATCTCTGCTAGGTGGGCTTGAGTCCCATACTTTTGGTTTTCATGTTAGCTTATTGGATAAGCAGTTTCATCTGCTTAAAGCAGAGGGTCAATTAGCAGTTTTGCTTATTATGGCAGTTAGCTCATTTCTTAGTAGAATGCTTATTAGGTGTTAGGAGTAGCTTTAATTAGTTGCCTTAGAGTATTTTTTAGAATTATCTAGCTTATGTTATCAGTTGGTGCATTTTATAGCTTATTTGCCTATTTTTTATAGCTTATTTCATTTCCATTTACACTGCAGCCTTCATATTCTCCACATAAGCCTATATTTTTATATTTTTCATAGATTGAGATTAGCATTTTAGAATTTCCCTGAAATTTTCATAATTTTTAGTCACTGTTCACTATTTTTCTTTAATAAAAACAGTTTTTAATCATTTTAAAATAGCTTTTATTGCAAATAATTAAGAAAAAGCTCAAAAAAATAATTTTTCAATTTTCCCAGTTTAAGAAAAATATAAAAAGCAAAAAAAAATATTTTTCCTTATTTTTTCCCTTTTATTTGGTATTTTTCACAATATTAATTAGATTTAAATAGTATTAAATTCATAGAAAATAGAAAAATAATCAGAAAAATATAAAAATAGTCTTGAAAAGTCTCTTATGATATTTTAGATTTTTGAAAAGTAATTCCATAATTTTCCCCTTTGTTTTTATAATTTCTAGTTATTTAGTCCTATTTTTAAAGTTAATAATTAGTTTTTAATTAAAATAAAATCAAGAAAATTCCTAAAAAATAGTTTTAATTCAAAAATAGTTTTCTAATATCATTTTTAGTATAAAAGTAATTTTAGGTTATTTTTAGGATCTAGATTAGACGTACTTGCTTTTTATTCGCGTTTCGTTTTAATTCCGTTTTTACGTTTTAGTGTAGAATTGCATAGTTTGCCTTAATTCTTAGGTTTTCCCCTTAGATTTTATTCCCATATGCTTTCCTTATCCCGTAGTTTAGATAATATCATATTATCCCCTTCTTTTCTCTTATTCAAATCCCGATTATTGAGACGTGAGTTGGAAATTCCATTCAACCCTCGTTCGGAACGATCTCGGTGCTCAAACCTAACACGTTTGAGTTACCCACATACTACACACTTCTATTATTGATCAGTGTCTGAGCCGTTTTAAGTTTCTTACGGTTAGTCATTCACAAGTGGCTAGCTTGTGTGAGTTAAGCTTGATGTTTCGACACAAATCAAATTGTTCTCCTAAATCCTAAAAAAAACAAAAAAATCAAAATAGTTACATGCTTTTAGCCGTTTTATTGATTATGATAACATCAATTATAGATCTTAACCATTTCATTTAACTTTTAATTTCTTTTTAGTATATATTTGTTCTACTAAATCCTAAAAATAAAAACCATGAGTCATACCCGTCCATCGGACGGGTTTTGCCACTAGTATATATATATATATATATATATATATATATATATATATATATATATATATATATATATATATATATATATATATATATATATACTAGTGGTCGAAGCCCGCCCAATGGGCGGGCATGACTTATTTTTTTTGTTTTTTGTTAACTAAAATACATTTTTAAGGATTGTCAAACAATATTATAAAACAATTTTTTTTTTTTTTTTTTTTTTTTTTTTTTTTTTTTTTTTTTTTTAAGATCAAGTGAAAAAAATGATTCAAAAACTACTATCAATAAAGATAGACTTAAATTGAATAGTGTACTAGATGGATCGACCTTTGATAGGACTGTGAAGCACAATATTCGTGTTCTAGAACCATACAGCTCTTTGTTGTTTTTGATGGTTTCATTTTTGTTCTCCCAGTTTTCCATTTTAACTAAATACTAATAAGAAGGTTGCGCAACGTCTAGAGTAGTGTATAACACAATAACATTTATACAACGTCTACAACAGTATATAGCACAATAACATTTATACGGCAAGTAAAATGAATAGGACAACTATATACTAAATGGCTTTATACTTTGGAAGATAAAGAGTATTGAGTTATTATAACCCATGTAGCCGTTCCAAAATAAATAAATTATAATACATGTATGTATTTATGATGAGTGATATATATCTGGAGTTTAGGCAATCTTTACAAACGATCTTGCTTAAATTCATATTGCATTGAGCTTTCCTGCGGAGGGGGAAAAGAACGATACAGTTATCCACAACTTCATCCAGACCCTTGATCCAACATTTGTTATGATTAAAGGAGATTGAAGATATGAGTGGTGAAAAACATACATGCGGTATTACAATGGAGACATTTAGAACACCCATCAACAACCCCGCAAGGGGTCATATATTAAGGAATTAAGCATCCCTGGGCAAAAAGATACAAACTACAAATAACAAAGTACAGTATAATGACTTGTGAACCCAGCTTGGCCAAGTCCTAGAGACTCAATCCGTGAAGCTACCAATGCATATGGCACATTATACGTAACCTGCATCATTTTCACAAATACACGCGTCAGCTTCAAAGTAGTCAAGACAACCCTCAGCACCAAAAATCATTATAAACTAAAAGCATTTTCAGAATTTAAAGTAGGTTGCTTACTTTTAGTAATTGGACGGGTTGGTATTTTATTCAAATGATTAGCAACCTGGGAATGGGTCGCGCACGTTTAATACATGTGGAAATCTTAGAAGGAGCATGATTCCTAGCAGCCATTCTCGATAATCAAATCAATTTGCCGATAGAAGCTGATGTTTCTAGGCTTATTTACAGCTTGCATCACAGTCTGATACAACAAACGCATCACCAATTAGTCGTCATACAACGTATCAAATTTTGCAAAGGCATATGTACTTTTATCAAGATATAGTAGGCCACAAAGAATGTAAAAATAATATCAATTGCAAAAAACCCATTAACGAAGTCAACTTGGAGAGTTTCAAAATTTTACCACTTGGACTGAGTCTCGTGCCCAATGGTAGGATTGATTACACCTAAAGCATACTATATATAATGTTAGAACCCTATTAACGGTCGGAATAAGTAACTCCTAATTCGCTCACTTGAAGCTACTTTTATCATCCTTAAACTAACAGATATTATTAATAATATGCGCCTATCTCACTAAAGTTAATATCACATTCATTGAGTAACATAATTAAACGGTAGAACTTATATGATTAAAAAAAGTATATTACCATATCTGGTTGCTAAACTTAATGTTGAAATCTGCAACTCAAGAAAAGGATTAGTAACAATAATTAAATATATAGTTATGATGTTATGAATATCTTGACTCGTGTTTCCTTACAGTCTCGAATTCGATATTGAATAGCATCCGACACTTTTTGAAATTCTCTCGAATTCGATATTTAAAAATGCGTGTGCAATATCTCCTGCAAGTATTCAAGACTTGGCTTTAGTTAATCATTAATGTATACTAAAAGAAGAAACAAAAAGAATGAGGCCAATGGCAATGGAGCTTTAACTAACTACAAATCACATAAATCTACACACTTTGATAATGAATATTATTATACCCAATAACTGAAATAACAATAAAAAAAAAAAAAAAAAAAAAAAAAAAAAAAAAAAAAAAAAAAAAAAAAAAAGGATCAACACATTACAGAATTAATGATATGAACGTATTGTTTGTGTGTTGTGTTTTAGGGTTGCATATGTTCCCATGTTGTTCCAGCAATACCATAGCCTAAGAATAAGTGCCCACTCTGTCCCCGAGTGACATATCTAATCGACAGCACATGGCCAATCCAATCATCTCGGTGTTTCCGGGGCTGTTGATGAATGAGATCTTAAACAACCACTTACATTTATAGAATAACTGATTAATTTTATACAAATGTGGGCAGTAATCTGCCTTGAGAACTTGTATAAGTGGTGGAAGCACATAAAAAGCCTTGAGGTTGTTGCAGCGGCTAAGGTTGAGGTATTTGAGATGAGTGAACATATGGAATGCTGAATATGGCCATTCAAAGTTGTTATAGCTTAGATCCAACTTCTCCAAGGAGGACCTTGCATTGTACAGAAAACTGGGGAAGTAGGTTTCTGAAAGATGGTTACGTTTAAGATCAACTACTCTCAAAGAACTTGCACGTCCATAATCATTTGGTTGGTCATACTTTTCATGCTCAAATTCACGTCAGTATATTTTCCCATAGTGAAAATGATAAGGCCAGTCAAAAGTTGGATTGACGATGGTAGTTCCATTATCCTCTCGCAACCATCAATATTTAACACCAACAAACTCCCCATCTCCCTAGAGACTTTTGCTTACATAATTTGTATCCTCCTGAGTTGGGTGACATATTGAAACTTCTGTAGAATCAGGTTTTCTATATGAACTCAAATCCCGCCCATTGTTGCAACAGGTCCCGCCCATCAGGTATAAATTGGGCCAGTTAGTCAATTTTAAATAATTTTAAAAACGATAATTATAAGCCATTTGACGACCCTTAGACGGTTTTTGAAGCATTCTTCGTTAGATAAAACCACCATGGCTGCCGCAACTGCGGGTGCCACCAGTCATACAGAATTTCATGCAGCTTCGCATGAAGTTCCTAGTGGTCCAAATCCAGAATCCAACAGGTAAATTAATATTAGAATGTACTTTTTTGCTTGGTGTAGTATATATTGTGGGAGTTATTGGTTTTTAATTGATTTGTGGTTTGCCATTTGTGTGATGTTAATTAAATTTAATTTTCCTGATACCAATGTTATTTTCAATAGAATATATAAAAAACGGAAGACATTATAATATCTGACATAATAGTTAGGATAGGCATTTTAAGATCAAGGTTTACTTAATTACAGTGGTTAGATTTACAACTTTAAGTGGCTAAGCCTCTAACTAAACAGAAACTTGTCTTGGATATTATGTTATAAAGTATAAACAATAATAAACAGTGAAGTTTATCAATTCACACCCCTGCTCAAAAACAATACTTGTCATTTATGAAGGAACTGAACCCATATAGAATTTCAACACTTTGATCGAGTGTATTGGTTTCACACATGGGGTACAATAAATTCAGCAAAAAAATTGAGTTTGGTGCCAAGACTGGAGCAAGGCCAAGTGCTAAAATCCATGAAACTTTCAATATAATTATCTGTGAATCATGACACCAAAAAGGAGAAGTCACAGTTGATAAAGTTATCAGATTTCTGACCATCCAATGTCTCCATTGCCTTATTTTCCATCAGACAAACCCCACCAGTTTTTTTTGCTACTTTTGGGTCTTACTGTTTACATTTTGGAATGATATGTCATTTATATCCAGTGAAATTAGAACACAATAGCCAGGATTTATCAGTAAAACTTCAACAAAACCTTTAATAGACAGACCTTAAACTCAGGCTAGCCCTGCATCCTTTAATTGAAAGTTGCTTCATGTTAAAGTGTTGATTTTTCTAATTCTTTTACACTCACATACTTACCTAACAGCAAAATTTTAATTGTATAGCAAGAAACAATAATCAAACTACACAAAAGCATAAAACTGCAAGCACACCAATAATTCAAAAAGATATATACCTAGCGACCCTGGCCCATGTACGATCCACCACCTTGTTGCGGCCTTCTGTCTTGACCCATCTGTGGATTACCATACCCACCTTGCTGATACCCTGCACCTCCTTGATTCCCATATCCAGAACCCTGCGGGATTGCAGCATCAAGTCCTCCTAGCGATGCAAGCAGGGCAGTCGTACCTGGGCCAGAAAGCGCCATCAAATGCCCTTGTCCACCACTACTTCCAATACCTGAATACTTGGCCTTCTTGGAATGATGATGCCCACCACTACCATACACACCTTGATGATGATGTTGATGAGCACCACCACTAAAACCACCCTTAACTGGCTTGGGCCCATCAATCGCCTTCTGAACATTCAAAGTATGTCTTTATCAGTATATATCATCTACATAAACGCTGATATTTTACCTAAGATAAATGTATAATTGCCACCTGAACGATGAGGCTTAAGAACTGCAGTATACATATCGTTGAGTATACTTTCTACTTATTTTCCAAACATAACCTAATCCAAAACACCTAAGCTCATCAGTTTATTCTCATAGTCTACTAATCCAAAACAATCTTCAACAACTTATAAGGTTATTCTTCATAAGCTATTATATGCTTACTAAGGTAAGCGGGTGTTTGTTTAAGCCTACAGGCTACAGATTTGAGGGGAATCAAATATAGAATAAGTGCTCCCATCCGTCTTTGCTTTTGTTTAGCTGATAATTATTTTGGAATAGACGAAGTACCTATTTACAACAACAATGAATTATCTGATCATTACAGCTTCAAACAGCTGAAGCACATCTAAACAGTATCTCCTACCATCCCGTTTCATTGCATCTGATAATTGAATATCACATGATATGTTTTAAAATGCAGATCCAAACACCCCTTAATACCCAACTGACAATGTAGGTACATAAAAAACCTGGATGCTAACTAATATTTATGGATACTCAATCTGATAGTGATCAGGGCATTGTAAACAGAAGAACAAAATAAGGTTGTATGATAAAGCAATAAGGTGATGTTTACACACCTTAATTGGGATCATTAAATCGAGAGGCTTCTCCCAGCTGGACTTTATCTTTACGTTGTGATAATATCTGAAAAAAAATTAAAACACCTTTTCTCAAACACAGAACAAAAGAAAAAGAAACCAAATTTGTTGTAATGCCCTGTGGTTTTTGAAAGATCATGAATATGGTCCATACTATTTCAACCACACCTATTCAGTTCAAAATAGTTTCAATCACTTGGTTTTGATGAAAGTCTAATTATCACATTAGCTACCCTCCATCATCTTTAACCTCTACTTTCTTGATTTATTTTTTTTGCAAGATTATGTGACATCGCCACCGCCACTTCTGACACGCGCTGGCTTGCAAAATTTTAAGAAAAAAACAACGATCATAACGTGTCGAAGCACACATGTTTAAACCAATGGTCCATAAACAGTACAAATAAAACTTTATATTTCTGTTAATTTACACTTTTCCGTTATCACTAAATCTGTGACAACAAAAATCAAAATCAAAAAGTGATAAAGAAAAGGATCCAATGGTGGTTCAAAACGTGTGGTCAAGATATGTATAAGAAAAGGATCCAATGGTGGTTCAGCTGGATTCAGTGTTTTAAACAAACTAAATGGTACTCTTACCTAGCAAGACAAATATCAGAGGTAAGATACCCACCTGTCATAAGCAGACAAGTTATAATAAGACTGTTAAACGGCACATAACCATTGACCAAACATAACTAACCGAATTGGATAAGAAGATTGCTCACCTTGCTCTGGCTTGCGTCTACTGTAGGATCATATTCAAGAATTAAAACATATGACCTTACGTTTCTCCTATCGAAAGTATGAGACCTTCATACCTGAAGTTGGGAGACTATACTTAACAATTGAAGCAAGAGTATACATATGGTAATCTCAACGCCATTAGCTTTATGAGATATACTTGTCTAATGTACTACCGAGAGGAAGTGATAGCTTAGTTGACAGATCCACATATCCTCCTCGTGTAAATGCGGAGTCACAACAGCCTTCACGTGACCTCCTGAGACGTTAGCATCAATTGTTACAGCCACACGTAGTGCAAAAGCATGTGCTATCAATGTTGAAATACGTCCAGCCGGTGTCGCTACTATACCATCAGTTAGTTTCCCTGCCAAAATAAAATAAAAGATCAGTTTATTAAGCCACTTTTATTTATTAGAAAATGTGAATAACTAAATGATGCTATTGCTTACCAAAAGCGGTCATCATGTAAACCAACAGCAACCACAAGAGCAGTGACTGTTGCAGAATGTGATGAAGGCATGCCACCAGACCCAATAAGTTGCTTAAGATCCCAACGGTGTTCCTTATACCTGCATATCTACCAAATACATATAAGACACTTAACAGGTCTCACTATCATGCACCACTTTCAAAGTATATGAACAATAAGCTCTTCCCCTGAAACATTGTGAAGTTATGCAGCATGTACCCCATTAATAACACAATTAACCTGAATAATAGAAGAAATACTTGTAAACTTACAACGTCAACATTTTTTAGCATATGCTGCTTCCTTCCTCGCGCAGCCAATATCTCTACGTTCATCAGATACGCGGTCACATTGTCATTTGCCATCTTGTCACTTTTGAACTCCTTTTTATCCTGTGCACATGCTTATTTAGTAGTTTATGGGATTTTGTAACTCGTCATCAATTGATTCAACATCTGGGTCTATTGGGTCTTCATATGTGTTCTCCTTAATTAGGAGAGTAAAATGTTATATCAGGAGAAGATTCTAGGATGCTCAGCTGAGTATGGTTAATAATGTACCTGTAACCTCGAGATCTGATTCACCACAGTTGAGTGCGATTGAGTGAATCATAGGAGCAGTCATGCTGTAAAAGTAAAAAAATAATTATATTAATGAGAAATAAGAGTAAAATGACAACCAAAAAAAAAAGGAAAAAGCAATAAATGGCTAACAGAGGTAATGTAAAATTCTTGTTACCCGATGATTCTACTTTCTAATTTAAAAAATAGGTACCACCGGCGTGATAAAAAATCATTTCGGTAATTTTATATATACCACGCTGACCGTGCATCTGCATAATTTACTCTTAGTTATATCCTGAAATCGTTAACTAACCTGCAAGTTTAGCGCTTTTTTGAGTTTGCTGATAACATCTTCTATTGTTGGACGATGCTCTTGATATTTTGCCACACATCGAAATGCGATTTTTTAAAATATGTCCAAAGACTCGTTATTGGGTCCTTTAGTTAAAGAAAATACATGCCAAATTAATTCTTTTGAAAACATCATTTGTAGATTTAGGTGTCTAATTTTACATTTCACAATAAATAAAACAATGGGCGTCCATTCATTCAGGTAAAACCTCATTAACATACACGATCAGAGTAGAATATTGAGAAGGTAGTGATTAACACCAAGTGTATATCGCAAGTCAAATAACTATATGAGAAATGAAAATGATCTTACCTTGACTCCATCCCAAAGTTTTTCCAATTTGGTATTCCACAATTCAATAACCACCACATTGCCCATATCAAAGTTGTCAAGACTTTTGCAAGGAAAGTGATGCCATTTTAAGTATTTTAAATGTTTGACAGAGAAGCAAGACATGTCAGAAGAAGACGACCATTGTATTTTTTATAGCCAATTTCATACTGGCGAAACAAAACTGACTATAAAAAGAACAAAATTGCCTACTTACCACATGTTATAACCTAACGATCATGTGAGCTCTAAATAACTACATATTGAGAACCATAATTTGCTTATCCAAATATCAAAACTGATAAATGCGACTGCAGTCGATATAATCAGTTTCATACACACATATCCAAGAACCTAGTCTACATGAGATTAAAAAAATGACAAAATCAGTTAACCTGCAAAAGATCCTGAAGATCAAGTCCACGTCCCCGTTATTGTTTTCTCGTGTATGTGAAGGAAACCTGTGTAAAACATAATTCTTTTAATTTCTATTTCAAAAGGATATAACTGACACATTAAACATACTACAAAATAGTATGATTAGCTTTAAAAATACCATAAACCGGGCCACTGTAGCAATTGGCTTTGGAATTCTTTAAGATATTGATCAGAGCTTATGGCATCCACTTCATCGCTATCTACTGTTTCCTGGTAACGATAGAAGTATAAATAGGCCACCTCAACGACAAGTTATAGACAAGAAAATTCCATACGCAACCTTTCTCTGTCTCGATATCCTAGCATGAGCATTCACTATAGATATGGAAGAATACATAGTATACACTTATACATGCACAGAAACATATATAAATTAATAAACAAAAAGAAACCTTTATGTGAGGTAGATGTATCATTAGTTCTATAAACATAATTCTCATGAAAATCATCATCTACTTCATGAACCATCACAACCAAACTGCAAAAGGCAGCAAAGGAACCAACAATATGTAAAAAAATATAACAGAGACCATTAGGGTTTTTAGGAAAAAAGAGGCGTACCTAGGGTTGAGAAAAAAAAACGACTTGATCATGATCTGTAGAAAGTGACTAAATTAGATACATTATCAAAGCTCCAAGAACAGCAAAACCTGCACAAAAACACATTAAAAATCGTTAAAACCCTAGTGATTGAGTTTTCTTCTTGGAGAGAGATTTGATGATTAGGGTTTTTCTTTGTGAAAAAAATATATACGTATGTTTTTTTAATACACAAACATAATTCTATAATAATACAGATTTCTAAGAATTGTATTTAGTATAGGATTCCAATATAATTATAGCCATTTATAGATTATAATATGCAACATAATAATCAAAATAACTTGTTGCCTAAGTGGTAAACACACAAGTTATTTATCCAAACAACCAAGGTTCAATCCTTGCAAGGCTCCTTTTTTATAAAAAATTTTCAAAAATCTTTAAAAAAATTCGAAAATTACAATCTTTAAAAAAATTCCGAAAATTACAAAAAAATAAAAAAAAAATTCGGAAAATTAAAAATTAATTGTTTAGTTGGACAAAAATGCTTATGTGGCATTGAGGTGGCATTAATGTCAAATGCCTCCTGTTATATATAATATATATATATATATATATATATATATATATATATATATATATATATATATATATATATATATATATATATATATAATCTAGATCAAATAAGATCAAGCTTAAAGTTGTTAAAATGAGATCCAACTAAAATTTGACAATCGACACGCTCCTTACAACAAAAATAAGTATTTTATTAACTACAACTAAAATTGTTAAAGTCTCGATAGATTTCTTTTTAAAATTTACGAAACCTAGGTGATACACTTTGATTAGAAGTGTAATGTGTATCAGGTTTCTGTATGTGTATCATATTTTGAATATTTATTAGTGTAATGTGTATCAGGTGTATCACTAATGCAAACTCATGTATCATTTGGTAATTAGTTGCTAAAATATTAATTTGTATTAAAATATTATTTTTATATGTATTATTGCTAAAATTGTTATTTATAAATGTTTTAGTGATTTTTTAGACTTGATCTTATTTTTAAAACTTTAAGTTTGATCTCACGTTAACTCTCCCCTATATATATATCTATACATTATATATAAGAGGAGGCATGCCACATAAAATGCCACGTCATATTTCCATGTCATCATTGATGCCACCTAAACATAAATTCAATCAACAAAAATCCGAATTATTTAATTTTAAAAAATAACATTAGAGGGGATCGAACTTGAGTTGTTCGTCCCATTACCACACTTGACAGCCACTAGAGCAACTAAATCTTTGGAATATATTTTGCACCTCAAATCTATAAACCACAACAATGAATAAATTCGGCTAATCTAATATACGTATAGATTTTGCACCTCAAATATATCTGTAAACCCTAATCTCATATTAGAATACCCATAACGTATGACATTGTCACACCCCAAAAATGGCGCAGCGGAATGACATTTACGGGGTATGACTTCATAACCAAGAACACAAGGTGTCAAAATAGAGAAATACTAAATGCATTCATCACAACGCAAGTCAAGTTACAATGATCCATAATAAGGTGGATACAAGTCTTACTACATAAGTTCACAATAATTAAGTCTTAAAGGGGGCATTTCCAAATGCATAACTCCTCGGGAACACAGCCCGGTAGAGTCTTGTCTTATGTCTGCTAGGCCAGGCCATTACTCAACCTCTTATGCAACTTCATTCTTAACACCTGAAGATGGATACTCGAAAACGTCAACATAAAGTTGGTGAGCTCGTAGGTTTAAGAGTTAAACCACAAAGCTGTGCATAGTAGTGTAGGACAATAGTGAGCCAGATATGCGAATATGAAACACAGTGCTAGCGACAACTGAACCTACCAATAATGTTACACACATGTTACCAATAGTGGGGAGCTACCCCAGATAGTACTATCAACTTGTTTCGGCTCCAACCGGAGTTAAACAGTTGCGCTGTCACACCCCCAAATTACCTGTTTTGCAGCGGAATGGAATTCCTGGGGATTGACTGTCATAGCACCACAATCACAGTTATATTGAACGACCTAAAGTGTCGTTTAAAAACACATCGTTGGATATTTAATAAAAGCGTTCAGAGTTACAACATAGGTCCCAAAAGTTTACAAAGTTTGCGGAAATATAAATATATTACAAGTCCAAACGATGGTTTTGAAAGAAAGTGCCATAATGTACAATGATGTAAGTCGACGCCGCGACTCAAAAGGGGTTCCTTAACCATGCCATGATGAGTATGCCTTAGTTACCTGAAAATACATTGCTAAAACTGTCAACAATAATGTTGGTGAGAATTCATAGGTTTGGTAAATGTTTTATACGACTACGCAAGTATAGATCAGGTATGACAATCATGTCACATAAAAATGTTACTGGTATGACAATCATGTCACATAAAAATGTTACTGGTATGACAATCATGTCACATAAAAATGTTACAATTGCTTAAGCGCATGATACCGAAGCTCCGACTGATGTTCGCCCCAACAGAGTGTCTTGCCAAACAACTCTAATAATGTTTATGAATGAAATGCATCCGTATGACTAGTTGGGATTCACCAACCCGGATGGAGGTGTCACCCTCGATAGATCTATCCACTCACACACGCTTCTAGGAAATTAACGGCTCATGCATATGAAATGGGGACATTTAACTGGCAACGTGGTAACTTAAGCAATGTAAATGAATTTAACATACTTGGTATCGTAATAAAAATGTTGTGCAATGTATTCTCCCCCGTAGGTTTGAAATAATGTAAAAACTTGTAAAACGGGGCTATGAAAACTCACTTGATAAACTGGTATGATGATAAGAGTGAGTACACTGAGGTATAGTGGGTAACTTTAATCTGGACCTATTACAAATGATATGATATGTAATGAGTTATGATGTAATGTTATGCATGCATTTCGTATGTTATTTATACCATTTGTGAGTTTTGAAAAATAATACTTATCGTCGAAAAATACTCTTTTGACGTCTTGACCACTCTAAAATTACTTTACAAGTATTTACGTCAAAATGTCATCCTACAATGGTTTCGTAATGATTTATAGTGAAATTTTAACTTTTCGTCGTAAAATAATGTCGTCGGAAATTTCATGAAACTGACAAAAATGGCTTCGAAAAGCTAGTCGTAAAATGGTGTACGTCGAACGTTAGGAAACGAACTCGACGGTTTTGGAAAGCTTGTATCAAAATCTAGAAGTTTTAGTACATGAGTTTTCGTCATAGAGGTCTCGAACATAAAGATAATAGAGGTTAAATATGGTGATTTTGTCTAAAATGTGGTTTAAAAAGTGAGTTTCGACAAAGTTTAAGCAACCGTAAATAATTTATTACAACTCCGCTATACAAACGGTTGGTCGTTTTGGAAAATATGCTTGATGATCTCGATTTTATTAGAAGACATTTCGTTACAAAAAGTTCTACGTCATCGTTAAAAACAGCCTTCAACATGGTCGTTTTAGTTACCGTAACACTTATCTCGTAAAAATAATATAGTTTTTCTAAAAATAATAGTTACGGCAATTTTATGAAAACGTGTATATCTTAGTCGTTTCAAATCCGTTTTCTACGTATTATACGTCCTTAGCTTCGTATCGAAATATACTAATATATTTTTGATAAGTCGAAATAATTTGTAAAGCTTAGGACTCGTTTTTGACTCGAATAAAACAATAATAGGTTGCTGAAATTTCAGAAAAATATATATTTCGTCGTCAAACTTGAAAAATTCATAACTTCTTCGTTATAACTCCGTTTTAATCCGTTCAAGCGGCCACGGATTCGTTTTAAAGTATATTTTCTAAATATCAAGGCCAAAAATTCGTGCCTACTGTCGGATTTTCCAGAAAAACGAAATAAGAACAGACCACTTTTAATACTTGTCGAAAATAGTTTTTCTCGTACTAAACCTATTCCAATCCCTTCAAATCAACTCCAAAGCTAATCTAATCCTACCATACACCTTCTTAGGGTGTCATGGGTTCCTAAACATCATCAAGACCAAAATATAACAAGGGGATAATTATAGGATGACCTATATATATATATATATATATATAACACTAAAAATCATGTAAAAATGGTATAAATCAACATAAGTCTTGCATGCTTGCTATGAAAATGATAAAATACTTATGAAATGAAAAGGAAAGATGTAAAATGAAGTGATATGCTTACAAGTTAATATGATGAGGTGCAAAGAACAAAGGTTTAACCTAAACACCCTAGGTTTTTATTTCAAAACCTTAATAAGAGTGTGATCTAGATTGTAATAAACTTGAGCTTGCAAAATTTTATGAATTCCTTGTTATCTCCTTGTAGAACCGGTTAGGAAGTGAAGAACAAGAGAGAAAAGGCTTTTTACTTATCTTGAAATAATGAGGACAATGAATGAGGTGAATGTATAAGTAAGACTTTATGTATGAGTATAGATTTAGACAATCAAAGAAAAACCATACCAATCCATTAATGCTCCCCTCCCCTTGGTCGGCCAAGGGGGAGGGATTTGCAAAAATAATTTTTTTTTTTTTTTTTTACTTTAATTTGTGTACAATTGTTAGAAAGTGTAAGAAAATGTATAAGTAATAATACTTGTAAGATTTAATACACATTAGTGTATTTAAGGTAATTTTAGGTAAAAGTAATTTTTAATAGATCAAAGTAGAGTATAATGAGACCATAAAAATTGTAAAAATACATTCCTTGTAAAATTTGAGTGATATAATAATTATCGTGTAGTTTTTAAGAAAAACGTCGTAATAATATGACTTTAACGATTTATAGACAAAATAAATTTAAAACACTAGGTAAACTCAAAATATAGTTTTTATAAGCTAAATGTAAGTATAAAAATATACCGGGATCATTTTTGAAAGTAGCGGATTAAATTTTTTAAAATAATAACTCACGCGATAACGTTTATTTAATATAAAATTTACGCGTTTAATGTGAAATGCAAAGTCATGAATGAACTAATCGTGATGCAAATGATGTTAATGAAATGTAGACTAAACTTAGTCTATGTGAAATGTTCGTGATGATATGATCATGAATTCGCCGCTAAACCCTTAAGGTTACGCGAATTTGGAACACGCAAACCTAGTTTACGATAAATGTTGAAATAGTGAAACGTGAATTGTTTTGAGAAATGACCTGAAATTGCGAGTTGTCACATGCGCATACATGAAACACAATTTATCATCACAAAGTAGTCACATATATCAATCAAACGCACATATTGTCCAAAAACATGTAAACAGTTTAGCACAGCATAAAAACAGTTAAAACATCATTTGAGTACCATTTTCCCCAAGGAAAATATTATGAAAAAGGGGCTACCAGAACTCACCTCAGTATAAGCAATCTGAAGCAGTAATAAAATAGAATTGATGGATGGCACCGACACGCGACCTAGATTAGTATGACACATTTAGTTTACAGACTAATGTTTAAGACTCGATGGAGTTTATATAAGTTTAAAATTTTTAAGTGTTGTGTTATTGTTGCTTGTGTGGCAATGTAAAATTAAACAGTTTCAAAGTATTGATAAGTATTGGCTCTTGGAAGTGAATAAGTATATATACATGACAAAATAAGTATTCGATACAAAAGTATCCGATAAACAAGGTACGGAAAATAATCACAAGTAAAGTGTCGCGAATAATAGACGTCGTCGAAAAATATAAAAATGTCGTTAACTAGTAGTATATATATATAACTATGTTAGTGAAAGTTTATAATATATAGGTTAGTGTTTATATTATTATATTATGTTATCGTCTCTTAGTCGGTTTTTGTAAAAATGTACTAAGTATAGATTTTTAATTAAAATCAGGCATGACCCGTCTACATATATTAGTTTCTCAAAAAATATCAAACAAGTTGGCCAAATAAGCACCAACAAGCCAAAGAGGCGCAGATTAGACATTTTGTATAATTTATATCAAAATAGGCCAAAGAGGCCGCGGATTAAACTTTTTGTATATCTTGTACACCATTAAGCCGAAAACTAAAAAAATCAAATAAGCTTTAAACACCTATAAGCATTTGGTTTTCAAAAATAATCAAAACAAACTCACCCTCAATATTGGCTCTCGACTCACTGTCTCTCTTGACAAAATGTGGCACAATGCAAACCATTCTTAACGTTATGTTTAATAATGCTTGTACTATATAGCATATAAATTAGGGAAAAGCGTAATAAAATATATTGTCATTCACTACATGAACAACATGCTCGAGTTAATGTATATAATCTTGAATGTAAAATATCTTTGAAAAATAGTAGTAATTACTCATATATGTAGACTATGAAAGTTTGGTAACTAACTTCATCAGCTAATTTACATATGAGGTCAAATACTGTATTTTAGATATTCTAATATAAATACTATTTTAAATATCTTATTGTATAATTTAGTTGAATATTTATGATATCCCTTAAAATAGTTATGTTAGTTGTATTTTCTTTTTATCCCATGTGTTTTTCATGTCCAAAACTTTTATAGGTTTTCTTTTAAAATGTTTAACCGAAATCGAATAGAGTCCAATAAGTATACTAGTAAACTAACAAGCTATAACACTTTTCCAAATGAGCCAATTTTTATGTCCTAGATCTTTGTTTTTCTCATGATTCATTTTATTCCAAAAGTTGTATATTAGTTCTACAGAACCAATTGTGTATCGAACATCAAGGAATAAGCATATGCTTAACTCCTAGTTTTTATTTGTGTCTAAATGGTTCAACAAAGACCACACAAGCTCAAACACAAATTCTACACTTATGTTATATGTTGGTTGATTTATATATATAATCCAAGAAATAAATATACCACTTTGCAAAACACACATATCACTTTTAAACATGTTTAACAACAATATAAATTTAAGAAATAAAAGAGTTTTAAGTTTGGAGAATGTCTTACAAAAGGTTTGTATGAATGTCGTGTAAGAAGAAAATCAAGCACCAAAAATTTACCAAGTAGCTACCAAATAAACCCAAAAATTTATCCGAGCTTGCTTCCAAAGACACCAAATGAATTTTGTTTGTGAAAAAAGAATGCGTGTGATATGGTTTGTGTAGACAGAATATAAAGAGCAAAAAAAAAAAAAAGCAAGTTTGACTAAACCTTTCCAAAGTGCAAGAAGTGTGTGTGTTCTTTTTTTATTTAAACATCTTTTGTCACTTTCAAAAATCAATGTATGCATGAGTTGTGTGTTGTATCCATGTGCTACGTAGCATAAAAGAAAGAAATTGATGAAACATTGACCTTTGAATATAAAAGTGGAAAGGCATGTGTGGTTATTTTTGGCTATGATTGGACTTGTCATTTTCTAATTTAAATTTTCAAAGATAAACCGTGATAGCAAGGTGTATAGGGGCGGCAATATTAAAAGCATAAAAGAGGGATGATTTAAAAAATATATATACTATTTCATGTATTTCGTATCCCGTTTGAGCTTAAATGTAATCGCGGTCGGTACCCCTATTTGATAAAATGCGAAAAATACATTTTTGTGAATGTTCTTGTCAAAATAATATAAAAAAAATTGTATTGACTCCGAAAAATAATTATTGGACTTAAGCCATTACTAATGCGGTGTCGGTACGCGTGCGGGCTCTTTCTCTTTTATTTGTGCAGTTTCGTTAAAGGTTATGTATAAAAGTGAATATGTAACTTAAAAATAAATTACTTTGAGTTTTAAGGTTGAGTAAGGACCTGTAAAATTGTGGGTTGTTATAGTCTACCCCCGTTAAGAGAATTTCTTCCACGAAATTCAGCTAGTACTACTCATGGGATTTATTTTCCTCAAAAAGGTGTGGGTACTTAAGTCTCATCTGATCCTCTCGTTCCTAGGTAAACTCAGGTCCTCGCTTAGAATTCCATCGAACCTTGACGATAGGAATCTTTCTACGTTTCAACCTTTTGATCTTACGTTCCATGATTTCTACTGGTTCTTCTACAAAGTGCAACTTAGGATCTATCTTAATTTTCTTCCAATGGTACGTGTAAGGTCTGATCAGCAAGACACTTCTTGAAATTCGACACGTGAAACGTGTCATGAACGCTACTTAGTTCTTGAGGTAGTCTTAGTCGGTAAGCTACCGAACCGATTCTCTCAGTGATCTCAAATGGTCCCACATATCTGGGTGCTAATTTACCTTTCTTACCAAAACGCATTACACCTTTCCAAGGTGACACTTTAAGTAACACATGATCACCAACGCCAAACTCTAGGGGTCTTCGTCGGTTGTCGGCATAGCTCTTCTGACGGTCACGTGCGACCTTGAGTCTATCCTTGATTTGAATTATCTTCTCAGTGGTTTCTAGTACTATCTCAGGTCCAATCATTTGACTTTCACCGGCTTCTGCCCATGCAATGGGTGAATGACACTTTCGTCCGTAAAGTGATTTGAATGGTGCCATATCTATGCTAGAGTGGTAACTGTTGTTATAAGAAAACTCGACCAATGGAAGATGAGTATCCCAATTTCCGCCGAAATCGATGGCACACGCCCTAAGCATGTCTTCTAAGGTTTGTATAGTACGCTCACTCTGCCCATCAGTCTGCGGATGGTAGGCTGTACTCATGTCCAATCGTGTTCCCATTGACTTCTGCAATGCTTGCCAAAAGTTTGACGTAAAACGACTATCACGATCTGATATTATCGATATCGGCACACCATGTCTTGCCACTATTTCATTGATGTACAGTCTTGCCAATTTATCCATCTTATAATCCTCACGGATGGGTAGGAAATGAGCAGACTTAGTCAATCTGTCTACAATAACCCAGATTGAATCATGCCCGCTACTGGTTCTTGGCAACTTCGTGATGAAGTCCATGGTTATCCTTTCCTACTTCCACTCGGGAATCTCCGGTTGCTGTAACATACCAGATAGTTTCTGATGTTCAGCCTTCACCTTTAAGCAAGTCAGGCATTTGCTAACGTAGATAGCTATGTCTTTCTTCATTCTAGGCCACCAATACAACTCTCTAAGGTCGTAATACATTTTATCTGCTCCTGGGTGGACGGAGTATCTCGATTTATGTGCTTCATCCATGATTAGGATTCTTACGTCACCACTTAATGGTACCCATATTCGGTCTACAAAGTACAGTCCACTGTCACCCTTTTTCTCCAATTGACTACCTAGACCTCGTAGTTTCTCTGTGGGTGCATCTATATCCTTGGATGCTTCTCTTTGAACCGCTAGTATCCTATCCTTGATACCCGACTGTATGGTTATACTCATGGCTTTTACCTTCCTCGGCTTGAGTCTTTCCTTCCTACTCAAAGCATCAGCTACTACGTTCGCCTTACCTGGGTGGTAGCGAATCTCACAGTCATAATCGCTGAAGAGTTCTATCCATCTCCTTTGGCGCATATTCAACTCTTTTTTATCGAAGATATGTTGGAGACTCTTGTGATCAGTATAGATAATACTTTTCGTCCCATACAAGTAATGTCTCCATATCTTGAGAGCGAATACTACAGCACCTAGCTCCAGATCATGAGTGGTATAGTTTTTCTCATGAATCTTCAACTGTCGGGATGCATAGGCAATCACTTTGCCTCTTTGCATTAATACGCAACCAAGACCTTGACATGATGCGTCACAGTACACTACGAAATCTTCAGGGCCATCAGGGAGGGCCAGAATTGGAGCATTACACAGATTGTTCTTCAAGGTTTGAAAGGCTTCTTCTTGTTCTTCACCCCATTCGTACTTCTTATTCTTTTGAGTCAGCAGGGTAAGAGGTTTGGCAATCTTGGAGAAATTCGCAATGAATCGTCGATAGTAACCTGCCAGTCCTAAGAATGAGCGGACTTCCGTTGGGGACTTAGGGGCTTCCTATTTCTTCACTGCTTCGATCTTGCTTGGATCTACATGAATACCATCTTTGTTGACCACATGCCCAAGGAATTGGACTTCTTGTAGCCAGAATTCACATTTCGAGAATTTGGCCTACAATTTTTCCTTCTTGAGTAGCTCTATAATTAACTTTAGATGCATTTCATGTTCCTCCTTTGTCTTGGAATAGATCAAAATTTCATCGATGAATACGATAACAAATTTGTCAAGGTACGGCCTGCACACCCGGTTCATCAAGTCCATGAAAACCGCAGGCGCATTTGTCAGTCCAAAAGGCATAACCGTAAACTCGAAATGACTATATCGAGTTCTAAATGCGGTTTTTGGGATGTCGTCTTCGTGTACTCGTAACTGATGGTAGCCGGAACGAAGATCTATCTTGGAGAAGTATCGTGAGCCTTGTAGCTGATCAAACAAGTCATCAATTCTCGGGAGAGGGTAACGATTCTTAATAGTTAGTTTGTTTAATTCCCGGTAGTCAATGCACATTCTAAACGAACCATCCTTCTTCTTGACAAACAATACTAGTGCTCCCCATGGCGAAGAACTAGGTCGAATGAAACCTTTGTCTTGGAGTTCCTTGAGTTGATTAGACAACTCCTCCATTTCAGTGGGTGCCAAGCGATAGGGAGACTTTGCAACTGGCATTGCTCCAGGAATTAGGTCTATCCGAAATTCAACATTTCGTGAAGGGGGTAATCCGGGTAGGTCGTCGGGAAATACTTCCGGGAAATTTTGAACGACTGGGATATCTTCTAGTTTCTGCACGTCTACTTTCATGCTCGTGAGGTGCTTCACTTTTTCTTCAAGTGTCTCTCTATAGACCTTAAGAAACTCACCATTTGGTAGTGGTATTCGGACCATCTTCTCATGACACACTATTTCAGCCTTATGCTTAGACAACCAGTCCATTCCCACAATCACGTCGAAGCTTCCATATCCGAAAGGTATTAAGTCGATCATAAAGTTACGGTCTTCTAATTCTAGTGTGCACCCGCGAACGATCTCATTTGTTTCTACCCTTTGACCACTTGCTATTTCAATTTCGTAACTAAAGTCTAGTCTATCGGGTTTCATATTTAACAAAGGCATGAATTTAGTGGAGACAAAACTATAATCGGCACCAGAATCAAATAGCACAGTAGCATAGTGGTCGTTTAAAGAGAACGTACCCGTCACGATGTTCGGGTCCTGACGTCCTTCTTCAGCGTTCATCACAAATACCCGACCACGGGCTGGGTTACTATTGTTACCACGGTTTGCATTGTTTCCACCAGTTCGGGGCCTTATCCTACCAATGAGCTTGTGACACACCTCACCCTATGGTGAGTTGCACAGTCGCTTATGTCGATCACTGCTTCCATCTTCCGATCCACCTGGTATACACCAACGCTCCTCCGTTTCATCAAAATCCACTAGGTTGGCACACAGTAAATTCCTTGTACGAACACCCTTTCCCACCGTTGTTGTTACTTCCATTTCCGCCATTATCGTTGGTGTTTTCGTTCTCCACATTGTCGTTCCTACTATTGTTGTTTCCGGGGTTGCTGATGCGATCTCCTATCCGAGCGTCGATAGTGGGAAGCAAGTTCTGCAGCTGTTTGGGCGATGGTCGTGGAAAATTCAGGGTTTGCGTTGTTGTCATTGTCGTTCCTATTGTCGCGGTTACCATTTCTTCCCCCATGTCTGCCAGTCCTTCCACCTCTACGGGCTGCACGACCTTGGTTAACTCGAGTAGATCTTCTTGGGGGCATGGTTTCCTCAAGGGAGGATGTTTGGTGAACGTTAGGTAGGAAGGGTTTATGTAGAGACGATCGGTAGTTGTGTCCTGATTCTACGTCGTAGTCGCGTCCTATTTCTATGTCGCAGTCCTAAGCTGACGATCCATGATTTTGATAAGTCTATGTCGCATCATGTTATTGTAAAAACGTTGGCCAGGCGTTTTTAGAATAGCATCATGCTACATTTTCTTATCATCATTACTTCACGCCATCTAGCCTATATTCCATCCTTGAGTCAATTCCTCAAATCCATTAAGTTAATTAACAACTTGCACCCGTATAAATTTCGCAACCCAATCAAACAAGAACAGTCTTGAAATTAAAGTACAAGTTGTTTAAGAAACTTAAGGGGTTTGAAAATAAATTGACTCAATTCAAGAGGGGTTCCTAAGGCAAATACCGGGCACTAACACACAACCGCACATGTAGGTCCTATAATGCAAACTATATGAAGGTTCCTAGGTTATAGTCTAGGTTAAACCACCTAATTCTCTATAACCAAGTCTCTGATACCAATCTGTCACACCCCAAAAATGGCACAGCGGAATGACATTTACGGGGTATGACTTCATAACCAAGAACACAAGGTGTCAAAATAGAGAAATACTAAATGCATTCATCACAACGCAAGTCAAGTTACAATGATCCATAATAAGGTGGATACAAGTCTTACTACATAAGTTCACAATAATTAAGTCTTAAAGGGGGCATTTCCAAATGCATAACTCCTCGGGAACACAGCCCGGTAGAGTCTTGTCTTATGTCTGCTAGGCCAGGCCATTACTCAACCTCTTATGCAACTTCATTCTTAACACCTGAAAATGGATACTCGAAAACGTCAACATAAAGTTGGTGAGCTCGTAGGTTTAAGAGTTAAACCACAAAGCTGTGCATAGTAGTGTAGGACAATAGTGAGCCAGATATGCGAATATGAAACACAGTGCTAGCGACAACTGAACCTACCAATAATGTTACACACATGTTACCAATAGTGGGGAGCTACCCCAGATAGTACTATCAACTTGTTTCGGCTCCAACCGGAGTTAAACAGTTGCGCATACATAAAACACAATTTATCATCACAAAGTAGTCACGTATATCAATCAAACGCACATATTGTCCAAAAACATGTAAACAGTTTAGCACAGCATAAAAACAGTTAAAACATCATTTGAGTACCATTTTCCCCCAAGGAAAATATTATGAAAAAGGGGCTACGAGACTCACCTCAGTATAAGCAATCTGAAGCAGTAATAAAATAGAATTGATGGATGGCACCGACACGCGACTTAAATTAGTATGACACATTTAGTTTACAGACTAATGTTTAAGACTCGATGGAGTTTATATAAGTTTAAAATTTTTAAGTGTTGTGTTATTGTTGCTTGTGTGGCAATTGTTGCTTGTGTGGCAATGTAAAATTAACCAGTTTCAAAGTATTGATAAGTATTGGCTCTTGGAAGTGAATAAGTATATATACATGACAAAATAAGTATTTGATACAAAAGTATCCGATAAACAAGGTACGGAAAATAATCACAAGTAAAGTGTCGCGAATAATAGACGTCGTCGAAAAATATAAAAATGTCGTTAACTAGTAGTATATATATATAACTATGTTAGTGAAAGTTTATAATATATAGGTTAGTGTTTATATTATTATATTATGTTTTCGTTTCTTAGTCGGTTTTTGTAAAAATGTACTAAGTATAGATTTTTAATTAAAATCGGGCATGACCCGTCTACATATATTAGTTTCTCAAAAAATATCAAACAAGTTGGCCAAATAAGCACCAACAAGCCAAAGAGGCCGCAGATCAGATTAGACATTTTGTATAATTTATATCAAAATAGGCCAAAGAGGCCGCGGATTAAACTTTTTGTATATCTTGTACACCATTAAGCCGAAAACTAAAAAAATCAAATAAGCTTTAAACACCTATAAGCATTTGGTTTTCAAAAATAATCAAAACAAACTCACCCTCAATGTTGGCTCTCGACTCACTGTCTCTCTTGACAAAATGTGGCACAATGCAAACCATTCTTAACGTTATGTTTAATAATGCTTGTACTATATAGCATATAAATTAGGGAAAAGTGTAATAAAATATATTGTCATTCACTACATGAACAACATGCTCGAGTTAATGTATATAATCTTGAATGTAAAATATCTTTGAAAAATAGTAGTAATTACTCATATATGTAGACTATGAAAGTTTGGTAACTAACTTCATCAGCTAATTTACATATGAGGTCAAATACTGTATTTTAGATATTCTAATATAAATACTATTTTAAATATCTTATTGTATAATTTAGTTGAATATTTATGATATCCCTTAAAATAGTTATGTTAGTTGTATTTTCTTTTTATCCCATGTGTTTTTCATGTCCAAAACTTTTATAGGTTTTCTTTTAAAATGTTTAACCGAAATCGAATATAGTCCAATAAGTATACTAGTAAACTAACAAGCTATAACACTTTTCCAAATGAGCCAATTTTTATGTCCTAGATCTTTGTTTTTCTCATGATTCATTTTATTCCAAAAGTTGTATATTAGTTCTACAGAACCAATTGTGTATCGAACATCAAGGAATAAGCATATGCTTAACTCCTAGTTTTTATTTGTGTCTAAATGGTTCAACAAAGACCACACAAGCTCAAACACAAATTCTACACTTATGTTATATGTTGGTTGATTTATATATATAATCCAAGAAATAAATATACCACTTTGCAAAACACACATATCACTTTTAAACATGTTTAACAACAATATAAATTTAAGAAATAAAAGAGTTTTAAGTTTGGAGAATGTCTTACAAAAGGTTTGTATGAATGTCGTGTAAGAAGAAAATCAAGCACCAAAAATTTACCAAGTAGCTACCAAATAAACCCAAAAATTTATCCGAGCTTGCTTCCAAAGACACCAAATGAATTTTGTTTGTGAAAAAAGAATGCGTGTGATATGGTTTGTGTAGACAGAATATAAAGAGCAAAAAAAAAAAAAGCAAGTTTGACTAAACCTTTCCAAAGTGCAAGAAGTGTGTGTGTTCTTTTTTTATTTAAACATCTTTTGTCACTTTCAAAAATCTATGGATCATCCATTGTTCAAAACCCTAATTTGTTTCCACATCCATCATGGATCATATTCATCTCACGGGATCATCTACTGCTTCCTCCAACAATACAAGGTTATGAGGATCACACTGCTGCACTTTTCTGAAAGCACCTGTACATAATTTATTATATAAAAGATTGGATTGCCTGGTAATGTTTGGTTTTGTTTTTCAGATCTCATATTGGTATAAATCATATATAAGTTGTAATTTGATGGTTATGTGAATACGTAAGCATTTGTGTCACTTGCAGAAGTTATTTTTGAATGTCAAGGTTGGTTTTCTATTTTCCAATATCTATTTGACGTAAAAAGTGCCAATAAGTTTCTTTTCCGGTTGGACCTATGCATCTGTATAATGAACATTAATATGTGGTGCAAGGCTGTTTAAAGAGGCTCAAAAAGCTCTTAACAAGTATCCATTGATAGGTAATGATTATGTTTGTCTTTAGTTGGTTCTTATTTCATTCACCGACCCAACCCGTTTATAATTACTCATTGTGACGCATTACGTTGCCTCTGTATTGTGTGCAGAAACTGCATCTTTTGTTTGTTGGTGATCTATTGAGTATTGCAGTAGAGGAGGAAAATCTTTCAGTGATGATTTATTACCTCACTTAAACCCCAAAAGTATGATTGGAGGAGGCGTACTAACGCCATTTGAGCTTGAGGTTAGTCCCTTAACTCTTTTCTATATAAGATTATAAGTTTCCTGATTTTCTTAGTATGATGATGATGATGATTTGGTCTCAAGATAATTATGTCTATATTATTGTCAATCGTCTTCGTCATTCTGGAATTCTTGCAGTGGTTTTTGAGGTATTTAACTGAATGCTTGGAGGTGCCATGTTCACATTCTATCAGGTATGCTGCTCTGCGAATTGCAGGTCATCTTTATTTGTACTCTCGAGATTTATTTTTTGTTCAACCCTCTAATCTAGACAACAATTCGAAAATGTGGTGTTTGGTTGCAGGTCTCATGAATGATCTTCGTCATATCCCATTAATTTTTGTTGATTCCTATTCCTTTGAGCAATTTCATATGACAATGTTTGCTCACTATTTTAAGTAGCTTTAAGTACGCATAACATCAACTCGTCTACCAAATCGAGGTAAGGTTAACAAGTCAATATGATCTGATCACCTAAACATCGTCTTATAGTTAATAATGTAGCGCCAATAAATATAAATTCGAATCACAGGAGTACTACACAAGGAAGAAAGATGGACGTACATTAACCTCAGAGAGTCAAATACAAGTGATCACCCTATGCATAATTGAAGCTGTTTTGGGCCTTAAGATAAGATGAAGCAATTTGATTATAACGTTCCTAATGGTCAATTTGCTAATTTTCAGGTAAAACATTAATGTGAGTTTTCATATAATCTTACCAGATATCTCTATGTATGCAGGTTCTGATGTTACTTTCTTTTGTATATTAGTATGTAAATGTCAGAGAAAATGACATCAAAGAATGTGCCTTCAAACCGAAAAGATCCAGAATTTGCTCTTACATCATTAATGGAAATCACATCTCAATATCAAGCGACAATTGAACTGAACTTACTAGGTTACGTGGCCTCTTTTTTATAAAATTGTACGTAGTTACTTAAGAACCTTTAAGCAGCTCAAAATCATCACTTTTTTCTACCATGTGTTATGATATTGATAATAGAATGATTAGTAAAGTGTAGAGTCTTTTAGTTATGTACTATCTTTTGATATTGGTCTCTAATCGTTATTTTAAAGAATAAAACGGACAAGCATGGTTATGGCCAATGGCCAAAACAAGTTCCTTTTATACATGGATTAACACGAGTTTGTTTGGTGTGCAATTATGATGACTTGAATACGGGGTGTGCTTGAAGAGCTGTTTGAAGAAAAAAATGATTTATTGGCTGCTTGGACATAACATGTTTTATAGGCTGTTTGGACGTAAGGAATAGTTCGAATTACAGGAGTGCTACATAAGGAAGAAAGATGGACGTACATTAACCTCAGAGAGTCAAATACAAGTGATCACCCAATGCATAATTGAAGTTGTTTTAGGCCTTAAGACAAGATGAAGGAATTTGATTATAACGTTCCTCATGGTCAATTTGATAATTTTCAGGTAAAACTGTAATGCGAGTTTTCATATAATCTTACCAGATATCTCTATGTATTCAGGTTCTGATGTTACTTTCTTTTTTATATAAGTATGTAAATGTCAGAGAAAATGACATCAAAGAATGTGCCTTCAAACCGAAAAGATTCAGAATTCGCTCTTACATCATTACTAGAAATTGCATCTCAATATCAAGCGACAATTGAACTGAACTTACTAGGTTACGTGTCCTCTTTTTTATAAAGTTGTACGTAGTTACTTAAGAACCTTTTAGCAGCTCAAAATCATCACTTTTTTCTACTATCTGTTATGATACTTGATAATAGAATGATTAGTAAAGTGTAGAGTTTTTTAGTTATGTACTATCTTTTGATATTGGTCTCTAATCGTTATTTTAAAGAATAAAACGGACAAGCATGGTAATGGCCAATGGCTAAAACAAGCTCCTTTTATACATGGATTGACATGAGTTGGTTTAGTGTGCAATTATGATACTTGAATAAGGGGTGTGCTTGAAGAGCCATTTGACGAAAAAAATGATTTATAGGCTGCTTAGACATAACATGTTTTATAGGTTGTTTGGACAGGATTAACATAAGGTGTGTTTGGCTTGAAAACTTCAGCATATGTGAGCTTTGTTAGAGAGTTGCTCTATATATTAAAAGTAGAGCCATGGTCCGATAACCCCTTCATGATATACTTTGTTAGGCACTGGATTCGGGCTCGGGTTTTCTCAATGCCTAACCAGTTTTGTTTGGGCTTTAAGCTACTGGTATGGTGCGAAATTGATTAGCGAAAGCCAACTTGATGCAAAAGCATTTTACTGTACGTATTTGATCTTATTAGAGTATGCTATAATATTTCTCTTAACAGGTAAATATTACTCATTACTTATCTGATCGTATATTCCGCTTTGGTAAATTCTATTTTATTTTTTATTTTTGGTAAATTGTAAATAATCTACTTTTTAAAAAAAACTTATGGGATCACTGACTTCGGCTTTCAGAAAACCAAAAAGTGGATGAAAAGACTACCAAACCAAATGACGTTGGTGTTTGGAAAAGCGACTGACGTACAAACAATTCCAGATGTAGGATTTCTGAAGCACCACTTCAAATTTGCTGCGGATAACGAGCTCCATACAAGAGCGGACAAAAGCGAAAGGATACTGACAGGTGCGTGAAGCTAACTTCAGTAATATGTATTGGAATAACATTCTCAAAACTGATCTTTGTATTAACAGATTTCAAAAAGTAAAACTTATATATTTTAATCGATAATAATACTTAATAAAGAATTTTGGAAATTACCCCAAGTGTGCACGGGTATTATAACTAAAAAAACATAGCTCAATTTTATTTATTGGATGTTTTCTCAGATTGTTACAACGAGGATTGTCTATCTCACTTGCTGTGAATTTCAACATGGTACGATTCTTTTTTCTTTACGATAATTAAATGAACCTTACCTTTAGTTGTTCATCGATTAACAGCCGACGGACGAACAGTTACTGCTGTCGCTGCTATTCCTATGACTGCAACATTGTTGAAGAGGGGCGGACACCAGCCACCTTATTCGGAGGTTAGATTTTGGTTGCATCTCATTATATTATCATTTGCAATTGTTGGTGATGTGGTACAAATACTTTGTGTCTACAGCAGGTTCACATACACGATACGGACCAGTCATGTTAGATTTTGGCACTGGAACCATATGTCAGCATATACCACCTTTTTCAAATACCATGCACTGTCATCTTCGAGTTGTGGGTGACACAAGATATGGATACAAAAGGAATGGCTAATTAGCAGCAGAATGACAATGTTTTACATATGAAAAGACTGTAAAAAATGGAATGGTTTAAGCCTTAAGTTATTGGAACATTGTAGTGCTTTAGGTATATTAAGTTGTATTTAGGTTGAGGTATAAAAAGAATTACGTACACAAAGTAGTTAACTGGTAGTAGGAACTTTATACAACTTTTAATATATTTATAACAGAGATATTGTAGTACATTGCAGGTATATTACTACCAGTTGTTACTTAAGATTCACTAAATAATCATCTAATATAGTTATATAGGTTAATATGAAACATAAAATACAAGGCCCGTCAATATATATAACACTAAAATGATCAAAATGTATGATCGAGAGAGGAACAAAAAGTAGAAAGCATGACATCAGGACTAAACATTTTTCATATGGTTTTTATTTACCATTGACATCACAAAAGAAAAAGGTTAGTACTCAATTTATTCTAATAGAAAGTGTTCGTAGGCCACAGTCCAGATCCATCCGCCCGGTATCCCAGTATGAAAAAGGTTAGTACTCAATTTGTTTCTGCATTTTCATTTCTCTACAAACTGTAACGTGTGGGTGCATTTAAAATTGAAGACTTCATATTCACCATGTGCTTTAAATGAGCTATTCTTTTTTTTGTTTGAACATTTGCTACAGGCTCTCTTTGTTTCCCGTTAATGTAAGTTGCGCAATTGAAACCCCATGTGCTGAACATGTACTGTAATATTTTTTTCTACTGTCATAATTGAACCTTTAGGCTTTTGGTATGTAACACATTGAGTTATGACCGCTTCTGAACTTCTTTTTCCTCTTCAAGTTCCTCTTCTTTTTTTCCCTTATTATTACTCTTTCTTAAAGCACCATCATGGTAAGAGCCTAAGAGGGCTTAATAATATATTGTGATATTGTGTACTGTCTTCTCTCCATTATTTTTGATGTATACTCTTGTATTTCATTGAATCAGGTTCGCAACTATAGCCCATTGCCATCAATCAACAAGAGTATCAAGGTTTGTGTTATATTATATCACAGATAATCTATGTTGAAACAGTTTTAGAAAATTTTATAACATGCAGTCAATATGTTGTAAATAGTTGTTGCAATATTACTAATATGTTCACTGTGGTTTAGACTTTTGAGTTGAGATTTAAAAGTTGCTCAGTCAGACAGACTACACCTTTGAGTTTGATTAGTATCATATTGCTACCTTGTTAAAAAGCACTATTACCATATGATACCCAATATGTTTTGATTGGGTAGCAATACAGTTCAATCATAATATGGTATCATATGGGATTGGTAATACTACTTTTTAACAAGGTAGCAATACAGTTGATTTTGAAAAATCGTTAGATGTTTTTTATTAAGGTAGCAATATGTTTTGATTGGGTTACAACTCCCAGAGTCGATCTCAGTCACCCACGCTTCTACAACTCTCGGTCGCCAATTTCCTATTCACTGGTAATAATTTTAGCATTTATTTAATCTTTCACTTTTTTCTGTTCTATTTCTTAAAGTTAGTATCTTAATTCTTGAATTTGTGCAGGTCAACCTTTTGTTATTTCTGGACCAATGAAGAACTTGAATATTGCGAAGGTTGTTTAGACCACATACTCGATCTATAGTAGATTGGCAATGTGTGCGTGTGCTTGATTTAATCACGGATACACCGGAAAATTCTTATGCTTATCTAGATGTGTTCGGCTTTGTGTGACTGTCAGATGTCTTATGTGCTAGAAGTATATATCAAATTTGACCTTAAAAAAATCAAATTTTAGTCAAAGGTCAAATAGTATAACACACACCAGTAGGGCATCTCTACTGGTTACATCTTTAGTCGATATGTAGTGAAAGGCTGTTGTAACAGCCTATGCTAAACCGATTAGAAAGTGAAATTTGTGAGGCATTTTAAGTCTATTACCAATCCCGGCCATGTAATTAATTTGTTATGAATAATCATCATGTAATTTAATTTCTTATGATACTTATGATTGTTCTTTTTACATATACTACATGAGCAATATATAATGGTTTTCCAATTATTTTGTTAAACATATTGGCCATTATTCATGAGCAATATATATGATGCTTGCTTGATTTATTTTACATTGAAATAGTTCTTTTATTATTTATTCTATCTTAACCTGTAAAGTTGTTGATATATGCGCACATGTTCATTAATAAATTTTTGACTTAATAATGAACATATTGATTTAAGAGGTTTATATGGTATTCAAGGTCCGGTTTATGGGGGTATGGGATGTGTGTTTAACAGAACAACATTATATGGTTATGAACCTCCAATTAAGCCTAAGAAGAAGATAGAATACGGGGTTTTCTCTTTATGTTTTGGAGGATCACGAAAGAAAAGGTCAAAATCAAGTAAAAAGGGCAAATATAAAAATAAATCACACAAGCATGTGGATTGGCCACTGTACCAGTATTCAATCTAGAAGATATCGAAGAGGGGGTTGAAGGTAAGCTTCTATTAAAAGTAATTTCGAAGTGTCATCAAGTATAATTGTTATTGAATGTTATAATCTTATTTCAGGTGCTGGATTTGATGATGAAAAATCATTACTAATGTCGCAAATGTCACTTGAAAAGATTTGGTCAATCATGTTGGACAACCTTTCTCAAAAAAACCAAATCAGTATATGTTTGAGGTATTAGAGGCCGGGTTGCCTTTTCAGATAGTGATGTTGGACAACCTCAGGTTACTCGGAGAAACCAATATCGGTAAATTCTTTATAAGCCTTTATAACGTAAATATTTATTTTTCCCGCATTTTAGTGTTTTCTGTTTTTTGGATGTATGTTGTGTTCCAGATTCACAAGTTCCCATTTACCAACCTCTATGGACATCTAAATCATTGGTCCGTATAAACTTCAATTCATGTTTATGATATACGGCTATTAGTTATTCATAATTATAGGATAGTAAGTAGGAATAGTAGTGATATTAAATGGGACAGGAAGTAGAATATTACTTGTGTCCATATGTTAACGGCTTCATGGGCAACTTTAGTAGCTTTCTCTGAAATCAATGATTAACTTTTCAGCAGGTTTAGTTAATATATGGATTTTAGATTCAAATAAAGGTCTTCTAAATCACTAAATGATCAAGAAACAATATAAATGAACTAAGGTACTTATTTTATTACTCATTGCTTCGAATGTAGCTGGATTTTTGTCTGCAAATTGTCCCAATTCTGCATGCAATTTTGATTTATAAAATGTTAGCATATATTTTTAAGCTATTTGATGATTAATAAAAATGAAATAGAATGTGAACACACTTTTAGACTGTGATACTTTTGTTCAATGGCTTTGAGCTCAATTAAAGCCTCTTCTCGCGCATCCCGGTCATGGTTGATGGTAGAAAGTATTATTAGTATAGAAGATACCCATTAGTTGCTTTCAAGGTTATATTTATCATACCAAAAGTCAAATCACCAACTTACTAAATCCTCACGGCCTTTCTTCAAGGACTCACATTGCTCCACAAGCTCTATATATGTGCCGCTTCTTGCTGCTTTGAAGCTCTAACTCAAGGTTCTTCGACACATTTCTTAGCTGTTAAACAAAAAGGTATGAAGAAGCAAGACAAATATCAACAATAATGATTCAACGAGATAGTTTTATGGTGTAGACACAGTTGCTTAATTATGTTTTTCAGTATTAGTAATTGTTCCAGGATCTTAGTTGCTTAATTATGATCGAGAGAGGGTTGTAGTAATGCATTTACGAAAAAAAATGTCGAAGATTGACATTATGATTTTACAACGTAGTGTAAACACATTAGGATAAGATTTATGTGTTCGAGTTATAAGTAGAATATGCAGTAAATTAGGATAGGATTTCTAGGTTTTTTAGAAGAAGTGATCGAGTTCGTTCACGGACACAACATGTAGAAATTAACTAAGACGTTAGTATAGGATTTTATATGTGATTGAATTGATACAGTAGCCATTGTGGAAAATGTGTAGTGATTTAGTTACGATAAATGTAGCATATATATTTTTTATTATGGCAATTACTCTATATTAATAACTTCATTGTTGGTTTGAAGGTGGCTACTTTGCGTTGTGAAAGGAGCAAAAAGTTGGAACCTTTATGCACAAAATAAAGCAATTACAGTAACATCTTCCTGTGACCTATGATTTTATTTTTTAAAACTGGTTTGATGTTTGTGATCTTTTATCTTACAGGATTTTGTCGTTGATGTGGCTGGTATCATCTTCTTCGGAGCCACTAATGGATATTGTGAACAAAATTCATGAGTCGTGGATCAATATTGCCCTATTTGTGTTAGGAAATTCAAAATAAAAATGACAATATTACCCTTTGTTTGGCAGTTGCAGCTGAGAATATTGAAATGGTTGAAATTATGATAAAAATAACCCGGTCTGTTGACCATTGCAGGTAGTACAGAGATGTTGCCGTTGTATATGAGTGCTTTACAAGAGAGACATAACATAGTCAATTATCGATATATTGCTTTAAGACGATGGGTAGTAGATTTTAGACATATGAGAAATGGGGTTGGATGCTCTTAGGATGCTCTTAGGATGCTTCGAATGTGATTTCTTTGGTAAGTCGAGTGTTTTACTTTTCTTCCTCATTTTTTGTTACACTCATGATTTGTTTGCTGACGAAATTTTACGTATCTTTCATAGATGTTTTACTCCAAATTTTAAAAGACCATCCAGAACTCTCAATGGATATGTCCATAGGAGTTATGGCTCAAAAGCCTAATGCATTCGAAATCATCCATTCAAGTAAGAGTAATAAACAATTACTTTAATTATTTTGAAATCATTTGGGACGTGTACAATTCATTAGCTGATTATGTGGCTTTTGCAATCAGTGAGATATGCTTATGAAGAGGATATTGATGCACTAAAATTACTAAAAATCATTTCACGCCAGACTCTCATACGAAGGGAAAAGTATGAAATATACTCAATGGGCCTCCTCGTGGATCACCGCTATTGTGGATAAATGGTGTACACTTTTCAACTATTTTTTCCACTCTTATTTCACTATAGAAAAATATGCCAACGATATTTATAAGTCATGGTGTACACCAGTCATGCTTTTGTGACTCCCTATTAAGAGCTTGAAGAATTTGAACAAAAAAATCGTCCATTCAAGTAAGAGTAATAAACAATTACTTTAATTATTTTTAAATCATTTGGGACATGTACAATTCATTAACTCATTATGTGGCTTTTGCAATCAGTTATCAGCATGAGATATGCTTATGAAGAGGATATTGATGCACTAAAATTACTAAAAATCATTTCGCGCCAGACTCTCATACGAAGGGAAAAGTATGAAGTATACTCAATGGGCCTCCTCATGGATCACCGCTATTGTGGATAAATGGTGTACACTTTCCAACTATTTTTGACCACTCTTATTTCACTATAGAAAAATATGCCAACGATATTTATAAGTCATGGTGTACACCAGTCATGCTTTTGTGACTCCTTATTAAGAGCCTCAAAAATTTACAAATACTGCATCTCACAGCGGTAAGGTGGAAATTTAAATGTGTCCACCAGTTATGCTTGAAAAATTTGTCCACCCATTTACAGATATTGCCTTAACAAATTTTTCCACCCATTTACAGATACTGCCTGAACAAATTTGTCCACCAATCATGCTTGCAGCCACTCAATGGTTTCCATTCTCATAGCTCTTAAAACTTCTTTTTCAGATTCACCAAAGTCAAGAAGCTTGTGACATTTGTTACCAATGTATTTTCATATGTGATATCAGCAAATGTGATTTGTTATGTATAGTCACTGATGTTCCTTAATAGCATAAAACAGATTAGTGATAATTGGGTGATACAAAACAGAAACAACAAACAGCTAAAAGGAAGGAAAAAAGGATGAAAACTAACCATGTTCTTTGGCATTAGTAGTCGCGTCATTTTCGCCTCGTTTTTTTGTGGGACTCAAATCAAGCATTGGTAGAAAGAACCCATTATACCTGATTTACAACATCGTGTTTTTTATTTGCATTGTTTTTGTATCAGATGCTTCCTGGTCGGTTCTAAGAGGACCTATAGTAGAGACGCTTTTGAAAATAGAGAATAGTAGCATCAGTTACAAATCAAGTTACACACTCTCAATTTACATTTCCCTTCTTAGCCGAATCTCCATTACCATTACTATAATGATAATCTCCGAAGAGGTAGCAAATTTGCCCATTATAACTTCAGATTCATGTTTTTAAAATGAATTATATGCTTTAAAACTAAGACTACCATATATAAAAGAATTTTGTTTCACCTTAGTGCCACAAACTATTGTATATTCAGTTATATCCAGAAGTATGTTAGGTTCATGAATTAGGATATAGTATTTTATATTATAATTGTGTAACACCCCGACCCGACAAGGGTAAAGATATCACAATACGGTTTCATATCAGAACTTTAAATACTATACAATAGCGGAAGCCTTTACAAAATATCCAAAAAGAAAACATAAATAACTAATCTTCCAAAATAAATCTAAGATCTCTATGGTAAAGTCTTGCTCTCAGCTCTACTCTCAACCCAGATCAGCTATCCCATAAGCTCATCTTGAATGCTAAATACCTGCCGCAGGAAAAGGAAAGTGCGGCTGAGCTTACAAAGCCCAGTGAACAGATATAACGAAACAAAAGCTAAAAACAGAGTAAATATACGAATAACGAAATAAAATGAGATAATGACGAAGGATCTTTTAGGATTCTGCGGAAGCACAAATATACAGAAATCCATACAACCACATAACAGTTTAAACATCACATAGCACATTAATGTCACAAAAACAAACACATTAGAACAACCAAACACTTAGCATATTAAGAATAACAGATTACTTATAAGCCAAACGAAAAGTCTAAAAGCTAACGGAAACAGTCCTAGAAAATAAACATGGCATTCATACAAATCAATTAATCAACATTTAATACACTTAAAGCAATATTGTAGCAGCGGAATTATCAGACAAGTCATGGCAGACATAATAGCTAAACCAGTTCGCGATCAATTCCTAACCTTAGCAGAGTTTTAAAATGGCAGGTCAGACATATACAGATAGGTATATTAATGGGTAATTAAGTTTCACAATATTAACTGAACCGGTTATACAGGATGAACTTACATAACAATCAAATACACACTAGCATAGTCATCTTACAGATCAACGAATTCACGTAACAATAACAAATCATAATATCAGAATATACGAATCATGTCTTAAACATATTAATCCTATCCTAGCATGGCAACTAATAATCACTTGAACAAATACGTCATAAGCACATTCACTAACATATCATATCAGAATACATAATATAAACACTCGAAATACCGAATCATACAGAATACTTAACACAGAAGTAACAGATAAAGATTTAGTCAACTACCACGAGCCCAGAAACATATCAGATCATAACATATCATAAGTAACCATTGTATTCGGAGGGGTGACCTCGGAATACCATATATAATATGAGGGGAGACCTCAAGTAACCAATGGAGTAGCTAGCTCCCAGAATTTGTGAAGACGCGTATTGCACACGACATCATTCACCAGAAAACATATCAGATAACAGATAACAGATCTAGGATGCATCCATACGCCCCAACAGACAGATAGTGGCCATATAATATATAGCGAGCTCATAAACAGATAACAGAAAGGGACGTGGCAGAACATCACTCTACTGCCCTAGAGTCATGTCAGAGGTGCATCACTGACACGGACATGGAACCCCCATGACTAGTTAAATATTTGGCTCGGGTGTCAAACTAAACTTAGGTCAAACAGATTTGTCATAAATGACACAGATCATAATTCATCGTAAAGTCACAGATAACATATCAGATAACTTATATCATAAGATTCATATTCAGATATTCAGAAATCATAAGTTCATATCATAGTGGCACGTCATATATTCATAATCAGAAGTTCATAACCAGAGGTTCATAATCATAAGTTCATAATCCAATATAGAAGGGTTCAACAAATGTATATATCAAAGTCTTCCTAACATACGTTCACATCAGATATTGCATAGTTCACTAGACATAAATTCAGATAAGTAACAGATCAAACATTCAGAAAGGGTTCATAGCAATGGCATTGGGAATCCTAATAAGTATAATAGAAAAGCGAACGAAAAGAACATCATAAGGAACCTTTACGGAAAAGGTCAGAATATCTGTACGATAACACAAGTGTCTTAAAGTAAGACAGAATATCCGTACCTTAAAGCAATTGAGAGAAAAGTAACGAATGAACGAAGACGAAGATGTAACGTCGCGTCTCCTCCAACGAATCTACACGGATTATGATTTATTTAATACTTTAGCATCATTAATATTATAACGGTTTTATCGCATTAATACTTTTAGAGTTGTCAGAATATTCTTATTTTAGTGACAGACGAATTCTCAACATTTTAGGGTATTCCTCATTAATTCACCAACTTTCTATTTAGATTCTAGGGTTTCCCATACTCTTTAAATATTACAAAATACGCATTAAATTCACATATTACTTCTTTTAATGATTTCCCAATTTAACCTAGAACGTAAATGATAACAAACCGAAATTAACTTAACTCATGCGTGTCTCTACAAAAATCAATTTACACTTGTTGAACCCATAATTACTCAGAATTACAAATTACACCCTTGACATCTTTAAGTTCACAATCTCACCTTACTTTATCAGATTTTACACTTTTAACCCAAAGGTTTAGAATTTACAAAACATACCCTTTTAAGTTAACTACAATTCGAATGACCCTCTAAATATCCAAAATTACATGTTTAACCCCCACACTTATTTTTATACGTTTAGGACCTTTATTTTACTGTTTACAAAAGTAACCCTTAAGTTTCATAATTTACAAAACCAACCCAAAACTTTTATATAAAGCCGAATAATGTAAAATTCGAGTACAAGCCCTAAACCTAAGTGTAACCCATCATTAGCTCGTCATTAATACTTCATTTATTACCCTCAATGATAACAAGAAAACCCTAGTTCTTTATAAACCCTAATCGTCCCCTTTTAAATACTTTCCTTTTTCTATGTGTAACCGAATTACAAAACTCAAAACAATTCATACAAGCTTCGAATTCATAATGAGGTATTTTATTCAGGTTGTATACCATATAAGAACTCCCAGAAAAATCAGATCATGGTCCCAAAGTTTATCATAGGCTCGTTCGCTATTTTATACGTTTTCTAGGGTTTTAGTTCTAAATAATTCCATACGACTTATTAAACATGTATGGCTAATTTTTATGTGTTCCATATGACTTATAGGACTGAAATCAACATTAGTAACATACCCTTGATGAGCTTGGATCGTTAGAACAAAAGAAGCACAAAAACACCACTCGCCGAAACCCTAATTCACCCAAAAACCCACCACGATCACCACAGCAACTTAGGACTTCGAACACTATTTTTCCCACCTTCTTTACCTTCAAACTTGTCCAAGAAAAATGGTTTCAAGCTCTGGAAACTGGAAGTCGAATTGTGGAAGGTTTTGGAGTCGGTTTGTGTTTAATCGGCAATAAGGGTTTATTATGAACCGTATATTATGTATATATATACTTTTCAAATTTTCTTGTGGGCTTTATAATGTATTGGACTTAAAATAAATGGACTCTTAATAATATAAATTTATATTGGGCTTTTACTAATTAATTTCTTTTATAAAACTAATTAAATATATTCGGCTAATTATAAAAATACAAAACGAATTTTATAAAGTTATAAACTATAAAAATTACCTTTTTCAAAGTGTTTAATATTTATTTAGATCATGTGGAATATTTCTTAAAAATTTTCTGAATTTACATAGCTTATTTGGTATTCTTTTGAATTAATTATTCATACTTTTGATTATAGGGGTATTTTGGTCTTTTGTGAACTTTAGAAATTCCAGGTATTACAATTCTTCCCCTCTAAAAGAAAATTTCGTCCTCGAAATTGGACAAGGCGAAACAGAACAGAGAACGAATCGGATTTCAGAACTTCTAGGAATATAACGAACGTTAATCTTATCTTGGAATAAATGGATTTCTTATCAGATTATTTGAACTCATACTTATTCAGAAATCAAATCAATAGTCAAATACTTATAATAGATAATTATATATTCATCAGAATAATAGCGGAGAATAGATGAGACGCAGAAAATCAAACGACAAATTTTTTTAACTTATTCAGATATCTAATGATGAGGACATCATATGCATAGACGGAATAAATTCTATCGGCCTCACTAGTTGCAGAAATATGTGGAGACATATGAACTTAGGGCGGTCGTAGCAATATATAGGTTCGTACAGATCATAACAACTTCGGATTCCAAACGTACAAAACTTATACGTAACAAATATCGACGAAATCTCACAAATAGGTACGGAATTCAAACGAACATGAGGAGCACCAGATAACAGATACAAGTCAAAATCTATACACACATCAATCACAGGCATTTCCCAGACGTCGTATACCTTCAATAAGTTCAGATTATGTGATCTCGGTATTATTACGTTGATCAGGCGTCATAATACTTGCATCACATAACAAGTTCTTATTGTCACTATATTCGGTCTCGGGTCATGACAAAACACATAACTAATATCATAACAGAGCATACCACATACAGATAATACACAGATAGCAAGTTACATACTATAACAAACCAGATACTCATGAGTATACCATCATGATGGCCATACTTCATTCAAGCGGTAATCAAACAACATTACTAAGAAAACGAATAGCAGACGAAACTTATGAGGACTAACGGAAACTTAACGAATCTATCAGAAAGAAACAACAACAGACAGGAATTATACTTTCAAAATTTTGTTTTATTTCCATCCATCAAACAAAATTTGCAAGGTCGACATAAGATGAACTCCCAAAATGAAACTTAATAATCCAAGATTCAAACGTCAAAATGAAAACAAAAGGACCTAGCTCAAAATCAAATGTCAGAAAATTCTTATGAGGAGAGTAACTAATCAGAAGCGCAAATCTCTATTCTTGTATCGAATTAAACCTCCTAGTAGCCGTAGATTTTAAATCCGAGTCCACCTCGTATTCTTCCTCATGACTTATTACTGACGATCCAGAAAGAAAAGCTGAGATATACCAGAATGCTAAACGATAAAACTTCACGATTCACACTGAGTTCCGAACAAATCAGAGAAAAGCAATACAGATCAGAATCACTTATCAGAATATCAAACCGTCTTGAAACGCATGACAAACGAATCAGAGTGACATAAGTCGCGCCCAAATCATATGAAGTAGACGAATCTTCTCAGCCACTGGTTGAATCTTGTCTCCGTCTCTTGCGCCTTTGGTTGGTCCATCCAACTTCCTCCAACAGCACGGCAGTCGAGTGTGGTTTCTGCTTCACGAACCTCTCCAGCACAGGAACCGTTGCAGCATCGCAGGGTCGGCACCATCTTCTTCGGCTCCACGGTTAGTCTCCATCTAACGATCGACAAACGGACGAGCGAAAACAAAATAACAAAATTCGATGCGAACAAAGGAGGGCCAATTCAGTGAAGGCAAAAGGATATCGAAGTCAAATCTGAACGACGATCAAAAGGAATCGAAAGATATTTGAACAGACGGAAACCTAATGTCTACCCAATTCTCACAGGTCATAGCCTAAGCTCTAAGGGTCCTAAAACCTAAGTCTCTGATACCATAAATTGTAACACCCCGACCCGACAAGGGTAAAGATATCACAATACGGTTTCATATCAGAACTTTAAATACTATACAATAGCGGAAGCCTTTACAAAATATCCAAAAAGAAAACATAAATAACTAATCTTCCAAAATAAATCAAAGATCTCTATGGTAAAGTCTTGCTCTCAGCTCTACTCTCAACCCAGATCAGCTATCCCATAAGCTCATCTTGAATGCTAAATACCTGCCGCAGGAAAAGGAAAGTGCGGCTGAGCTTACAAAGCCCAGTGAACAGATATAACGAAACAAAAGCTAAAAACAGAGTAAATATACGAATAACGAAATAAAATGAGATAATGACGAAGGATCTTTTAGGATTCTGCGGAAGCACAAATATACAGAAATCCATACAACCACATAACAGTTTAAACATCACATAGCACATTAATGTCACAAAAACAAACACATCAGAACAACCAAACACTTAGCATATTAAGAATAACAGATTACTTATAAGCCAAACGAAAAGTCTAAAAGCTAACGGAGACAGTCCTAGAAAATAAACATGGCATTCATACAAATCAATTAATCAACATTTAATACACTTAAAGCAATATTGTAGCAGCGGAATTATCAGACAAGTCATGGCAGACATAATAGCTAAACCAGTTCGCGATCAATTCCTAACCTTAGCAGAGTTTTAAAATGGCAGGTCAGACATATACAGATAGGTATATTAATGGGTAATTAAGTTTCACAATATTAACTGAACCGATTATACAGGATGAACTTACATAACAATCAAATACACACTAGCATAGTCATCTTACAGATCAACGAATTCACGTAACAATAACAAATCATAATATCAGAATATACGAATCATGTCTTAAACATATTAATCCTATCCTAGCATGGCAACTAATAATCACTTGAACAAATACGTCATAAGCACATTCACTAACATATCATATCAGAATACATAATATAAACACTCGAAATACCGAATCATACAGAATACTTAACACAGAAGTAACAGATAAAGATTTAGTCAACTACCACGAGCCCAGAAACATATCAGATCATAACATATCATAAGTAACCATTGTATTCGGAGGGGTGACCTCGGAATACCATATATAATATGAGGGGAGACCTCAAGTAACCAATGGAGTAGCTAGCTCCCAGAATTTGTGAAGACGCGTATTGCACACGACATCATTCACCAGAAAACATATCAGATAACAGATAACAGATCTAGGATGCATCCATACGCCCCAACAGACAGATAGTGGCCATATAATATATAGCGAGCTCATAAACAGATAACAGAAAGGGACGTGGCAGAACATCACTCTACTTCCCTAGAGTCATGTCAGAGGTGCATCACTGACACGGACATGGAACCCCCATGACTAGTTAAATATTTGGCTCGGGTGTCAAACTAAACTTAGGTCAAACAGATTTGTCATAAATGACACAGATCATAATTCATCGTAAAGTCACAGATAACATATCAGATAACTTATATCATAAGATTCATATTCAGATATTCAGAAATCATAAGTTCATATCATAGTGGCACGTCATATATTCATAAGCAGAAGTTCATAACCAGAGGTTCATAATCATAAGTTCATAATCCAATATAGAAGGGTTCAACAAATGTATATATCAAAGTCTTCCTAACATACGTTCACATCAGATATTGCATAGTTCACTAGACATAAATTCAGATAAGTAACAGATCAAACATTCAGAAAGGGTTCATAGCAATGGCATTGGGAATCCTAATAAGTATAATAGAAAAGCGAACGAAAAGAACATCATAAGGAACCTTTACGGAAAAGGTCAGAATATCTGTACGATAACACAAGTGTCTTAAAGTAAGACAGAATATCCGTACCTTAAAGCAATTGAGAGAAAAGTAACGAATGAACGAAGACGAAGATGTAACGTCGCGTCTCCTCCAACGAATCTACACGGATTATGATTTATTTAATACTTTAGCATCATTAATATTATAACGGTTTTATCGCATTAATACTTTTAGAGTTGTCAGAATATTCTTATTTTAGTGACAGACGAATTCTCAACATTTTAGGGTATTCCTCATTAATTCACCAACTTTCTATTTAGATTCTAGGGTTTCCCATACTCTTTAAATATTACAAAATACGCATTAAATTCACATATTACTTCTTTTAATGATTTCCCAATTTAACCTAGAACGTAAATGATAACAAACCGAAATTAACTTAACTCATGCGTGTCTCTACAAAAATCAATTTACACTTGTTGAACCCATAATTACTCAGAATTACAAATTACACCCTTGACATCTTTAAGTTCACAATCTCACCTTACTTTATCAGATTTTACACTTTTAACCCAAAGGTTTAGAATTTACAAAACATACCCTTTTAAGTTAACTACAATTCGAATGACCCTCTAAATATCCAAAATTACATGTTTAACCCCCACACTTATTTTTATACATTTAGGACCTTTATTTTACTGTTTACAAAAGTAACCCTTAAGTTTCATAATTTACAAAACCAACCCAAAACTTTTATATAAAGCCGAATAATGTAAAATTCGAGTACAAGCCCTAAACCTAAGTGTAACCCATCATTAGCTCGTCATTAATACTTCATTTATTACCCTCAATGATAACAAGAAAACCCTAGTTCTTTATAAACCCTAATCGTCCCCTTTTAAATACTTTCCTTTTTCTATGTGTAACCGAATTACAAAACTCAAAACAATTCATACAAGCTTCGAATTCATAATGAGGTATTTTATTCAGGTTGTATACCATATAAGAACTCCCAGAAAAATCAGATCATGGTCCCAAAGTTTATCATAGGCTCGTTCGCTATTTTATACGTTTTCTAGGGTTTTAGTTCTAAATAATTCCATACGACTTATTAAACATGAATGGCTAATTTTTATGTGTTCCATATGACTTATAGGACTGAAATCAACATTAGTAACATACCCTTGATGAGCTTGGATCGTTAGAACAAAAGAAGCACAAAAACACCACTCGCCGAAACCCTAATTCACCCAAAAACCCACCACGATCACCACAGCAACTTAGGACTTCGAACACTATTTTTCCCACCTTCTTTACCTTCAAACTTGTCCAAGAAAAATGGTTTCAAGCTCTGGAAACTGGAAGTCGAATTGTGGAAGGTTTTGGAGTCGGTTTGTGTTTAATCGGCAATAAGGGTTTATTATGAACCGTATATTATGTATATATATACTTTTCAAATTTTCTTGTGGGCTTTATAATGTATTGGACTTAAAATAAATGGACTCTTAATAATATAAATTTATATTGGGCTTTTACTAATTAATTTCTTTTATAAAACTAATTAAATATATTCGGCTAATTATAAAAATACAAAACGAATTTTATAAAGTTATAAACTATAAAAATTACCTTTTTCAAAGTGTTTAATATTTATTTAGATCATGTGGAATATTTCTTAAAAATTTTCTGAATTTACATAGCTTATTTGGTATTCTTTTGAATTAATTATTCATACTTTTGATTATAGGGGTATTTTGGTCTTTTGTGAACTTTAGAAATTCCAGGTATTACAATTCTTCCCCTCTAAAAGAAAATTTCGTCCTCGAAATTGGACAAGGCGAAACAGAACAGAGAACGAATCGGATTTCAGAACTTCTAGGAATATAACGAACGTTAATCTTATCTTGGAATAAATGGATTTCTTATCAGATTATTTGAACTCATACTTATTCAGAAATCAAATCAATAGTCAAATACTTATAATAGATAATTATATATTCATCAGAATAATAGCGGAGAATAGATGAGACGCAGAAAATCAAACGACAAATTTTTTTAACTTATTCAGATATCTAATGATGAGGACATCATATGCATAGACGGAATAAATTCTATCGGCCTCACTAGTTGCAGAAATATGTGGAGACATATGAACTTAGGGCGGTCGTAGCAATATATAGGTTCGTACAGATCATAACAACTTCGGATTCCAAACGTACAAAACTTATACGTAACAAATATCGACGAAATCTCACAAATAGGTACGGAATTCAAACGAACATGAGGAGCACCAGATAACAGATACAAGTCAAAATCTATACACACATCAATCACAGGCATTTCCCAGACGTCGTATACCTTCAATAAGTTCAGATTATGTGATCTCGGTATTATTACGTTGATCAGGCGTCATAATACTTGCATCACATAACAAGTTCTTATTGTCACTATATTCGGTCCCGGGTCATGACAAAACACATAACTAATATCATAACAGAGCATACCACATACAGATAATACACAGATAGCAAGTTACATACTATAACAAACCAGATACTCATGAGTATACCATCATGATGGCCATACTTCATTCAAGCGGTAATCAAACAACATTACTAAGAAAACGAATAGCAGACGAAACTTATGAGGACTAACGGAAACTTAACGAATCTATCAGAAAGAAACAACAACAGACAGGAATTATACTTTCAAAATTTTGTTTTATTTCCATCCATCAAACAAAATTTGCAAGGTCGACATAAGATGAACTCCCAAAATGAAACTTAATAATCCAAGATTCAAACGTCAAAATGAAAACAAAAGGACCTAGCTCAAAATCAAATGTCAGAAAATTCTTATGAGGAGAGTAACTAATCAGAAGCGCAAATCTCTATTCTTGTATCGAATTAAACCTCCTAGTAGCCGTAGATTTTAAATCCGAGTCCACCTCGTATTCTTCCTCATGACTTATTACTGACGATCCAGAAAGAAAAGCTGAGATATACCAGAATGCTAAACGATAAAACTTCACGATTCACACTGAGTTCCGAACAAATCAGAGAAAAGCAATACAGATCAGAATCACTTATCAGAATATCAAACCGTCTTGAAACGCATGACAAACGAATCAGAGTGACATAAGTCGCGCCCAAATCATATGAAGTAGACGAATCTTCTCAGCCACTGGTTGAATCTTGTCTCCGTCTCTTGCGCCTTTGGTTGGTCCATCCAACTTCCTCCAACAGCACGGCAGTCGAGTGTGGTTTCTGCTTCACGAACCTCTCCAGCACAGGAACCGTTGCAGCATCGCAGGGTCGGCACCATCTTCTTCGGCTCCACGGTTAGTCTCCATCTAACGATCGACAAACGGACGAGCGAAAACAAAATAACAAAATTCGATGCGAACAAAGGAGGGCCAATTCAGTGAAGGCAAAAGGATATCGAAGTCAAATCTGAACGACGATCAAAAGGAATCGAAAGATATTTGAACAGACGGAAACCTAATGTCTACCCAATTCTCACAGGTCATAGCCTAAGCTCTAAGGGTCCTAAAACCTAAGTCTCTGATACCATAAATTGTAACACCCCGACCCGACAAGGGTAAAGATATCACAATACGGTTTCATATCAGAACTTTAAATACTATACAATAGCGGAAGCCTTTACAAAATATCCAAAAAGAAAACATAAATAACTAATCTTCCAAAATAAATCAAAGATCTCTATGGTAAAGTCTTGCTCTCAGCTCTACTCTCAACCCAGATCAGCTATCCCATAAGCTCATCTTGAATGCTAAATACCTGCCGCAGGAAAAGGAAAGTGCGGCTGAGCTTACAAAGCCCAGTGAACAGATATAACGAAACAAAAGCTAAAAACAGAGTAAATATACGAATAACGAAATAAAATGAGATAATGACGAAGGATCTTTTAGGATTCTGCGGAAGCACAAATATACAGAAATCCATACAACCACATAACAGTTTAAACATCACATAGCACATTAATGTCACAAAAACAAACACATCAGAACAACCAAACACTTAGCATATTAAGAATAACAGATTACTTATAAGCCAAACGAAAAGTCTAAAAGCTAACGGAGACAGTCCTAGAAAATAAACATGGCATTCATACAAATCAATTAATCAACATTTAATACACTTAAAGCAATATTGTAGCAGCGGAATTATCAGACAAGTCATGGCAGACATAATAGCTAAACCAGTTCGCGATCAATTCCTAACCTTAGCAGAGTTTTAAAATGGCAGGTCAGACATATACAGATAGGTATATTAATGGGTAATTAAGTTTCACAATATTAACTGAACCGATTATACAGGATGAACTTACATAACAATCAAATACACACTAGCATAGTCATCTTACAGATCAACGAATTCACGTAACAATAACAAATCATAATATCAGAATATACGAATCATGTCTTAAACATATTAATCCTATCCTAGCATGGCAACTAATAATCACTTGAACAAATACGTCATAAGCACATTCACTAACATATCATATCAGAATACATAATATAAACACTCGAAATACCGAATCATACAGAATACTTAACACAGAAGTAACAGATAAAGATTTAGTCAACTACCACGAGCCCAGAAACATATCAGATCATAACATATCATAAGTAACCATTGTATTCGGAGGGGTGACCTCGGAATACCATATATAATATGAGGGGAGACCTCAAGTAACCAATGGAGTAGCTAGCTCCCAGAATTTGTGAAGACGCGTATTGCACACGACATCATTCACCAGAAAACATATCAGATAACAGATAACAGATCTAGGATGCATCCATACGCCCCAACAGACAGATAGTGGCCATATAATATATAGCGAGCTCATAAACAGATAACAGAAAGGGACGTGGCAGAACATCACTCTACTTCCCTAGAGTCATGTCAGAGGTGCATCACTGACACGGACATGGAACCCCCATGACTAGTTAAATATTTGGCTCGGGTGTCAAACTAAACTTAGGTCAAACAGATTTGTCATAAATGACACAGATCATAATTCATCGTAAAGTCACAGATAACATATCAGATAACTTATATCATAAGATTCATATTCAGATATTCAGAAATCATAAGTTCATATCATAGTGGCACGTCATATATTCATAAGCAGAAGTTCATAACCAGAGGTTCATAATCATAAGTTCATAATCCAATATAGAAGGGTTCAACAAATGTATATATCAAAGTCTTCCTAACATACGTTCACATCAGATATTGCATAGTTCACTAGACATAAATTCAGATAAGTAACAGATCAAACATTCAGAAAGGGTTCATAGCAATGGCATTGGGAATCCTAATAAGTATAATAGAAAAGCGAACGAAAAGAACATCATAAGGAACCTTTACGGAAAAGGTCAGAATATCTGTACGATAACACAAGTGTCTTAAAGTAAGACAGAATATCCGTACCTTAAAGCAATTGAGAGAAAAGTAACGAATGAACGAAGACGAAGATGTAACGTCGCGTCTCCTCCAACGAATCTACACGGATTATGATTTATTTAATACTTTAGCATCATTAATATTATAACGGTTTTATCGCATTAATACTTTTAGAGTTGTCAGAATATTCTTATTTTAGTGACAGACGAATTCTCAACATTTTAGGGTATTCCTCATTAATTCACCAACTTTCTATTTAGATTCTAGGGTTTCCCATACTCTTTAAATATTACAAAATACGCATTAAATTCACATATTACTTCTTTTAATGATTTCCCAATTTAACCTAGAACGTAAATGATAACAAACCGAAATTAACTTAACTCATGCGTGTCTCTACAAAAATCAATTTACACTTGTTGAACCCATAATTACTCAGAATTACAAATTACACCCTTGACATCTTTAAGTTCACAATCTCACCTTACTTTATCAGATTTTACACTTTTAACCCAAAGGTTTAGAATTTACAAAACATACCCTTTTAAGTTAACTACAATTCGAATGACCCTCTAAATATCCAAAATTACATGTTTAACCCCCACACTTATTTTTATACATTTAGGACCTTTATTTTACTGTTTACAAAAGTAACCCTTAAGTTTCATAATTTACAAAACCAACCCAAAACTTTTATATAAAGCCGAATAATGTAAAATTCGAGTACAAGCCCTAAACCTAAGTGTAACCCATCATTAGCTCGTCATTAATACTTCATTTATTACCCTCAATGATAACAAGAAAACCCTAGTTCTTTATAAACCCTAATCGTCCCCTTTTAAATACTTTCCTTTTTCTATGTGTAACCGAATTACAAAACTCAAAACAATTCATACAAGCTTCGAATTCATAATGAGGTATTTTATTCAGGTTGTATACCATATAAGAACTCCCAGAAAAATCAGATCATGGTCCCAAAGTTTATCATAGGCTCGTTCGCTATTTTATACGTTTTCTAGGGTTTTAGTTCTAAATAATTCCATACGACTTATTAAACATGAATGGCTAATTTTTATGTGTTCCATATGACTTATAGGACTGAAATCAACATTAGTAACATACCCTTGATGAGCTTGGATCGTTAGAACAAAAGAAGCACAAAAACACCACTCGCCGAAACCCTAATTCACCCAAAAACCCACCACGATCACCACAGCAACTTAGGACTTCGAACACTATTTTTCCCACCTTCTTTACCTTCAAACTTGTCCAAGAAAAATGGTTTCAAGCTCTGGAAACTGGAAGTCGAATTGTGGAAGGTTTTGGAGTCGGTTTGTGTTTAATCGGCAATAAGGGTTTATTATGAACCGTATATTATGTATATATATACTTTTCAAATTTTCTTGTGGGCTTTATAATGTATTGGACTTAAAATAAATGGACTCTTAATAATATAAATTTATATTGGGCTTTTACTAATTAATTTCTTTTATAAAACTAATTAAATATATTCGGCTAATTATAAAAATACAAAACGAATTTTATAAAGTTATAAACTATAAAAATTACCTTTTTCAAAGTGTTTAATATTTATTTAGATCATGTGGAATATTTCTTAAAAATTTTCTGAATTTACATAGCTTATTTGGTATTCTTTTGAATTAATTATTCATACTTTTGATTATAGGGGTATTTTGGTCTTTTGTGAACTTTAGAAATTCCAGGTATTACAATTCTTCCCCTCTAAAAGAAAATTTCGTCCTCGAAATTGGACAAGGCGAAACAGAACAGAGAACGAATCGGATTTCAGAACTTCTAGGAATATAACGAACGTTAATCTTATCTTGGAATAAATGGATTTCTTATCAGATTATTTGAACTCATACTTATTCAGAAATCAAATCAATAGTCAAATACTTATAATAGATAATTATATATTCATCAGAATAATAGCGGAGAATAGATGAGACGCAGAAAATCAAACGACAAATTTTTTTAACTTATTCAGATATCTAATGATGAGGACATCATATGCATAGACGGAATAAATTCTATCGGCCTCACTAGTTGCAGAAATATGTGGAGACATATGAACTTAGGGCGGTCGTAGCAATATATAGGTTCGTACAGATCATAACAACTTCGGATTCCAAACGTACAAAACTTATACGTAACAAATATCGACGAAATCTCACAAATAGGTACGGAATTCAAACGAACATGAGGAGCACCAGATAACAGATACAAGTCAAAATCTATACACACATCAATCACAGGCATTTCCCAGACGTCGTATACCTTCAATAAGTTCAGATTATGTGATCTCGGTATTATTACGTTGATCAGGCGTCATAATACTTGCATCACATAACAAGTTCTTATTGTCACTATATTCGGTCTCGGGTCATGACAAAACACATAACTAATATCATAACAGAGCATACCACATACAGATAATACACAGATAGCAAGTTACATACTATAACAAACCAGATACTCATGAGTATACCATCATGATGGCCATACTTCATTCAAGCGGTAATCAAACAACATTACTAAGAAAACGAATAGCAGACGAAACTTATGAGGACTAACGGAAACTTAACGAATCTATCAGAAAGAAACAACAACAGACAGGAATTATACTTTCAAAATTTTGTTTTATTTCCATCCATCAAACAAAATTTGCAAGGTCGACATAAGATGAACTCCCAAAATGAAACTTAATAATCCAAGATTCAAACGTCAAAATGAAAACAAAAGGACCTAGCACAAAATCAAATGTCAGAAAATTCTTATGAGGAGAGTAACTAATCAGAAGCGCAAATCTCTATTCTTGTATCGAATTAAACCTCCTAGTAGCCGTAGATTTTAAATCCGAGTCCACCTCGTATTCTTCCTCATGACTTATTACTGACGATCCAGAAAGAAAAGCTGAGATATACCAGAATGCTAAACGATAAAACTTCACGATTCACACTGAGTTCCGAACAAATCAGAGAAAAGCAATACAGATCAGAATCACTTATCAGAATATCAAACCGTCTTGAAACGCATGACAAACGAATCAGAGTGACATAAGTCGCGCCCAAATCATATGAAGTAGACGAATCTTCTCAGCCACTGGTTGAATCTTGTCTCCGTCTCTTGCGCCTTTGGTTGGTCCATCCAACTTCCTCCAACAGCACGGCAGTCGAGTGTGGTTTCTGCTTCACGAACCTCTCCAGCACAGGAACCGTTGCAGCATCGCAGGGTCGGCACCATCTTCTTCGGCTCCACGGTTAGTCTCCATCTAACGATCGACAAACGGACGAGCGAAAACAAAATAACAAAATTCGATGCGAACAAAGGAGGGCCAATTCAGTGAAGGCAAAAGGATATCGAAGTCAAATCTGAACGACGATCAAAAGGAATCGAAAGATATTTGAACAGACGGAAACCTAATGTCTACCCAATTCTCACAGGTCATAGCCTAAGCTCTAAGGGTCCTAAAACCTAAGTCTCTGATACCATAAATTGTAACACCCCGACCCGACAAGGGTAAAGATATCACAATACGGTTTCATATCAGAACTTTAAATACTATACAATAGCGGAAGCCTTTACAAAATATCCAAAAAGAAAACATAAATAACTAATCTTCCAAAATAAATCAAAGATCTCTATGGTAAAGTCTTGCTCTCAGCTCTACTCTCAACCCAGATCAGCTATCCCATAAGCTCATCTTGAATGCTAAATACCTGCCGCAGGAAAAGGAAAGTGCGGCTGAGCTTACAAAGCCCAGTGAACAGATATAACGAAACAAAAGCTAAAAACAGAGTAAATATACGAATAACGAAATAAAATGAGATAATGACGAAGGATCTTTTAGGATTCTGCGGAAGCACAAATATACAGAAATCCATACAACCACATAACAGTTTAAACATCACATAGCACATTAATGTCACAAAAACAAACACATCAGAACAACCAAACACTTAGCATATTAAGAATAACAGATTACTTATAAGCCAAACGAAAAGTCTAAAAGCTAACGGAGACAGTCCTAGAAAATAAACATGGCATTCATACAAATCAATTAATCAACATTTAATACACTTAAAGCAATATTGTAGCAGCGGAATTATCAGACAAGTCATGGCAGACATAATAGCTAAACCAGTTCGCGATCAATTCCTAACCTTAGCAGAGTTTTAAAATGGCAGGTCAGACATATACAGATAGGTATATTAATGGGTAATTAAGTTTCACAATATTAACTGAACCGATTATACAGGATGAACTTACATAACAATCAAATACACACTAGCATAGTCATCTTACAGATCAACGAATTCACGTAACAATAACAAATCATAATATCAGAATATACGAATCATGTCTTAAACATATTAATCCTATCCTAGCATGGCAACTAATAATCACTTGAACAAATACGTCATAAGCACATTCACTAACATATCATATCAGAATACATAATATAAACACTCGAAATACCGAATCATACAGAATACTTAACACAGAAGTAACAGATAAAGATTTAGTCAACTACCACGAGCCCAGAAACATATCAGATCATAACATATCATAAGTAACCATTGTATTCGGAGGGGTGACCTCGGAATACCATATATAATATGAGGGGAGACCTCAAGTAACCAATGGAGTAGCTAGCTCCCAGAATTTGTGAAGACGCGTATTGCACACGACATCATTCACCAGAAAACATATCAGATAACAGATAACAGATCTAGGATGCATCCATACGCCCCAACAGACAGATAGTGGCCATATAATATATAGCGAGCTCATAAACAGATAACAGAAAGGGACGTGGCAGAACATCACTCTACTTCCCTAGAGTCATGTCAGAGGTGCATCACTGACACGGACATGGAACCCCCATGACTAGTTAAATATTTGGCTCGGGTGTCAAACTAAACTTAGGTCAAACAGATTTGTCATAAATGACACAGATCATAATTCATCGTAAAGTCACAGATAACATATCAGATAACTTATATCATAAGATTCATATTCAGATATTCAGAAATCATAAGTTCATATCATAGTGGCACGTCATATATTCATAAGCAGAAGTTCATAACCAGAGGTTCATAATCATAAGTTCATAATCCAATATAGAAGGGTTCAACAAATGTATATATCAAAGTCTTCCTAACATACGTTCACATCAGATATTGCATAGTTCACTAGACATAAATTCAGATAAGTAACAGATCAAACATTCAGAAAGGGTTCATAGCAATGGCATTGGGAATCCTAATAAGTATAATAGAAAAGCGAACGAAAAGAACATCATAAGGAACCTTTACGGAAAAGGTCAGAATATCTGTACGATAACACAAGTGTCTTAAAGTAAGACAGAATATCCGTACCTTAAAGCAATTGAGAGAAAAGTAACGAATGAACGAAGACGAAGATGTAACGTCGCGTCTCCTCCAACGAATCTACACGGATTATGATTTATTTAATACTTTAGCATCATTAATATTATAACGGTTTTATCGCATTAATACTTTTAGAGTTGTCAGAATATTCTTATTTTAGTGACAGACGAATTCTCAACATTTTAGGGTATTCCTCATTAATTCACCAACTTTCTATTTAGATTCTAGGGTTTCCCATACTCTTTAAATATTACAAAATACGCATTAAATTCACATATTACTTCTTTTAATGATTTCCCAATTTAACCTAGAACGTAAATGATAACAAACCGAAATTAACTTAACTCATGCGTGTCTCTACAAAAATCAATTTACACTTGTTGAACCCATAATTACTCAGAATTACAAATTACACCCTTGACATCTTTAAGTTCACAATCTCACCTTACTTTATCAGATTTTACACTTTTAACCCAAAGGTTTAGAATTTACAAAACATACCCTTTTAAGTTAACTACAATTCGAATGACCCTCTAAATATCCAAAATTACATGTTTAACCCCCACACTTATTTTTATACATTTAGGACCTTTATTTTACTGTTTACAAAAGTAACCCTTAAGTTTCATAATTTACAAAACCAACCCAAAACTTTTATATAAAGCCGAATAATGTAAAATTCGAGTACAAGCCCTAAACCTAAGTGTAACCCATCATTAGCTCGTCATTAATACTTCATTTATTACCCTCAATGATAACAAGAAAACCCTAGTTCTTTATAAACCCTAATCGTCCCCTTTTAAATACTTTCCTTTTTCTATGTGTAACCGAATTACAAAACTCAAAACAATTCATACAAGCTTCGAATTCATAATGAGGTATTTTATTCAGGTTGTATACCATATAAGAACTCCCAGAAAAATCAGATCATGGTCCCAAAGTTTATCATAGGCTCGTTCGCTATTTTATACGTTTTCTAGGGTTTTAGTTCTAAATAATTCCATACGACTTATTAAACATGAATGGCTAATTTTTATGTGTTCCATATGACTTATAGGACTGAAATCAACATTAGTAACATACCCTTGATGAGCTTGGATCGTTAGAACAAAAGAAGCACAAAAACACCACTCGCCGAAACCCTAATTCACCCAAAAACCCACCACGATCACCACAGCAACTTAGGACTTCGAACACTATTTTTCCCACCTTCTTTACCTTCAAACTTGTCCAAGAAAAATGGTTTCAAGCTCTGGAAACTGGAAGTCGAATTGTGGAAGGTTTTGGAGTCGGTTTGTGTTTAATCGGCAATAAGGGTTTATTATGAACCGTATATTATGTATATATATACTTTTCAAATTTTCTTGTGGGCTTTATAATGTATTGGACTTAAAATAAATGGACTCTTAATAATATAAATTTATATTGGGCTTTTACTAATTAATTTCTTTTATAAAACTAATTAAATATATTCGGCTAATTATAAAAATACAAAACGAATTTTATAAAGTTATAAACTATAAAAACTACCTTTTTCAAAGTGTTTAATATTTATTTAGATCATGTGGAATATTTCTTAAAAATTTTCTGAATTTACATAGCTTATTTGGTATTCTTTTGAATTAATTATTCATACTTTTGATTATAGGGGTATTTTGGTCTTTTGTGAACTTTAGAAATTCCAGGTATTACAATTCTTCCCCTCTAAAAGAAAATTTCGTCCTCGAAATTGGACAAGGCGAAACAGAACAGAGAACGAATCGGATTTCAGAACTTCTAGGAATATAACGAACGTTAATCTTATCTTGGAATAAATGGATTTCTTATCAGATTATTTGAACTCATACTTATTCAGAAATCAAATCAATAGTCAAATACTTATAATAGATAATTATATATTCATCAGAATAATAGCGGAGAATAGATGAGACGCAGAAAATCAAACGACAAATTTTTTTAACTTATTCAGATATCTAATGATGAGGACATCATATGCATAGACGGAATAAATTCTATCGGCCTCACTAGTTGCAGAAATATGTGGAGACATATGAACTTAGGGCGGTCGTAGCAATATATAGGTTCGTACAGATCATAACAACTTCGGATTCCAAACGTACAAAACTTATACGTAACAAATATCGACGAAATCTCACAAATAGGTACGGAATTCAAACGAACATGAGGAGCACCAGATAACAGATACAAGTCAAAATCTATACACACATCAATCACAGGCATTTCCCAGACGTCGTATACCTTCAATAAGTTCAGATTATGTGATCTCGGTATTATTACGTTGATCAGGCGTCATAATACTTGCATCACATAACAAGTTCTTATTGTCACTATATTCGGTCTCGGGTCATGACAAAACACATAACTAATATCATAACAGAGCATACCACATACAGATAATACACAGATAGCAAGTTACATACTATAACAAACCAGATACTCATGAGTATACCATCATGATGGCCATACTTCATTCAAGCGGTAATCAAACAACATTACTAAGAAAACGAATAGCAGACGAAACTTATGAGGACTAACGGAAACTTAACGAATCTATCAGAAAGAAACAACAACAGACAGGAATTATACTTTCAAAATTTTGTTTTATTTCCATCCATCAAACAAAATTTGCAAGGTCGACATAAGATGAACTCCCAAAATGAAACTTAATAATCCAAGATTCAAACGTCAAAATGAAAACAAAAGGACCTAGCTCAAAATCAAATGTCAGAAAATTCTTATGAGGAGAGTAACTAATCAGAAGCGCAAATCTCTATTCTTGTATCGAATTAAACCTCCTAGTAGCCGTAGATTTTAAATCCGAGTCCACCTCGTATTCTTCCTCATGACTTATTACTGACGATCCAGAAAGAAAAGCTGAGATATACCAGAATGCTAAACGATAAAACTTCACGATTCACACTGAGTTCCGAACAAATCAGAGAAAAGCAATACAGATCAGAATCACTTATCAGAATATCAAACCGTCTTGAAACGCATGACAAACGAATCAGAGTGACATAAGTCGCGCCCAAATCATATGAAGTAGACGAATCTTCTCAGCCACTGGTTGAATCTTGTCTCCGTCTCTTGCGCCTTTGGTTGGTCCATCCAACTTCCTCCAACAGCACGGCAGTCGAGTGTGGTTTCTGCTTCACGAACCTCTCCAGCACAGGAACCGTTGCAGCATCGCAGGGTCGGCACCATCTTCTTCGGCTCCACGGTTAGTCTCCATCTAACGATCGACAAACGGACGAGCGAAAACAAAATAACAAAATTCGATGCGAACAAAGGAGGGCCAATTCAGTGAAGGCAAAAGGATATCGAAGTCAAATCTGAACGACGATCAAAAGGAATCGAAAGATATTTGAACAGACGGAAACCTAATGTCTACCCAATTCTCACAGGTCATAGCCTAAGCTCTAAGGGTCCTAAAACCTAAGTCTCTGATACCATAAATTGTAACACCCCGACCCGACAAGGGTAAAGATATCACAATACGGTTTCATATCAGAACTTTAAATACTATACAATAGCGGAAGCCTTTACAAAATATCCAAAAAGAAAACATAAATAACTAATCTTCCAAAATAAATCAAAGATCTCTATGGTAAAGTCTTGCTCTCAGCTCTACTCTCAACCCAGATCAGCTATCCCATAAGCTCATCTTGAATGCTAAATACCTGCCGCAGGAAAAGGAAAGTGCGGCTGAGCTTACAAAGCCCAGTGAACAGATATAACGAAACAAAAGCTAAAAACAGAGTAAATATACGAATAACGAAATAAAATGAGATAATGACGAAGGATCTTTTAGGATTCTGCGGAAGCACAAATATACAGAAATCCATACAACCACATAACAGTTTAAACATCACATAGCACATTAATGTCACAAAAACAAACACATCAGAACAACCAAACACTTAGCATATTAAGAATAACAGATTACTTATAAGCCAAACGAAAAGTCTAAAAGCTAACGGAGACAGTCCTAGAAAATAAACATGGCATTCATACAAATCAATTAATCAACATTTAATACACTTAAAGCAATATTGTAGCAGCGGAATTATCAGACAAGTCATGGCAGACATAATAGCTAAACCAGTTCGCGATCAATTCCTAACCTTAGCAGAGTTTTAAAATGGCAGGTCAGACATATACAGATAGGTATATTAATGGGTAATTAAGTTTCACAATATTAACTGAACCGATTATACAGGATGAACTTACATAACAATCAAATACACACTAGCATAGTCATCTTACAGATCAACGAATTCACGTAACAATAACAAATCATAATATCAGAATATACGAATCATGTCTTAAACATATTAATCCTATCCTAGCATGGCAACTAATAATCACTTGAACAAATACGTCATAAGCACATTCACTAACATATCATATCAGAATACATAATATAAACACTCGAAATACCGAATCATACAGAATACTTAACACAGAAGTAACAGATAAAGATTTAGTCAACTACCACCAGCCCAGAAACATATCAGATCATAACATATCATAAGTAACCATTGTATTCGGAGGGGTGACCTCGGAATACCATATATAATATGAGGGGAGACCTCAAGTAACCAATGGAGTAGCTAGCTCCCAGAATTTGTGAAGACGCGTATTGCACACGACATCATTCACCAGAAAACATATCAGATAACAGATAACAGATCTAGGATGCATCCATACGCCCCAACAGACAGATAGTGGCCATATAATATATAGCGAGCTCATAAACAGATAACAGAAAGGGACGTGGCAGAACATCACTCTACTTCCCTAGAGTCATGTCAGAGGTGCATCACTGACACGGACATGGAACCCCCATGACTAGTTAAATATTTGGCTCGGGTGTCAAACTAAACTTAGGTCAAACAGATTTGTCATAAATGACACAAATCATAATTCATCGTAAAGTCACAGATAACATATCAGATAACTTATATCATAAGATTCATATTCAGATATTCAGAAATCATAAGTTCATATCATAGTGGCACGTCATATATTCATAAGCAGAAGTTCATAACCAGAGGTTCATAATCATAAGTTCATAATCCAATATAGAAGGGTTCAACAAATGTATATATCAAAGTCTTCCTAACATACGTTCACATCAGATATTGCATAGTTCACTAGACATAAATTCAGATAAGTAACAGATCAAACATTCAGAAAGGGTTCATAGCAATGGCATTGGGAATCCTAATAAGTATAATAGAAAAGCGAACGAAAAGAACATCATAAGGAACCTTTACGGAAAAGGTCAGAATATCTGTACGATAACACAAGTGTCTTAAAGTAAGACAGAATATCCGTACCTTAAAGCAATTGAGAGAAAAGTAACGAATGAACGAAGACGAAGATGTAACGTCGCGTCTCCTCCAACGAATCTACACGGATTATGATTTATTTAATACTTTAGCATCATTAATATTATAACGGTTTTATCGCATTAATACTTTTAGAGTTGTCAGAATATTCTTATTTTAGTGACAGACGAATTCTCAACATTTTAGGGTATTCCTCATTAATTCACCAACTTTCTATTTAGATTCTAGGGTTTCCCATACTCTTTAAATATTACAAAATACGCATTAAATTCACATATTACTTCTTTTAATGATTTCCCAATTTAACCTAGAACGTAAATGATAACAAACCGAAATTAACTTAACTCATGCGTGTCTCTACAAAAATCAATTTACACTTGTTGAACCCATAATTACTCAGAATTACAAATTACACCCTTGACATCTTTAAGTTCACAATCTCACCTTACTTTATCAGATTTTACACTTTTAACCCAAAGGTTTAGAATTTACAAAACATACCCTTTTAAGTTAACTACAATTCGAATGACCCTCTAAATATCCAAAATTACATGTTTAACCCCCACACTTATTTTTATACATTTAGGACCTTTATTTTACTGTTTACAAAAGTAACCCTTAAGTTTCATAATTTACAAAACCAACCCAAAACTTTTATATAAAGCCGAATAATGTAAAATTCGAGTACAAGCCCTAAACCTAAGTGTAACCCATCATTAGCTCGTCATTAATACTTCATTTATTACCCTCAATGATAACAAGAAAACCCTAGTTCTTTATAAACCCTAATCGTCCCCTTTTAAATACTTTCCTTTTTCTATGTGTAACCGAATTACAAAACTCAAAACAATTCATACAAGCTTCGAATTCATAATGAGGTATTTTATTCAGGTTGTATACCATATAAGAACTCCCAGAAAAATCAGATCATGGTCCCAAAGTTTATCATAGGCTCGTTCGCTATTTTATACGTTTTCTAGGGTTTTAGTTCTAAATAATTCCATACGACTTATTAAACATGAATGGCTAATTTTTATGTGTTCCATATGACTTATAGGACTGAAATCAACATTAGTAACATACCCTTGATGAGCTTGGATCGTTAGAACAAAAGAAGCACAAAAACACCACTCGCCGAAACCCTAATTCACCCAAAAACCCACCACGATCACCACAGCAACTTAGGACTTCGAACACTATTTTTCCCACCTTCTTTACCTTCAAACTTGTCCAAGAAAAATGGTTTCAAGCTCTGGAAACTGGAAGTCGAATTGTGGAAGGTTTTGGAGTCGGTTTGTGTTTAATCGGCAATAAGGGTTTATTATGAACCGTATATTATGTATATATATACTTTTCAAATTTTCTTGTGGGCTTTATAATGTATTGGACTTAAAATAAATGGACTCTTAATAATATAAATTTATATTGGGCTTTTACTAATTAATTTCTTTTATAAAACTAATTAAATATATTCGGCTAATTATAAAAATACAAAACGAATTTTATAAAGTTATAAACTATAAAAATTACCTTTTTCAAAGTGTTTAATATTTATTTAGATCATGTGGAATATTTCTTAAAAATTTTCTGAATTTACATAGCTTATTTGGTATTCTTTTGAATTAATTATTCATACTTTTGATTATAGGGGTATTTTGGTCTTTTGTGAACTTTAGAAATTCCAGGTATTACAATTCTTCCCCTCTAAAAGAAAATTTCGTCCTCGAAATTGGACAAGGCGAAACAGAACAGAGAACGAATCGGATTTCAGAACTTCTAGGAATATAACGAACGTTAATCTTATCTTGGAATAAATGGATTTCTTATCAGATTATTTGAACTCATACTTATTCAGAAATCAAATCAATAGTCAAATACTTATAATAGATAATTATATATTCATCAGAATAATAGCGGAGAATAGATGAGACGCAGAAAATCAAACGACAAATTTTTTTAACTTATTCAGATATCTAATGATGAGGACATCATATGCATAGACGGAATAAATTCTATCGGCCTCACTAGTTGCAGAAATATGTGGAGACATATGAACTTAGGGCGGTCGTAGCAATATATAGGTTCGTACAGATCATAACAACTTCGGATTCCAAACGTACAAAACTTATACGTAACAAATATCGACGAAATCTCACAAATAGGTACGGAATTCAAACGAACATGAGGAGCACCAGATAACAGATACAAGTCAAAATCTATACACACATCAATCACAGGCATTTCCCAGACGTCGTATACCTTCAATAAGTTCAGATTATGTGATCTCGGTATTATTACGTTGATCAGGCGTCATAATACTTGCATCACATAACAAGTTCTTATTGTCACTATATTCGGTCTCGGGTCATGACAAAACACATAACTAATATCATAACAGAGCATACCACATACAGATAATACACAGATAGCAAGTTACATACTATAACAAACCAGATACTCATGAGTATACCATCATGATGGCCATACTTCATTCAAGCGGTAATCAAACAACATTACTAAGAAAACGAATAGCAGACGAAACTTATGAGGACTAACGGAAACTTAACGAATCTATCAGAAAGAAACAACAACAGACAGGAATTATACTTTCAAAATTTTGTTTTATTTCCATCCATCAAACAAAATTTGCAAGGTCGACATAAGATGAACTCCCAAAATGAAACTTAATAATCCAAGATTCAAACGTCAAAATGAAAACAAAAGGACCTAGCTCAAAATCAAATGTCAGAAAATTCTTATGAGGAGAGTAACTAATCAGAAGCGCAAATCTCTATTCTTGTATCGAATTAAACCTCCTAGTAGCCGTAGATTTTAAATCCGAGTCCACCTCGTATTCTTCCTCATGACTTATTACTGACGATCCAGAAAGAAAAGCTGAGATATACCAGAATGCTAAACGATAAAACTTCACGATTCACACTGAGTTCCGAACAAATCAGAGAAAAGCAATACAGATCAGAATCACTTATCAGAATATCAAACCGTCTTGAAACGCATGACAAACGAATCAGAGTGACATAAGTCGCGCCCAAATCATATGAAGTAGACGAATCTTCTCAGCCACTGGTTGAATCTTGTCTCCGTCTCTTGCGCCTTTGGTTGGTCCATCCAACTTCCTCCAACAGCACGGCAGTCGAGTGTGGTTTCTGCTTCACGAACCTCTCCAGCACAGGAACCGTTGCAGCATCGCAGGGTCGGCACCATCTTCTTCGGCTCCACGGTTAGTCTCCATCTAACGATCGACAAACGGACGAGCGAAAACAAAATAACAAAATTCGATGCGAACAAAGGAGGGCCAATTCAGTGAAGGCAAAAGGATATCGAAGTCAAATCTGAACGACGATCAAAAGGAATCGAAAGATATTTGAACAGACGGAAACCTAATGTCTACCCAATTCTCACAGGTCATAGCCTAAGCTCTAAGGGTCCTAAAACCTAAGTCTCTGATACCATAAATTGTAACACCCCGACCCGACAAGGGTAAAGATATCACAATACGGTTTCATATCAGAACTTTAAATACTATACAATAGCGGAAGCCTTTACAAAATATCCAAAAAGAAAACATAAATAACTAATCTTCCAAAATAAATCAAAGATCTCTATGGTAAAGTCTTGCTCTCAGCTCTACTCTCAACCCAGATCAGCTATCCCATAAGCTCATCTTGAATGCTAAATACCTGCCGCAGGAAAAGGAAAGTGCGGCTGAGCTTACAAAGCCCAGTGAACAGATATAACGAAACAAAAGCTAAAAACAGAGTAAATATACGAATAACGAAATAAAATGAGATAATGACGAAGGATCTTTTAGGATTCTGCGGAAGCACAAATATACAGAAATCCATACAACCACATAACAGTTTAAACATCACATAGCACATTAATGTCACAAAAACAAACACATCAGAACAACCAAACACTTAGCATATTAAGAATAACAGATTACTTATAAGCCAAACGAAAAGTCTAAAAGCTAACGGAGACAGTCCTAGAAAATAAACATGGCATTCATACAAATCAATTAATCAACATTTAATACACTTAAAGCAATATTGTAGCAGCGGAATTATCAGACAAGTCATGGCAGACATAATAGCTAAACCAGTTCGCGATCAATTCCTAACCTTAGCAGAGTTTTAAAATGGCAGGTCAGACATATACAGATAGGTATATTAATGGGTAATTAAGTTTCACAATATTAACTGAACCGATTATACAGGATGAACTTACATAACAATCAAATACACACTAGCATAGTCATCTTACAGATCAACGAATTCACGTAACAATAACAAATCATAATATCAGAATATACGAATCATGTCTTAAACATATTAATCCTATCCTAGCATGGCAACTAATAATCACTTGAACAAATACGTCATAAGCACATTCACTAACATATCATATCAGAATACATAATATAAACACTCGAAATACCGAATCATACAGAATACTTAACACAGAAGTAACAGATAAAGATTTAGTCAACTACTACGAGCCCAGAAACATATCAGATCATAACATATCATAAGTAACCATTGTATTCGGAGGGTTTTGCCACTAGTATATATATATATATATATATATATATATATATATATATATATATAGATATAGATACATCTACATATACATATATATATATATATATATATATATATATATATATATACATATACATATATATATATATATATATATATATATATATATATATATATATATACATATATATATATATACATACACATATATATATACATATACATATATATATATATATATACATATATATATATATATATACATACACACACACACATATACATATATATATATATATATATATATATATATATATATATATATATATATATATATATATATATATATATATATATATACACACACACACACACATACTAGTGGTCGAAGCCCGCCCAATGGGCGGGCATGATTTATAACTATAATTTCCAGCAATTTAGTGTGATACTTGTTGCCAATAACCTATAAATTTGGTTGAAACTATATTTTGGTTAGTGATGAACTTCATTATAAGAAACACAAAAAATAAAACTCTGTGACCCTCATATCTTTGATGTTGTTCTTAGATCAAGAAACCCTTTTGTTGTTTTTCATAGTAATTTAAATCCACGATTAGTATTGACGATGAACATTTATGTAAAGTTAGATCATCGACATAATAAAAAACCAATCAGAAAAGAAAAGAGCTTAAAGGATACTGAGTCGAAAGTCGCCCAAGTGTATTTATTATGCATACATCTTCATCAAAATTTTATTTGGTGCATTATGTTGTATCAGAAAAAATTATAACTTCTGTGATATAATTTAAAATTCGAACGATAACGTGTTTCGGCTCAACCCAACCATTTAACCCATTTTGACTTGTTACTTAAACCTCCGTATTGGAAGCCTGAGATGCACAAAATAAAAAACGATATTGAGAATAGGGGTTTAAAGAGGGGCTCAACATAGTTATATCCATCTATCTTTTGCATATGCATCATCAAATCATGTGCAGCCTTACCAAAACTCATCTAATGTAGTAATGCTACAAAGAAATTAAAAAAAAACAAGAAAATTAAGACTCATTTATATTACAAAATAAATCATTATAAAAACTTTTCAAACATAGAAGAAAAAGAAAGCATTTTAACTAACCATAAGTTCTAAACTATTTATGATAAGCTCTTGGCGTAATAAAACATAAAGTTTTGATGTAACAATATTATTAACGTATAAATAAATTAGTCTAATCAAATCTTTGAATATATAACCACTAATTACCGATATATCTCAAACATAAGTTACATATAAATTATGTTTAAAAAATTATTGGTCAAGTAGATGCGCTTTTCCTTTAACAAATTACTGGTCAGGTTGACTGTTTAAATTTTAAGTGGTTATAGCAGATAAACATCTTTACATATATAGATTCAGAAAAAAGTGCATAGATAACAAACATACTATAGAAATAATAGCTTGGGATAAAGTGCACAATCCACACAAATATTGTTATCTACTCCAATAATCTTCAATGAGATAATTTGGTTTTATAATTAGCTTTATAAAAACTTAGTTCGGTTAAAATTGTTACCTTTAAGCCTTGCACAAGGATTGTGTCTCCAGGTTCATGAGTCTTTACTCTTTAGTCATTATGATGCAATAATGTCATTACAATCGTCACTTGGACCTTTAGTGCCACCTTCAAAACTTCCTGAAACATTTCAAACATGAACCAAATTGTAATTCATAGCATTGACAAATTAGTGACTCTAACTATAAAGCATTTAGGACACTAATTACGATAGACCAACGGTAGTATTTAAAAATGACAAACATGTTGGAAATGTATATATTTACAAACATGTGAATGTCCGGATTCGAACTCGTGACCACGGGATTGCACACATTAGCGAATGAGAATTAAAGTTAATAATTAATGTTTATGTTTACGATTAATTATTACACATTAAGTCCGGTTAACGATCGTTAAGTATTTAACGGAAAAATGACTAACGACCGTTAAATGGAAAAGAGAAGGACTAGAAATGGAAAACTTGGAAAAATTATGGGTTGGGCTTTGGGCTTTCCATCATGGCCGGCCATAGGGCTTTACAAAGCCTAAATCCCCTAACTTGTTCCCTAAGTTTACCTACTAGTATATAAGGAGGGCTAGGTTCTAGGGTTTCATACACTTGTGCATTGAATTAACCCTAGATCTCTCCTCTCCTCTCTCTAGTCCATATTTCGGCCGAACACCCCAAAGTAAGGGAGTTTGGTTTCGTTTTTCTTAAACGAGGACTTGTGTTAGATCTAGCAATCGCTTGATTCGTTTGGTTAATTCGTGTGTACAAGAACGTGGTTGTAAGACATTATTCTTACACCAATAAGTACTTCTTTGGTTTGCTTTGCTCGAGGGTGGTTTTACTTTGCTCGAGGGATTTGATATTCGCAAGAGGTACGTTACGCATACTTTCAGTTAATTAATTTATTTGTTATGATCTTAAGTCTTCCGCTGTGTACTCTTGATGTCTTTATGTTTTATTATATTTTATATATCATAAACTTAACAGTGGTATCAGAGCCTTGTATAACAAGTAATTAATTACTGAAACACATAATTAAAATAAACATGAATGTGTTATTATTTGTATGCTTAGATCTAGGGTTTGCAAAACCTAAACCCTAATTTTGAGGGGGGGCGTTTTTTATGGTGCCCTAATTAGGGTTTTGTAAAATATTGTTTTAATTGGATTAGAAACCCTAAGATGCATGCAACTTTATGTGTATATGCGTAACTCTGTTGATTGCATTAATTGTTAAGTGTAATTTATATCCATGATAATTATCTGCATGTTTTATCATGGATCTGTTTTTTATTGTATGTCTTTCATGTTTTAAGTGATATACATTAAAATTATGATAGATCTTAAATTGGGGAAGACCTCAATAATTATTAATTTAATCAATTATGTGCTATGTGGTATATATTTAGTTTTGACTTACGCAATCGATGAATCGATGCATGTGGTTCACCTTGTACATAGATGAAAACGGGTGGAAGTCTTAATTAAATATATGCATATTGACAGATCTAGAATTGGTTATTAATAAGATTTATCAAAACCGTTTGCATGTGGCTATTTGATATACATGACTTTTATTTGTTATGTATTCATTGTTTATTTGTTTATTTTTTCAAATACTTGCTTGTTTGTGTTTTGTAACAAGGGTATTTTAACAAGAAAAATAAACTGATCTAAACAATGGTGAAACATGTATTTTAAGAATAGTAATCATAATCGTTTAATTGATTGATGACTTTGGTACAAATGACTGAACGGCTCACCCATGAGAATGAACTAATAAAAGGGGTTTAAAGAAGTGCGCATAGTCACACTGAATGGATGTCTAAGGTTGTGCTTTAGCGCGTACCTGGTCCTCTGCCCCCTGTAAGTTCGAGTGGAGCTACTTAGTAAGCCATTAAATGTGCAAGCTCATCTTAAGGGAGAATTAGTTTTAATTCCATGCGCCACTTCGGTGGTAATTATCCGAAACACTAAGTGTTTACACTTATGCAAAAGTACGGTATAATGGATGATAATTAACACTAAATTCCTTGATTGGTGAAACCAATACCTCAATTAAAGTTTGATGATGAAAAACTTAAACATTAAAACAAGATATAAATGTTTTAATAAAAACTATGCTACAAAGATGAATGCATGACATTTTTGTACATATTTGATTTTACATCAAAATTATTACCCTTTAATTTAAGTTATATGCCATCCAACGAAACGGAAACACCTAAGATTACCTTTTATTTGCGTGAGATCGTGACTTAGATCGTAATCAAAGGGTAAAATGTCCACGTGTCGTGAGAACGGGCATGGACGATTTTGCAGTTTCTTAAGTTGGACAACTTAATTGAGTTTTGTAGTGAGAACTGGCAACTCAAGGCATAAGATGGGATAAAACATGTTTACATGGCAATTGAAATTGGCTATATGTAAATCCCATAAATCTAGGAATTGCAATTGAAATTGGCAATTGAGCAAAAGCTCTACCACTTTGTATAAGGTTCATTACTAGCAGATCAACTGATGTGATGAGATTATGACAATTTGGATCCTAGTTTTTCAGTGAAAATTAAATGGTTATATGCTTATGAACCATGGGTAATTAATTTTCTTGAAAAAGGTTAATTATCGAAAATACTAAATTGAATTTTGTAATTCTTTTGAATGTATAATTGCAACATTTAACCGTAAACAAAGTTTAGTCTTTAATCAATAAATTGCTCCATTCTGCTTTCAAACATTGTTTGATCGAGAATAATTTACCAAAAAGACAAACGAAGTCTCTTTTCCATGGGAGAAGCATGAGACTCAATCCTATTCCTTTTCATGAATGAGAAAGGAATAATAGGAACATTTGAATTGTCTAAATTCTAATGTAACTCATAGCAATGAATTGCACATCTTATTTTCCATAAAGATTTCATTACCTTCAGTTGGTGAATGAATCCTTTTGTAACAAACATGAATGTTGGTTAACTGGAAAACATGTATATGAGTTACTAAATTAGAAGTTAGACTATTTACCGCGAAAAATTGGTAAAAGGCAAACTAGCATATTTTATCTAGTTGTTTTGCTTTAGCCTTTAAAGGTGCTACATACCAGTATGGGGATGGTAGACCTATTAAGGAAGAAATTGCATACCCAATTTTTCAAGTTAATAACATTGATGGATAACACATCATTCACAGAGTAGAATACACCTTTTAGTACCTTAGTAATGATTACGTATGGTTCTTCAAAGGTGTAGGAAAGTAAAAAGCAAGCAAGTTGTTTTCACTGGTTATGCAACACTTACAATGTTGTCAGATTCAGTGGGAGCATTTGTGTTGCATTACTGAATAAGAAGTTGTTTTAATGATTTCTAATTCAGTGGGAGCTACAAGCCTTATTTCCTGTGTAGTAACCCATATTATCTTCAAAGATAATTACTTTCAAATTGTAGGCACTTATGGTTTTCAAGGATTGTCATGTGCGTTTCCTTACTAATCAATATAGTCCTACATCTACTTGTTATATCTATGACACAAATCATATTAATCAAATAAACGAACGTGTATCGTGTTGTTTATCTGCTACATGATGTTGTTCCATGCACAAGTGGGAGAAATCTTTATTGTGTGCAAGGTACAACACATATAAATATGATTCTCTTGACCGCAAGGTAAGAGAGTAACGTTCCAATAGGAATTATACATTTAAATATGTATGATTGCCGTATTAAGAACATGTGTCAAGATGATAACAAAGACTACTTTATTTTAAATATTTATGTTCTTCAATATTTAAGAAACACTTGTAGTTACAATTTATGTTGCGTGAGAACGTGAACTAGATTGTAGCCCAAGGTAAAATATCCACGTGTCGTGAGAACGAGCATGGATGATTTTGCAGTTTCTTACGTTGAACATTTCATGGAATAACATAATTAAATGAAGTAATCTAATACTACTTTGAATTTAAGTATTCGTTGAATGACTTAAATATATGTAGTCAATATTAACTTGAAATATTAATTGAAACCTGAGGTGGTGTTCATAATTACTTTTATTATAAATGTTTATGATTTTGTAAAATCACAAACATGAAGTCTTTTAATACAAGACTTACAATATAAAGTAAGACGTTAACTTGCTATGTTTTAAGACATATGCATGAAGTCAATGAGGTGATCAATGACTTATAACGTATAGTGGGATTATAACTGATATGTCTTTTGACTTGGTCAAAAATACTTGTGTTATAATACATGCAATTGACTTGGTAATTCTATTGTACCATTAAGTTTTACTTTGTTGGTAAATAGATGAGCCAAAGAGTAGATGGTTGTCTTAAATATTGTTAGATTATCTTACAATATTAATTCTAATGAAATACCATAGTTTTATGGTATGTTCAGTTAGAAGAATCAAAATCTATTGGCATGTTTGATTCAAGATAACTATAGTTTCTTCCAAAAGTTATCAAGGTTAGTAGATTGAGTATAGATTGAATATACTCAATAAGACTCCAACCTAGAAGATTGATAAGACACCATTTGTTTATGGAATGTGATGAATCACATTAAGTCTTATAAATGAAGTTCTGAATTTGTTAAACTACTTGTATAGTGAGTTGTAACAAACTGATGTCAGGAACTATCAATGTGTTTTGTAATATCCCAAAAGAGAACAATGTATTGTTACTCTACTTGCTAAACTATTTAAAGGTAATCTTTAAATTGTTAAAGGCAAGTGGGAGTTTTGTTTAGATCTTGAAAGATTGAATTACAAAAATGCATAATCTTCTAAAATGCACTAGCAAATATCATGATGAGGCTAAACATGAAAATGATAGACCTTAATATGATGGAATTGTCATTCATAGATCCGCAAGGATATCTCAGATATTTAATATGCTGAGGAATATGAGTTACAGGATCATGGTAAGCCTGTTAATCATAATGATAAATTTACCAAATGTTGTATTGTGGTAAATCAACCATACTATGAATGTAGAGATGTTGTCCATAGAAATAATCAACTTTAGATATTTGGTTTATCTTAATGAGTTTGTTCAAAGAATGAAAACCCTAGTGGTTTAAATCTTTGTGTAGGAATCATACGGAAAATATTGTACACGTATTTAATGCATGTCTAGTGATAATAATATTAATCATATTTAAGCAATTAACTATGATTGAATATTCTTTACTAGATACATTAAATAGAAGTATAAAGATTATAATTGTCATACTTAGTTTCATTGATGTGAAATTTTGACAATGAATATCAAAACTCTTTGTTTTGGAATTACTTTTGCGAGGACGATAAGTAATGCAAAGGAGTTTTATGAATTCAAATAATCTTTGAATATGTACAAACTGCAAGAATCCATGAATGGATATATGCATGCATCTAGGAGATGATTCTTATGTTTAAAATTAAATCCATGTTTGATTTAATAATTAAAATAAGATAGCTCGTAAGTATTCCTGAAAGCTAGTGGGAGTATTATTTTTTAAATCTTATATGTTGTATGGGCAACTACATTCCACCTAAATTAAGTTTTAGTTGAGAATGAAACTTCGTTTGTAAGATTTGGAAAATAAAATATATAACCTTGGAATATATATATGTTTATTATTATAAACATATGCGGTAAATAAATGAGTCTAATAGAACATGATGAGTACATATCTTTGACAAGATAGTATATGAATGAGATCTTAAAGTCTAACTTGAAGATTCATCATGAACATCATGTTGTGTATAAGGTTGTTGTATCATGCTTGATTACAAGATGATTTAACAATATTGTAATATTTATGTTTGGATTTAGAATTGCATTCCACAGCCTGGAGTTGCTCCCAGATTCTATACAACAAATTGTTGTAATTGTCATAGTCAAACAAACTTGAGGTTTGTATGACACCAAACAAATAAATATTCAAAGTTTACGGATGTTTTAAGAGCATATTGTTGTACACAATGATGCTGGTATAATTGAGATGACACTCAATTCTAGTCATGGTATCGTTGGTGATGACCATATTGACTAGTTATGCTCAATTAAGAGCATAGTTGCATTATACATTAAAGAATGAAGAATACTTTAAACTTTAAAAGTTTTGAAAGATGATTGTCATATAAAGGTGGTTCAGGTTATCACGCACCTTATGGAATGATATGACAATATCAAGATATGTGTAAACACATACAAGAAATTCAATTATTGAATTTTTGAAATAAGTATTCTCAAAATTCTTGTAGATCAAAGTTAGTTGAAATTATGCCTTGTCAACAAGTATGAGTTGCATGACTTGTGGCAAAATTCATTAACTGAGAATTATCATGCATTGATCTATTTAGTATTTGGATAAAGGATGTTAAACAATTATTATTTATAATGAATTAAAGTACGGTATACGTTTAATTTCATTTATAATATTGTGTCCTATATTTGCATGTTTAAATCCATGAATAACTTAAGTTGTTCTAAATAGTCCGTTGTCAATCAATAACATGGGAATGATATTGAATTAAGACAAATCTGAGTATTAGTTAGTATATACTTGAAAGTATATTGATGCGTAGCATGACTAATTTCAGATGATATTCAATGAATTGAGTATAGGACTTATCCCACCCACATGATGATACTTTATGGATCTTAGTCATTAAGTATATCATGAATATTTATCCTCTGACTTGAGATACAAGAGATATGTCATGAATGTAGTGCATTTTTGTGAAGCAATCTAACGCTATACGTAACTGGTAGTTATAAGGGTTGTTTTCAGAAGTGTTGCGAAATTTATGAATCCTGCTTGTAGTCAAAATAGGATTTGTTTCCTTCAAATTTATTTTGAAGTATAATACTGCTGGGCCCCTCGTAGGGTTGTTAAGATGTTTGCATGGCCGTGCCCAAGGTCTTCTGGAATATGTTCAGAAGAATTGGTAATCTTAATCAATCATATAGAGCGAGAAACAGAATAGTTAATTAAGAAATGAGTAAGATCCATATTCTTATTAACATGGTATTAGAAATAAAAGGATGAATATGATGATGAATCATCAAACTTGGTTTCTCCAGAAAACCATACACGAGTTGTACTGGGGGCATTGGCGTGTTGCTAGACGCTAACCAATGTCATTTCACGTTTTGTAAACATATCCAAGTGGGAGCTGTTGGAAATGTATATATTTACAAACATGTGAATGTCCGGATTCGAACTCGTGACCACGGGATTGCACACATTAGCGAATGAGAATTAAAGTTAATAATTAATGTTTATGTTTACGATTAATTATTACACATTAAGTCCGGTTAACGATCGTTAAGTATTTAACGGAAAAATGACTAACGACCGTTAAATGGAAAAGAGAAGGACTAGAAATGGAAAACTTGGAAAAATTATGGGTTGGGCTTTGGGCTTTCCATCATGGCCGGCCATAGGGCTTTACAAAGCCTAAATCCCCTAACTTGTTCCCTAAGTTTACCTACTAGTATATAAGGAGGGCTAGGTTCTAGGGTTTCATACACTTGTGCATTGAATTAACCCTAGATCTCTCCTCTCCTCTCTCTAGTCCATATTTCGGCCGAACACCCCAAAGTAAGGGAGTTTGGTTTCGTTTTTCTTAAACGAGGACTTGTGTTAGATCTAGCAATCGCTTGATTCGTTTGGTTAATTCGTGTGTACAAGAACGTGGTTGTAAGACATTATTCTTACACCAATAAGTACTTCTTTGGTTTGCTTTGCTCGAGGGTGGTTTTACTTTGCTCGAGGGATTTGATATTCGCAAGAGGTACGTTACGCATACTTTCAGTTAATTAATTTATTTGTTATGATCTTAAGTCTTTCGCTGTGTACTCTTGATGTCTTTATGTTTTATTATATTTTATATATCATAAACTTAACAAAACATACCCTAACTAAATCAATGACAAGCAAGCAAGAAGAAGTAACAAATAGAACATGCATAATCTAGAAATTCTGGCTAGTTGTATATTTTTTAAAAGGGCTTCACACCTGATACAATTATATCATATTTTACATTGTTAATATATGAAGAAGGAAAAAAACAGTCCAATCATACTTTATTGTACTTTTTATCAGGTGGATCTTGTGAGTTGTAATTGTGCAAACCTTCCAGCAACTCTTCACCTTCACCTTCTTCCATGGTCGTTTCGTCATTCGATGCCCCAACCACTTTCCCTTGAGTCACGGGTGGTTGTGTCACATTTAAATCAAAGTCTTCGGTATCATCAAAATCCAACCTAGTTGTAATTTGTTCATTTGCCCGACGCCATTCTTCACACACCTTATCCGATAACTCACCATATCGAGTTGGCGATCCATATACTTGCGTATATGGAAAAGGTTTCCCACCATTTTCTGGTGTATGGAAACTATAAGTTGCATACTCATCTGGATATGTGTCTTCTTTAGGCTGCGCATAATAAGTTGGAACCGCAAACACTTGATTCCTCAATTCTTTCAACTCCAATAAAGCAACATCATTATGGTCAACGTCCAGTCCTTCCTCTATAAGTTGGTCTGCACGATCAACTAGTTGTCCCGCCTTTTTTAACAACGCCGCGACAAACTTTTTCAATCTCTAAATAAGAAAAAAAAAATTACTTTCGCTTAATATCACACTTTTCAGATTGTATGTTGTTTGGTTTTATACTAGTGTAGTATCGATACAGGATATCGTTATAGAATTTTATTAAACTGGCAGCGGTCAAAAGTGTAGTTAGTTACAACATTTAGACAATACATTAGTACCTCATAGTCTGTTGGCACATCCTTAATAATATCATCTTCATAGACGTCATCTTCTTCCAACCCTATCTCCTCATCATGTACTGCATGATAATAGGAATTTTATTGTCAATACGCTTAGTCTTATCAAAGAATATACGTTTATCATGCATTCAACTTCAAAGATTACAATTCTTACCTTCATGTTCTTCTTCTTCACCAACACATGTATCACCCCCATAATCTTTTGAAAACATTTCCGATTCTAATTTGTGCAACATCTCTGTAGACCAGAACTTAATAGTTGTCTCAGAATGGCCATACAGAGCCTGTTTCACAAATATTAATTACTTATACAACCACTTATTGTATTTAATAACAAAAACACATATAGAATCAACCAGATATAACATTTATCATACCAGAAGAAGGACTATAGGACCATTGTAAAACCCATCCCGCTTGCATGAGCGTTTTGTCTTGATCAAACACTCAATTATGTGCGTGCACCAATCCATATTCAGTATATCTTCATTAGTATTGAGTAAATGTAAAATTTTCAGATTAACTGTGTTACTCAGATTCAACTCACCCAAAGTCGAAAAAAATAACACTAGAAAGTTAATCTTGACAATCAGTTTTGCAACATCTGTGCTATAGTGCCTTTTCTTTGCATTCTTAAATTGGACCTTCCATTGACATGTTAACTCGTTCCTATGATCTGCATCGTCACGGGCATCTAAATGCACCTCTCCCATTGGTACACCTAGTATCTGTTTAACCATATCTCGAGTTGTCTGTATTATCTTATCACCAAGATTAATCGAACACGTATTTTCATCAAACTTCTCCAGCAACCAAAATGCTAAACGTGTTGGAACTCTTCTGATTTTAAACTCCAAGATATCACCAAATCCAATATCAATTACATCCTTCTTTTGCCTCGGGGTCAACTGCGTCATCACCTTAAAGAAACTAGCTGGCGGATTTCGTGCAGTTATCTTATCAATTTTGTTGTCGTCTTTCAAAGCCTTTTCTTGTTTACCAGACCCAACTACAGCCATTTCAAACAAATAACGATTAACAGTTGAAATGTAGCATATCGTTTCTTAATATCAAACCGCATCATAATCAAATAAACACCATATACATTGGGTGCTTTGATAACAGTTGACTACATACTTTTAATATTATTTGGTATACATATCATACCCTTTTTTCAATAACAGAAAATGCATTTCGTAGCATTACCACATACACTTTATAATTATTAATCATATGAATCAACATCGAACTTTTATTACAACATCACGTTACTAAATATCTTGCATACCTTCAACAGATACCATATTATGCTCATCCACTTTTTTCCTTCTTTCCCCCACATTAGAGACAAAGTCATCATCTGATTCGCCTATTTCATCCGCTGCATTTTTAGCTGTTAACACACACAAAAAAGCGTTAAAACACCAACTGAATCGCTTTCGACCACATACACAAACTGTTATATCTCTAAAACAGAAAATAAGAAAATTTATTACCTCTAATGGTTGTATTCTCAACAGCCTGTTTTTTATTAACTTTATCTGCTAGTAGCACCTTCTTCCTTTTGCTCGCCATACGTTTACCTAATGCTACATAAATTTAAATTTCATAAATATACTTTACTGATACAAGTAATACCATTAATTAATATCACAATTCATACACCATTTTACCTTTTTCATTTTGTTTCTTTCTTGGCTTCAAAACTAGTGCTGCCAATTTCCCCTTCCGTCCACCACGTTCACCTTCTGATACAGGATATACGAATATATTATATTCAGTACCATTAATGATTCATTACATAAATTTTACACACAAGGTGTCATTTAAATGTTTCACCTTTTTTTCCTTCTTTGTTCCACTAATGCATCCAGTTTCGCCTTACGCAAAGCACGATCAACTGACACATTGACAATTCATATACAATTATTACTCATTAACTACACATGCTTCATTATTACTTTTCAATCTATAACAATTGATAATTCTAATACATATAATGAGTTACCTATATGCTTCTCCGTTTTATCAACGTCCATTTTTTCAACCCCCATATCGGCCTCCCCATTATCCACCTTTTCCAATGTCGTGTCTTGTCCACCATCACCATGTACAGTTACTTTATCAATGATAAACTCTGCTACCACACAGAGTATTAAAAAACCAATTACATCCGCATTTCATTCTGTATACTACTACTTATCACTATCACTTAATTTAACTGATAACTTACATTACACATAGTTTTATTAATGTACCACACAATTTTCAATTTTCAAAACACAAAAAATCATTATTGTATCAAACATGTTCAAATAACAATACCCCTCAATTTTGCTACTTTATCACACATTGTTAAAATTTCAATACACCTTATTTTAGTAATGCATCACACAAATTATGCCAACATAACTAATTTCATTATCGTGTCACACAAAATACCAAATCCCTTAATTATAGAACATATCATATTCTAGTTTTATGAGTAAGGATCAAATGAGAAGTAAAATTAAAATGATAATGGTGAGAAGAAACCACAGCCGCACATTTCAGATGCACCTAAAGAAATAGATACATCTCCCCTTGAATTTCTCCTTCTCATTTGAAATGTGTGGCTCAAATTTCTTCTCATTCTTCTTATTTCAATTTCTCTTCTCACTAGATCTCTTCCTCTAGTTCTATATCACACACATACTAACATACATGAATATTACACTGTATCAACACTATATCAAAATCCCTAATTTTGGTAATGTATTACAGAAACTTTCTTAACCCTTTACATTTTTTTATCTGTATCACATAAACTATCCCACAAACCATCAAATCTATGCTTTATAGTTCTGTATCACACAAACTATAATTATCAAATTAAAAAAATCATATTTTATCAGATTTGTATCACCCAAATCAGCAACGTATCACAGAAACTTTCACAACCCTTCCATTTTTTGGATCTGTATCACAAAAACTATCCCTCAAACTATGAAATCTATGATTTTAGTATTGTATCACACAAATTATACTTATCAAATTAAAAACATTACCATGTCAATTTTGTATCACTCCAATTAAACTTACACATATAATCCCCAAATCATATGTAGTACTAAACCCATACTAAAAAAAGCCCTACTTTTTTTTAATTGCTAATACACCCAAAAAAATGTACTTTATACCGTCTGCTGCATATTTCCATTCTGGTGTTGTTAGGTCAATTAATTCCACATCGTCATTCTCCTTGTTTCCCCGTCTTCTATTAGACAATCGTCCACTTCGCCGGACTGCATAAACAACAACAACAACAACAACAACAACAAATGTGTTACTTTAAGTGTACTAAACATACGTATAACAACTAAAATACAAATGTGTCACTTACCAGACATAATCTCCATCGATCAGCTAGTTATTGTTATAGGTTTCTTAAAAAAATCACCTATAATTGTTACTAATATATGTACGACACAAACCCTAATTTATATACAGCTTGGGGATTGATTTGAGGAGAATGAAATACGTGATTAGCTTAACTATAGGGATAGCATTTGAGTTTTTGAATATGCACCAGATCAGGATTTTATGTTTTGTGGTTCGTTTTTGATAAATTGGGGAAAAATGAATGTTACTCCGTACCTAAATCCCGCTATTTCTTATTATTAAACTTGATACATAATGCCATTGTTTTTCTATTTAATTACAAATGTGCCATTCCTCATTTATTTTTCATTTTAATCTAAGCATCTTATCCGACGGTCCAAATCTGTGCCTATTGTATCCCACTTTAAAGTGTACACCACAATAACGCCCCCTATATATATATATATATATATATATATATATATATATATATATATATATATATATATATATTAGTGGTCTAAGCCCGCCCAATGGGCGGACATGATTTATAATTATTGTTGACAAATTTTACTATAGCATTTCAAAGCTTTTTTCAATGATTAGAACTATAATTTCCAGTAATTTAGTGTGATACTTGTTGCCAATAACATATAAATTTGGTTGAAACTATATTTTGGTTAGTGATGAAATTTATTATAAGAAACACAAAAAATGAAACTCTATGATCCTCATATCTTTGATGTTGTTCTTAGATCAAGAAACCCTTTTGTTGTATTTCATAGTAATTTAAATCCACGACTAGTATTGATGATGAACATTTATGTAAAGTTAGATCAACGACATAATAAAAAACCAATCAGAAAAGAAAAGAGCTTAAAAGATACTGAGTCAAAAGTCGCCCAAGTGTATTTATTATGCATACAACCTCATCAAAATTTTATTTGGTGCATTATGTTGTATCAGAAAAAATTAGAACTTCTGTGATATAATTTAAAATTCGAACGATAACGTGTTTCGGCTCAACCCAACCATTTAACCCATTTTGACTTGTTAGTTAAACCTCCGTATTGGAAGCCTTAGATGCACAAAATAAAAAACGATGTTGAGAATATGGGTTTAAAGAGGGGCTCAACATAGTTATATCCGTCTATCTTTTGCAAATCATGTGCAGCCTTACCAAAACTCATCTAATGCTACAAAGAAATTAAAAAAATCAAGACAATTAAGACTCATTTATATTACAAAATAAATTATTATAAAAACTTTTCAAACATAGAAGAAAAAGAAAGCATTTTAACTAACCACAAGTTCTAAACTATTTATGATAAGCTCTTGGCGTAATAAAACATAAAGTTTTGATGTAACAATATTATAAACGCAAAAATAAATTAGTCTAATCAAATCTTTGAATATATAAACACTAATTACCGATATGTCTCAAACATAAGTTACATAGAAATTACATTTAAAAAAACATTGGTCAAGTAGATGCGCTTTTCCTTTAACAAATTACTGGTCAGGTTGACTGTTTAAATTTTAAGTGGTTATAGCAGATAAACATCTTTACATATATAGATTCAGAAAAAAGTGCATAGATAACAAACATACTATAGAAATAATAGCTTAGGATAAGATGCACAATCCACACAAATATTTTTGTCTACTTCAATAATCTTCAATGAGATAATTTGGTTTTATAATTAGCTTTATAAAATCTTATTTCGGTTAAAATTGTTACCTTTAAGACTTGCACAAGGATTGTGTCTCCAGGTTCAAGTGTCTTTACTCTTTAGTCATTATGATGCAATAATGTCATTACCATCGTCACTTGGACCTTTAGTGCCACCTTCAAAACTTCCTGAAACATTTCAAACATGAACCAAATTGTAATTCATAGCATTGACAAATTAGTGACTCTAACTATAAAGCATTTAGGACACTAATTACTATAGACCAACTGTAGTATTTAAAAATGACAAACATACCCTAAATAAATCAATGACAAGCAAGCAAGAAGAAGTAACAAATAAAACATGCATAATCTAGAAATTCTGGCTAGTTGTATATTTTTTAAAAGGGCTTCACACCTGATACACTTCATAGTAGATTATTAAAAGGTAACTAGGAAACTAGACATAATCCGGATTAGTGTCTTGACGACTTCAAGGTACTCAACAAAAAATAAAAATAACGAGTCTACAAGAACCAACTGCAACTTACAAAAAATATACAATCTTACAAGTTGTCTTGTTTAGAGATGCTTCAACTTTTCATTGAAGGCGAGGATTGTTGGTAATTCAAAGACGAAATAAAAAAACTAATTCAACGATGAAGCGGAAGATTTATTTAAATTACCAAAAAAATTACAAAACCAAATTCAAAGATACCAAATACAAATTACAATTCAAAAGATACCAAACACAAATTCAAAAGGTATCAAATTCTAATTCCAAAAATACCAAATTCTAATTCAAATGGTAAAACTAATTCTAATGCTAATGCTCCCTATTTATAGACTAAACAAGCCATCATAAAATAGTTTCCAAATTTTTTAACCAAACTTGTACGATAAGTCACACAAATTACCAAATTTACCAAACAACCCTTAAAGGTTAAGTCACTTTCTAACAAAGATTAATCTTACAAGTTAAGTTTTATAACGTTGAACATTTTTTTTGCTACAATAGCTTTTGCTAATATGTGCCCACTAGGTACATATTTAGCTTTTTATATATGGAATACTTTAGTTAATTAATATCAAATTTCCATTTAAACAAGGTAATTTTAGAGTTTAATTAATGTTTATTGAATGCATATTTTTGATTTAAAAAGAAATGTTATGTTCCTTAATTGCACCTTACGATGTGCCCTAGACACATATTAGCAAAACCCACAATAGGTTTGCTGTTAAAAAGGAAAGTTAAAAGCGAAACGTGAAAGTCGAGCAAACAAAATGGCCGAAATTATTAGACCCTAGACCTTCTTGATTATTCGTTGACCCAGTTTGGTCAAAGACATTTTCCTTTTTAAATTTTTCTTTCATATTAATTAATCTCTATATTACTTCTAAAACATAAGCAAAATGTTTATTAATTCTATATCTACGTTTTTAATTATATTGATTTTTGAATGTAACGTGGTTGACTTTGCTCAATTTTTAATCAGAATGTATATTTCTTCCTCCAACCTCTAGATTATCATAATATTCATCTATCATTTATAACGTTTCTAAGATGTCATGTTAACCCAATAACCTGATAACCCAACAACAAACTAGTTGGAACCCTAACCTAACTTTATCCAATACTATTGTAGGTTAAACGTTTGATCATTGATTCTTTTAATGTTATAGTGTTGGAAAATTTAGTGCACTTGTGGAATTAGTTCACACCTGGTTTTGGGTTAGGAGGTACGGAGTGTACACCCATGAGGTCCCTGAACACCCTAACTCAACTCAATAGTGGTTTGTACTACTAGTGTATTGGTTACTACTGATAGTGTAGTAACTGATGGTTCCTACTGGTAGTGTTATGGTTCCTGCTGATGGTTCCTGCTGGTAGTGTATGGTTCCTGCTGCTAGTGTAATGGTTCCTACTGGTAGTGTTGCAGTAATTATTTTGTAACAGCTTTGACTCATTCAATTGGTTGTTATGACTGCTTTATGACCACGTTTAATTGGTCATGTAACCACTATTTCTATGATTATGGAGGTTTATTATGGGTGATTAATTGGCTGTTAATCACACATAATGTCCATTGATTAGTGTTGAGTGTTCTCTACTATAAATAGAGATGGTTTTTATCAGCATGAATATACTGAGAAACACACTGAAAAAGAACAATACCAGGAGAAACAAACTGAAAGCATAAACACTTATAAGCGTAGGGGTTATTGAATTGTGCCTAATTCTATAACTACATTTGGTCTTATCCCAAGTATTTATTAGTGTAACCTCGGCATTTGGGTCGAATAGTTTACTTTGGAAAGTGATTACACGATTCCAAGTGATATCCGGTAACCACCTAGTGGTATTTGCAGTTGCTACTGATTGTCTTAACTCTGTTCTGGGCCATCACCGCCAACATTCAAAGTAAACTATTTGTGATAATCAATGGCTGCTGCTGCAATGGAACACATGGCTTCAAACTTTGCCAAGCTTGATGAGTTTGAAGGGGTGGACTTTAGGAGATGGCAGAAGAAGATGCACTTCCTGCTGTCAAGCATGAGGTGTATGTGCTAACCACTCCTATTCCTGATGATGGGGATGATGCTACAGTGGAGCAGACCAGGAGAAGGAGCAAATGGAAGAATGATGACTACATTTGCAGAGGTTTAATTCTCAATGGTATGTCTGATTCTCTATTTGACATTTATCAGAACATTGAATCTTCCAAAGAAGTGTGGGATTTCTTGGATGCCAAATATATGGCTGAGGATGCATCAAGTAAGAAGTTTCTTGTTAGTAATTTCACAAATTACAAAATGACTGATTCAAAACCAGTCATGGAACAATACAATGAACTTCTTGGAATACTTGGAAGATTTACACAACACAATATGCACATGGATGAGGTTATTTCAGTCTCTTGTGTCATTGACAAACTCCCTCCTTCTTGGAAAGATTTCAAGCATACCTTGAAACATAAAAAGGAGGAGTTAACTCTGGTTGAGTTGGGCAGTCATCTGCGTATTGAGGAATCTCTCAAGGTGCAGGATAATGACAAGCCAAAGAGTAGCAATGCTACTGGTGCATCTGTTGTCAATATGGTGGAGCATAACAACTCCACCAGGTACAATGATAACAAAGGCAAACGCAAATATCATGACAACACAAGGGCAGATCCTAATAAGAAGGCAACACCTACTTGTTTGCACATGGTACTATATGAAATGAAACAAACAAAAATCAATGAGCAGACCTAATAAATAAGCTAGAAATGTGAAATTAAGCACTAGATTAGAGACACAGCTAGGTTGGCTTTCTAAAAAGACAAAATACACAAGATAAGGTTCATTAATAAGCTCTGTGAAAGCTTGTGAAATAGGCTTATGAAACTGTGCACAGGGCACTTTTCAGAAAAGGTATTCAAAAGAAGCTAAGTAATAAGCACTTTATAAGCTAATTAGATATAATCTAATATTTTTCTAATTAAGTTAAGCAGCTAAATTTTAATATCCTAGAAGATTATAAGCTAAAACTTAGTATTAAACTCACACTAAAATTCTTAAGTTAATTCAAAAACTGGTATTGAGAAATTTTGACTTTTAAAAGAAATGAACTAAGTTGACTATTATGAACTTTGAATCAATTCTATGGACTGATTAAGTTGTAATAAGCTATAATAAGATGATTTTAAGCTATATTATCAAGTTATCTACTACTGTGATGACATTTGTAATTCAAAATCTTAACAGTAAACTGCAAATTAGGATTAGAGCTATTTTGACTTTTTGACAAATAAGGACTATGTTTTCTGGTTTATCTGAGCTATTTAGACATAAGGTAACATATAACAAGCAAAAACAATGACATTAACAACCTTAAACACAGTTTTAACAACAAATCCAAACACCCTTTAAGTAAACTGTTGTGAAGCATTAAGCACTAAAACAAGTTTTTAAACTAATAAATCTACTTATTAACTTGTAATAACTATATTTAAACAGGATTAAGCCAAAATTAACAGGATTAAAACATTTATACTAGAATATGCAAATTTTGAGAAAATAGCTTACAAGTTATTTCCAAGCTCAAAACTGAGAACTGAGGATCAATACCACTTCCTATAGCTTTCCACAAAGCCTCTAAACCATTTTCATCCAACACATGCTTCAGCTTTTGATCTTCATTTCCCTAGATTTTTTATTTTTCACTAATTTATTGGCATTTTTGGGAATTTTTGAGTTTTGAATCTAAACTGAGTTATTAAGGTTCTAATAGCTCTCAAAGGCTATATAATGAGCTTATATAAGCTTATAAATCCAAGACAACAACCAAAAATAACATTCGAACCTGTTGAGATTTTTGAATTTGAAAATTGCACAAACTTGAAATAAAACTGGAAACTTGAAATTGATGTTAACAAGAGCTTTATTACACACTAATGACTTGAATTACAGAGCTTAAAAGCTTAGACATACACTGGAAGACTTAAAATATTTAAAACGACATACATAAAATAAAATTACTCTAGATATCCTACTACATTGCTTCTAGCTTCTATATAAAGATCTTTTTAGAGCTTGTCGACATCTCTGAACATATCCCACCTTATCTGAGCCATTGGATCTTCATATTTCATCATATTCGTACAAGTGGAGTTTTGGCGCCAAATAAGTCTTGAGCAGGTTTTCTCAATTAATGAAGTTTGGGAGATTGTGAAGGTGGAGGGGGGTTGGTATACAGCTGGGAAGATAGGTGGAAAGGGCAAGTGGAGAAAAAACCACTCTGGTTTTGGTTTAACAGGCAATGTGAAGGAGATGAACAGTAGGTGTGGTTTTGGGCGCGCTTTGACTTTATTTGACCAAAGATATAATAAGTGGGGGTTCACAATGTTATTTGACAGGGGTCTATTGGGTTTGACAAGGGTTCTTTTTGATTTTGGCAGGGGGCTCAATAATAAAAGGGGGTCCGTTTGGTATTAATTAAGCACAAGGACATATTTTGCAATTTCTGAAAAGTTGAAGGACTGAAAATGCAACTTTTCCAAAGTTATCAAAAGGACTAAACTTGACAAACTTTAATAGTACAAGGATAATATTTGACAATTTTCACTTTTTTAAATATCCAAGGACTATTTTTGACATTTTTCAAACTTGAGGGACCAAAGTTGTCATTTTGCAATTTTAAATTTCAAAGATCAAATTTGACAACTCAAGAATCCCTAGGGACTTTAAATAACATTTTTCTTTATTTTGATTTACCAGGGACAAAATTTGACAACTTTTGAAACTTGGGGGACTAAAACTGCCAATTATGCAAACTTGATACGTTTTTCATCTGATTTTGATATTTTTGCATTTAAAACACATAAAACACTTATTTGTGATATTTTCATCATTTTGATGCATTTCTGAGTGTTTTCAGATGTTTTTGGCATTCTAAATGGTACTAAAATGATGAGTATTTAGACACTCATCAATCCCCCACACTAAGATATTGCTAGTCCCTAGCAATGTTTTGAGAAAAATTAATGGATTTCAACTCTTTACCAAAAGCCATTACTTCTGGAGTAGCCAATTGTTTTAGTTCAAGTAAGAACCTTGGTACAATGATAACCAAATGATTTTGAGCAAATTACCAGCTTTCAACGGTTTTGATTTGTCTTTACCAGAAGCCGTTTGCTTCTGGACTAGCCAACTCTTAGATAAATTATCAATATTATCTTTGGTGAGCCGATTACCAATTATGGATTTCCAACTGCCTTTACCACAAGCCATAAACTTGCGGGCTAGCCAACTTTTCACTAGTTTAAAGATATGGTGAGTTGAACACCATACAATTTTGGGCAAATTGCAAGCCATAAACGGATTTGAGATATCTTTACCAAGAGCCGTTTGCTCATGGATTAGCCAATCCTTATGTGTGTTAGACATGGCGAACTGATTACCATTTGCTGAGTAAGTGAAAAACACTTACTCCAAAAAAAAAAAATTTTGGGCAAAAAATGAGGGAATTGGGCGGTATAATTACATGATAAAATTCGTGAGAATCCCCCCCCCCCCCACACTAGAAATGAATATTGTCCTCAATATTCAAAGTACCGGCGGTTATGCCGAAACATAGAACGTAAAAGGGAAATACTACGGCCATTATTTTGTTTTTGATATATACATTTTTTTTTTTTTAGAGAAGAAAACTTATATACAACAGCGGGGGGGGGGGGGGGGGGGGGGGGCAACTCCCCCACACTAGGGTGATACTCACGGGTGAAAACCCATGTGGTGTGTGCTACTGTTTTTGATTCCCGAGTCACTAGCTTGACTCGATCCCCGCATTCATTGGTTCATGGGGAAAGTTTGTAGATCCGGGACAACCACGGGTGGAATGTCCTCTCCAAAATAATGCTTCAATCGATGACCATTCACTTTAAAATTTGGACCATCAGGTTGAGATAACTCAATGGTACCATAAGGATAAACCTTAGCAATGGTAAATGGACCATACCAACGGGACTTGAGCTTTCCCGAGAATATCTTCAATCTTGAATTGAAAAGAAGGACTCGATCACCGACGTTGAAAACGCGGTTCTTGATTTTAGAGTCATGAATCTTCTTTGTCTTTTGTTTGTAGATCAAAGAGTTCTCGTATGCTTGATCACGGAGTTCATTTAATTCATTCATTTGAACTTTCCGGTGATCACCAGCTGTCTGAATATCGAAGTTTGCATGTTTTAAGGCCCAGTATGCCTTATGCTCGAGCTCAATCGGAAGATGACATGCCTTTCCGTACACTAGCTTGTATGGAGTACACCCGATGGGTGTTTTATAAGCTGTACGGAAGGCCCAGAGTGCGTCATCCAGTTTATCCGACCAGGATGCACGGTTTTCGCCTACTGTCCTTTCAAGAATTCTTTTAATACCACGGTTGGAAACTTCCACTTGCCCACTTGTTTGGGGGTGGTATGCAGTAGAGAGACGGTGGGTTACACCATACTTTTGCATGACACGATCAAATTGATCATTGCAGAAATGTGTACCACGATCACTGATTATAGCTCGTGGAGTTCCAAACCTAGCAAAAAGAGATTTTAAAAATTTCACAACAACTCGGGCATCGTTGGTAGGTAAAGCTTTCGCTTCAACCCATTTTGACAAATAGTCAACAGCCACGAGTATGTATTTGTTTCCTCGAGATGATGGAAATGGCCCCATAAAGTCGATACCCCAGATGTCAAAGATCTCACAAACTTGAATAGCGTTTTGCGGCATTTCATTTCTTTGAGAGATATTTCCGTGACGTTGACAAGCGTCACAGGCTTTGACAAATTCGTGGGCATCCTTGTAAATAGTGGGCCAATAAAACCCGGAATCAAACACCTTTTTGGCAGTGTAGTTTGGACTATGATGGCCCCCGGTGGGTCCAGCATGGCAAGCTTTGAGAATGTCCATAGCTTCCTGTCCATAAACACACCGTCGGATGACTTGATCCGCACAGATTTTGAATAAGTAGGGGTCGTCCAAGAAGTAATGTTTAACATCCTTGAAGAATTTGTTCTTCTGTTGGGTCGACATCCCTTTCACTATGAAGTTACCCGCATGGTAATTTGCGAAGTCAGCAAACCATGGGTGATGAGTGTCTAAATACTCATCCTTTTTGTACCAATTAGACTGCAAAAACATCTGAAAACACCCAGAAATGCATCAAAATGATAAAAATATCACAAATAAGTGTTTTATGTGTTTTAAATGCAAAAATATCAAAATCTGGTGAAAAACGTATCAAATTTGCATAATTGGCAGTTTTAGTCCCCCAAGTTTCAAAAGTTGTCAAAAACAGTCCCTGGTAAAACCAAATAAAGAAAAATGTTATTCAAGGTCCTTGAATTATTCTAACTTGTCAAAAATGGTCCTTGAATAAATCTTTTGTTAAATGGCAGAAAAGGTCCTTGAACTTTCATAAAATGTCAAGTTTGGTCCCTGGAAAATTTGAAAATGACAAAACTGGTCCTTGTACTATTGGAACTTGTCAATATTGGTCCCTTGTAACAACTTTGGAAAATTACAGGAATGGCCCCTTAAGTTTGGAAAACTTACAAACAAGTCCTTATCATAACCTAACCTAAGCCTTGTCAAAACCTATTTTGACCCCCTGCCAAAACAATTGTGACCCTGCCTTAACCCCTGACCTCCCCTTTTTGACCCTTTGGTCAAAACCAGTCAAATACTGGCTTTTCCCTCCCTAATGGGTTTCTTCCCCACTTGCCTGCTAATCCCTGCAACTCCCCTCTCCCATCACCCAGGCTTTATCCCAACACCTCTCACCTCCCATCATTACCCCTACAAATCCACCCCCCCTAGTTGCTAGCTCAGAAGCCACATAGGTCAAATACCTTTTTCCCGCCAAAATCATCAAATGGCCAATATGGCCTCTGCTCACCCATTGGCTCAAAAGAGTGGTGGGATTGGATCAAGAGGACACGTGGAAGCATTGAGAGCTATAAAAGAAGGAAGAAGAAACAAGAATAGACAGTAGTTAGTTATTATTTTTCTTTGTATGTCGTTTTTTATTAAGTTATATCAATCAGTGTTTTAAAATGTAATTCTAAGCTTTAAATGTATTAAACATCAGCCTCTTGGTCATTGTAACAAATTTCAAGCATTAATTTCAAGGTTCTAGCTAGTTTCATGTTTTTGTGTTTACTGTTGAAGAACTCAGTTTACTGTTCTTGTATTCAAGCTTATAGTGGTTTCTCTTTAGACTCAAAAAAGCTTAGTTGAGCTCTATATAGCTCTTGGTAAGCTTATGACTCAAGTTAAAACTCATTTAGCACTTGGTCAAAGAAAGTCAACATTGCAGCCTGTTGCATCAAAGAGCTCTGAATTGCTGATCTGGATTGGGTTTGGTCTTGGTTTAAGCTCATTGGGTATGTTTCTAGTCAGCTTATGTAAGCTTTAGTGGCTGGATTGGAGTAAGAATTTTCTATACCTTGTTCTTTTCATTATTTTGAGTTGAAAAATTACCATAGTAGTTCATTTGTAGAATCTGTGTTTTTAGTTGCTTTATTTACTAATTTTAGGTTTAAATAGGTTAGTGTAAGTGAGATTAAGATTTGGTTTGCTTAGCTTCAAGTGACTGTAGGATTAAGTTAGTAAACTAGTTACATAACTAGTGTTTGGATTTAGGCTCATCTATGGGATAGAGGTTTGTTCAAGGGTTAGGACTGGCTGCTTTAGTTCACTATAAACTCAATTAAGACATTTGAAGTTTTATTTTGTACCTGTTACCCCTTAAAGTCAAAATCATATGTAATCCTTCTTAATTTGCATATCTGTTAGAATTTTCAAATTCAAAAACTTGTTTTGTGTTCAAAATACATAGAGCTAGTTTGCATTAGGTTTAATTTATCTTAAAACATCATACTCAGTCCTTAAATCAAGATCAAAGTTCCATTTAGTCAACTTTTTAGTTTTGTCAAAAAGTCAAATTTGTAACAAACCTGTTTTGAGCCCATCTAGAAGGAATTTTCATGAGTTCATTTCTGGACCAATTTCAATAAAACTTGTGGTTTTGAAAAGCTCTACTGGTCTAGTTGATTATTGTGAATTTTGTGTATTTTTGAGAATTTTCTTTAAGCTCCAAATGAGCTTGTCAAAGGAGCTTAATATGCCCTGTGCACTGACTCAGTTGATACTGAGTCTGCACAGGGAATTGCAAGGCTTGTCAATGGCTTAGCTTAGCTCACCCAAGTCTAGTTTTTGGTTTTAAGGTTCTTGGCCAGGTCATCTCCAAGTTCCAATTGCTGGTTGTCATATTCAGCTTATTTTGAAGCTTGTGCATAAGCTCAAACTTGGTCCCTAAACCTGTGTTTGGCACAAATACTCAAATCATCCAAATCTTTGTAGATTGCAATTCAGAGGATAAGTGTTGTTGTTTTTAGTTGCATTTTGGTAATTTTAGCTTATCCTAGCTTCTGTTACAGGTTGGTAGCTTATTATAGCCATTTGCTTATTTCTAGTGCTTATCTATAAGCACTTTGCACATCAGTTCCCAATTCCTCCACACAAGCACTTGTTTTTCCATTTTTCCTAGATTCTCTATTTTATTTTAAGCTTATCTTGAATTTTTCAGATTTTCCAAGTTGGTTTGCTATTTTTCTGCATTTAAATTAATTTTTAGACCTTTTTAATTAGCTTTAAATACAATTAATTAAGAAAAGCTTCAAAAAAATAATTTTTCATTTTTCTTAAGTTAAGATAAATATAAAAAGACAAAAAAATATTTTTCCAAATTTTTCTTAGTTCAATTTGTATTTTTAAATAATTTAATTAGTTTTTAATAGTTTTTAATTCCTAGAAAATAGAAAAATAATTAGAAAAATACAAAAATAGTTTTGAAAATTCTATTTTGATATTTTAGATTTTTCTAAGTCTTAATTTTATTTTTCTAGCTTTATTTCATATTTTCTTGTATTTTAGGCTAATATTAAATAGTTAAAAATAGTTTTTAATTAATAATCATTAATTAAATAGTTATAAAAATAATTTTATTTTTCTAAAAATTTTCTTTTATCATTAGGTTTGTAAAAATATCATTTTCATATTTTTAGGATTAATATTGTATAAGTTTCACGTTTTTATTTGTACGTTACGTAGTTTTTAAATTCAGTTTTATAAAAACATAAAAACAAAAACATCAGTTTAAAAATAGTGATAGCGTTTATTTAATATTTTTTATCTTTTTAACTTTCTTTAATTTGCATTTAAGCCCCTGTAGTTTATGGGCTTTCTCTTTAGGTATAGATCAACCACAATCCTTTCCCGTTCAAATCCTCTCGATCACTTTAAGTTTGACTATTCTCGCACAGCTCGTTGGGACTTAACGACCTGGGGAAACACTATACTCTCCTGATCTTCATTGCATTGGTGTTTAAACTGTTTTAAGTTTCTTACGGTCGGCCATTCACAAGTGGCCGGTTTGTGTGAGAAAACTTGACGGTTTTGCACAGATCAATGGGGTAGAAGAGTTTCCACGAAAAGAAACAGCATTGAGTGTCTCGAGAGGAAATGTTTCATTAATTTCCTTTTTCTCGAAAACATCTTGGTGAGGGTTTTCTAGACGGGACAGATGATCAGCAGCCAGGTTCTCAGCTCCTTTTTTATCACGTATAATGATATCAAATTCCTGGAGGAGGAGAACCCAACGGAGCAATCTCGACTTTGCATCTTGTTTTGCAAAGAGATATTTGAGAGCCGAGTGATCCATATACACCACACATTTGGTCAAGATTAGGTATGGCCGAAACTTCTCAAACGCATACACCACAGCTAATAGCTCTTTTTCTGTGGTGGTGTAATGGGTTTGAGCTTCAGTCATAGTTTTAATTGCGTAGTGAATAGGCTGAAAATGCTTGGATCTACGTTGCCCTAAGACTGCACCGATAGCAAAATCACTTGCATCGCACATGAGCTCAAAAGGAAAGTCCTAGTCGGGAGCAACGAGAATGGGTGCTTCAGTAAGCTTTTTCTTTAATGTTTCAAAAGCTTCGATGCACTCAGGTGAGAAGATAAAAGGAGCATCTTTTTCAAGAAGATGGGTCATAGGCCGGGCGATTTTAGAAAAATCTTGTATGAATCTGCGATAAAAACCGGCATGACCTAAAAAACTCCTAATACCTTTGACGGTAGTAGGATGAGGCAATTTAGCAATAACATCGACTTTTGCTCTATCGACCTCAATCCCGTTTTTGGAAATCTTATGGCCAAGGACTATGCCTTATTTGACCATAAAGTGGCTCTTCTCCCAATTTAAACAAAGATTGGCGTCTTCACACCGTTTTAGCATTTTATCTAAATGGGAGAGACATGTTTGAAACGAGTCCCCAATGACCGAGAAGTCATCCATAAACACCTCCATTGTTTCCCCGATCATGTCGTGGAAAATTGCCATCATACATCGTTGGAACGTGCCAGGAGCATTACATAAACCAAAAGGCATACGTCTGTAGGCAAAAGTTCCGTATGGGCAGGTGAATGTAGTCTTTTCTTGATCCTGTGGATCAATGGGGATCTGAAAATACCCCGAGAAACCATCAAGGAAACAATAGTATTCGTTTCCAGCTAATCTCTCAAGCATTTGGTCCATGAAGGGTAGAGGAAAATGGTCTTTTCGGGTGGCGTCATTCAACTTACGATAATCAATGCAAACACGCCATCCCGTAACCAATCGAGTTGGAATTAACTCGTTATCTTCATTTGTGACAACAGTTATGCCACCCTTTTTAGGAACACAATGAATTGGGCTAACCCAAGGACTATCTAAGATCGGGTAAATTAATCTTGCATCAAGAAGTTTGATAACCTCCTGTTTGATAACATCATGGATTTTTGGATTTACTCTTCTCTGATGTTGAACTGCTGGCTTGAAGTCATCCTCCATCAAGATTTTGTGAGTACAAAACTCAGGGTTGATACCCTTAATGTCGGAGAGTTTCCAAGCAATTGCTTGCTTGTGTGACTTCAAGACCTTTATGAGAGCAGTTTTTTCATCTTTACTCAAATCTCGAGCAATAATGACAGGTAATTTATCATCACCTTCAAGAAATGCATACTCGAGATGAGGTGGTAAGTCCTTAAGTTCGACTTCAGGAAATTCTTCAGTTTTCTCAACTGACTTGACTTCCTTGTTATGAAGCTCGACGGGAGGGAGTGATGATGGATCATCATTAAGCAACTTCTCTATGAGAAGTATGTCCCCCTCGATGTCGATGGGAGCGTGATCAATTTCCCATGGAATAGAATCACTAGATAAGTAGGCTTCAATCTCTTCCAAGATGAAGTCACTTTCCTCAAATGGAGTGAGAGAAGGAGTAGAATTGGCGATAATGGGTTGAGATGAATGAGTGAGATTATCACTCGAAGAATTATGATCATAACCAAGAACTTCTTGAGAGTACTCTTCAGAAGTAACATCAATGATATCTATTCGGTTAACCGACTCAGAATCATAATTTGTGGAGTACCTCGAAGTTTGATCAAGGTTAAAGGTGACAGCTTCATTACCAACACGTAATGTGATTTCTTGCTCAAATACATCAATGAGAGCACGACCCGTTCTCAGGAATCCTCGTCCAAAAATGAGAGGAACCCGATTATCGGCATCGAAATCAACAACCACAAAGTCAGCTGGAAAATGGAACTTTCCTACTTTCACAAATACGTCCTCAGCAATGCCAAGAGGACGGGATATTGTACGATCTGCAAGCTCGAGAGTCATGCATGTAGGAGTAAGGTTCGAAAGAGAAAGTTTCTTCCGTACTGAATAAGGCATCAGATTGATGCTTGCACCAAGATCGGCTAAGGCAAAGCATTCAACCATTCCTGGAAATACACAAGGTAAGAGAAATTTTCCAGGATCTCCAAGCTTTTCTGGAAGCGTTTTCAAGATAACTGCTGAGCAGTTCTCGTTCAGAGGAGTTTTTGCCATTTCAAACAGCTTTTCCTTGTTGCTTAACATGTGTTTGAGAGTTGATGCAAACTTGGGCATCAGCATGATAGCATCCGCAAAGCTTATGTCAAAATGTAGTTCTTGGAAAATTTGAAAAAATTTGTCCATTTGATGACTGGCTTTTTCGCGGAGCTTTTGCTCATTCAAACGCGATGGGTAAGGAATAGAAGTTTTGGATTTTGGGTTTTCAACGGGAGCTACTGGAGGTTCAAAAACAACTCCTGGATTGGATTTGGGTTTCGGGACAACTTGAGGTTGGACATCATTGGTACCTCCTTTATTAGTAGGAAGTTCCTTGTCCTTTGTAGCCTCAGATTCACTTTCCACTACCTTTAGGAGAGAAGAAGAAGAGGTAGTAGGAATAGTGGGTCCATTGTATGAAACACCACTTCTGGTTGTGATCGCCTTTGCATCGCCCCTCGGGTTAGCGATCGTGTTGCTCGGAAGTTTTCCTGAGCCCGAGGGTTGATCATTTAAAGACTTCTCTAGATCAGCGATCTGACTGACCAACAACCTGTTCATTTCATCTTGGGATTTCATGAATTGCTTCAATAACTCATCAGATGATGGTACTGGAGGCTGTGGAGGGAAATTTTGAGGTCGTATGTTTTGATTATGACCTTGTTGTTGAAAATTCCCTTGAAATTGATTCCCTCGATTGAAATTGTTTTGATTAAGGTTTCCTTGATGTTGGAAACCTTGATTTGGTCCGGGATAGAAATTACCTTGGTTTTGATAACCTTTGTTCATTCTAGGTTGGTTTTGATTCCGGTTTTGTATGTTAGGATTCTGGCTAAAACCGGGTGGTGCCTGATAAGTATTAGCTCGGTAGTTTGGTTCATTTTGAGGACGGTATTGATTACCTCCCTGATGTGAAGTACCGGTTATAGCATTGGCTTCAAACGGACTACCATCGGTGGCAGTACAGTTGAAGTATGTATGAGGGCCACCACAAATAACACAGACTTCAACTTTCTTCACTTCACCATGTGATGGTGTCTGTGTGAAAGTGACTTTCTTTTGGTTAGCAAGAACCAAATCCTGAACAATATCCGTGAGTTTGTCAATCTTAGCATCGGTGCTAGATGTACTCACGGGAGATGAAGTAGAAGGTCCAACATTAGACTGAGTCTGATATGTCTTTGTTCGGAAAGAGCGGACCTGGGACTTGTTTTCAATGATTTGCAAGGCTTCTTTTGTGGTCTTACTCAAGAAATTACCTCCCGCTGAGGCATTTAAAGAGTCTTGGTCAGCTTGTCTCAGACCATTGTAGAAAGTATCCATTTGCATTAACTCGGTAAAACCATGATGCGGACACTTGCGGAGCAATTCTTTGTAACGATCCCATGCCTCACCGAATGATTCATCAAATCTTTGAGAAAATTTCATTATCTCATTTTTAAGACTTGTAGTTCGGGATGGAGGATAGAATTCGTTAACAAACTTAGTGACTAGATCCTCCCATGTCTCAATGGAACGAGGGGGTTGTTTCTCAAGCCAATTCCGGGCTTGTCCCTCTAGAGAGAATGGGAACAGAAGAAGCTTAATTGCTTCATGTGGGACATTCTTGTATTTGATGGTAGATGCAATCTTGTTAAACCATCGAATATGTGCATGAGGATCATCCCGCTCAAAACCATAAAATTGGCTTTGGGTTATAAGATTAAGCAACCCGGTTTTGAGCTCAAAGGTATCAGCCACGATGGCTGGGACAATAATGGCATCTCCGTAACCCTCGATGGGTGCTTGGAGAAGCTCATTCATCGGTTTGTCTTCTGCCATTACGACAGGGGGTGGTTGTGCTAGACGTTCCTCAGTCACGGCTGAAGGAGCAGAACGTTCTCTACGTCTACGAGGAATATTTGCAAGCTCAGAAAGTGGACTTGTAGAACTGGAAGAACGAGTGCGCATGCACTAAGTATAAAAATCAGTTTTCAAAACAAATGCAAGGCAAAACGACAAGTGAACTTAAACCAATAATCACAAATGAAATGGCTTCTTTGAAAAAGGTACACCAAATCACAAGGACACAAAGGCAAGTTTTAAATCTTTAGTTCGGGAACTTATTAATGGTCACACCCCCAGTTGGTAGGTGTACTGCCTTGATTTGCGGTGGTTGATTTTTATGTATTTATTAAGTACCACTGAAAAGACGTAGGTATGGATTTGTGCTAAGGGTTTAAAAACTTTTGGAAAATATTTTTGATATCGTCTCGTTTAACCAAATCGTATCTCTTTAAGAATCACCTTAAAGGAAACACAAGCTAGAAAATGTTACGATTGTTTTGTTGTTTTATATTTTTTTGGTGTTGTTAACACTTTGAGAAAAGTGTTAATGAACTTTTTTTTTTTTTTTTTTTTTTTTTTTTTTTTGATTAGCTTTACAAAAAAACTGTTTACAAAAAGTGGTATATGTGCAAGAATGGATCTGAAAATGTTTAGAACACGCTTACAGCCTCCCCGGCAGCGGCGCCAAAATTTGGTTGAGCTCCAGACAGTCAGGTTTTATCACACAAGCTAACCACTTGTGAATGGTCAACCGTAATAAAAGTCCAAACAGTCTAGAACCAAATGCAATTAAGATCTGGAGAGTATAGTGTTTCCACAGGTCGTTAAGTCCCACGGAGGATGAATGGTGTTTGAACAAATTCAGATGTCGAATAATCACTAAGGATAGTGATCAGTAAGGATTTTGGAATATTTATACCTAAAGAAAAAGTTTATAAATTACAGTGGCTTAAATGCAAATTAAAGAAAATTAAAAAGCTAAATTATATTAAATAAACGCTATCACTATATTTAAAGTGATGTTTTTGTGATTTATAAAACAAAATAACTTAAATAAACTATTTTAATTAAAACGTAAACTTAAATTATCTAAAAACGTGGTCTAAAATGAAAACGTGCGTTATATATAAAAATTACGCGAGTGCGCAAGTAAAAACGTAAAATTTTTGAAATAAAAGTCCTACGAGTGTAAAAACAATTTTCTTACTTACTATATAACAAAAGAAAATTTTAGAAAAAAGATTTATATTTTTTTGACCTTTATATTTTTTATTATGAATTAAATACTATTTTAGACTAATTAAATGATTAAAAATACTAAAACTATTAAGAAAAATCTGAAACTTTTTTGTAAAATACTTTATACTAAAACAAAGTTAAAAAAAATATAAAAGGTATGACAACTTATTTAAATAAGCTAGAAATAAGCTAAAAAGCTCGTATAAGCTAAAAATGGAAAAGAAGGGTTATATATTAAATGTTGCAAACCATAACCAGTCAAAGACCCAAGGGCAGTTGGTATGGTGTGTGTGTGGTGAGCTGGGTGGCCAGGGTTCGAATCCCAGCAATGACTTTTTGCAAACTATTTATTTTTTTTGATTTTTCTTTTTGAAACTTATTAAGCACTATGAAATAAGCAAATTATAAAACTACAACTTTTTACAAAATCACCAATAAGCTCAGATTTAGCTTATGTTTTCTTAACAGTTGAACAAGAAAATTGAATAAGCACAAGGATTAAGCTAAAATGCTATTAAGCTAGTGAATAAGCACAAGCTAACTGAAAATAAGCTAAGTGATTGTTAATAAGCTAGTATAACAACTGAATAAGCAAGATTACTAAGAAATAAGCACTTAAACAACTTTTAAATAAGCACAAGTCTATTTGTTTGCACAGGGTACTATATGAAATGAAACAAACAAAAATCAATGAGCAGACCTAATAAATAAGCTAGAAATGTGAAATTAAGCACTAGATTAGAGACACAGCTAGGTTGGCTTTCTAAAAAGACAAAATACACAAGATAAGGTTCATTAATAAGCTCTGTGAAAGCTTGTGAAATAGGCTTATGAAACTGTGCACAGGGCACTTTTCAGAAAAGGTATTCAAAAGAAGCTAAGTAATAAGCACTTTATAAGCTAATTAGATATAATCTAATATTTTTCTAATTAAGTTAAGCAGCTAAATTTTAATATCCTAGAAGATTATAAGCTAAAACTTAGTATTAAACTCACACTAAAATTCTTAAGTTAATTCAAAAACTGGTATTGAGAAATTTTGACTTTTAAAAGAAATGAACTAAGTTGACTATTATGAACTTTGAATCAATTCTATGGACTGATTAAGTTGTAATAAGCTATAATAAGATGATTTTAAGCTATATTATCAAGTTATCTACTACTGTGATGACATTTGTAATTCAAAATCTTAACAGTAAACTAAACTGCAAATTAGGATTAGAGCTATTTTGACTTTTTGACAAATAAGGACTATGTTTTCTGGTTTATCTGAGCTATTTAGACATAAGGTAACATATAACAAGCAAAAACAATGACATTAACAACCTTAAACACAGTTTTAACAACAAATCCAAACACCCTTTAAGTAAACTGTTGTGAAGCATTAAGCACTAAAACAAGTTTTTAAACTAATAAATCTACTTATTAACTTGTAATAACTATATTTAAACAGGATTAAGCCAAAATTAACAGGATTAAAACACTTATACTAGAATATGCAAATTTTGAGAAAATAGCTTACAAGTTATTTCCAAGCTCAAAACTGAGAACTGAGGATCAATACCACTTCCTATAGCTTTCCACAAAGCCTCTAAACCATTTTCATCCAATAACCAACATGCTTCAGCTTTTGATCTTCATTTCCCTAGATTTTTTATTTTTCACTAATTTATTGGCATTTTTGGGAATTTTTGAGTTTTGAATCTAAACTGAGTTATTAAGGTTCTAATAGCTCTCAAAGGCTATATAATGAGCTTATATAAGCTTATAAATCCAAGACAACAACCAAAAATAACATTCGAACCTGTTGAGATTTTTGAATTTGAAAATTGCACAAACTTGAAATAAAACTGGAAACTTGAAATTGATGTTAACAAGAGCTTTATTACACACTAATGACTTGAATTACAGAGCTTAAAAGCTTAGACATACACTGGAAGACTTAAAATATTTAAAACGACATACATAAAATAAAATTACTCTAGATATCCTACTACATTGCTTCTAGCTTCTATATAAAGATCTTTTTGGAGCTTGTCGACATCTCTGAACATATCCCACCTTATCTGAGCCATTGGATCTTCATATTTCATCATATTCGTACAAGTGGAGTTTTGGCGCCAAATAAGTCTTGAGCAGGTTTTCTCAATTAATGAAGTTTGGGAGATTGTGGAGGTGGAGGGGGGTTGGTATACAGCTGGGAAGACAGGTGGAAAGGGCAAGTGGAGAAAAAACCACTCTGGTTTTGGTTTAACAGGCAATGTGAAGGAGATGAACAGTAGGTGTGGTTTTGGGCGCGCTTTGACTTTATTTGACCGAATATATAATAAGTGGGGGTTCACAATGTTATTTGACAGGGGTCTATTGGGTTTGACAAGGGTTCTTTTTGATTTTGGCAGGGGGCTCAATAATAAAAGGGGGTCCGTTTGGTATTAATTAAGCACAAGGACCAATTTTGCAATTTCTGAAAAGTTGAAGGACTGAAAATGCAACTTTTCCAAAGTTATCAAAAGGACTAAACTTGAAAAACTTTAATAGTACAAGGATAATATTTGACAATTTTCACTTTTTTAAATATCCAAGGACTATTTTTGACATTTTTCAAACTTGAGGGACCAAAGTTGTCATTTTGCAATTTTAAATTTCAAAGATCAAATTTGACAACTCAAGAATCCCTAGGGACTTTAAATAACATTTTTCTTTATTTTGATTTACCAGGGACTAAATTTGACAACTTTTGAAACTTGGGGGACTAAAACTGCCAATTATGCAAACTTGATACGTTTTTCATCTGATTTTGATATTTTTGCATTTAAAACACATAAAACACTTATTTGTGATATTTTCATCATTTTGATGCATTTCTGAGTGTTTTCAGATGTTTTTGGCATTCTAAATGGTACTAAAATGATGAGTATTTAGACACTCATCAGTGGGCAGACACCAAAAGATCAACTTCAGAAGCATAACGAATAGGCCGCGTAATATTAACATCCATAGAATCATCACATAACCTAGAAGCCCGAACTTCAAAATCAGGAAGCACATTCCCATCAGCCCTCAACTCATCGGCAGAAGATGGAGGGGCAAGAGAAACGGTCCGACCTTCAGTTAGTTTCAACAACGGAAGCTCATTTTCTTCCAATGGGCGAATATCAACCCTCAACTTCATAGGATCCTTCATTTGAACCAAAGATAGCAAATCCATCGCTGCAAAAAGTAGAAAAACAACAACCACAGTTTAGGCTCCACACAAAAAAGAAAAAAAGTAGTAAATAAAAAATAAAAGGAAGAAGAAGTAGTGAGTGAAGAAACATGACTATGGTACACCCATCCCGATCATTTTCATCATAGAACACATGGTAAAAATCTTCACCCAAAGTATAATTACAACTTAACCCAACCAAGCAAAGAAAGGGCTTCGAAAATTTATGAAAAGGAGAAGCATGGGCAACAAGGGAAGCAACGTACTCAGCATCCCCAGGAGTAGCATCCTTAGGAACGCTTCTCCCTACACAGAAGGGATGAATAGCAGGACAAGCAAAGGAGTCAACCCAGAAGAAATGGTCATTCCAACTTTTAAGAGAATCAAGGGGTTTAGTATAGCAAACGCCAAAACTATCAACTCGTTTACTAAAAGAAAGCCAGCCATTCTTCTGAGACTTAACATAAAGCACCGAAATAACCCAACTGAGGGTTTGATGCCAAAAGCAAAACAAAGAATCTCTAATTGAGAAACTTTAGCAGCACCAATAACATAAAGCTGCGATATATGCACGCGATAATAATTAAGGATAGAAACAAGGAATACATATAAAGGATGACGGAAATTAGTGTATTCAAAAAAGCGGGTATATACACCAATCTTCCCATCTGGTGCCTTTTGAATAGACTGATCAGGATCAGGCAATTCCGGATGAACAAGTTGCGAAATTGAATATTTAATACAAAAGCGGTCAAGCGTCGCTTGTGAAAGCTTAGACTTAACAGATGCAAAAGTACCCATAACGGAAGAGGAAAAGGAGTTAAAACCTAACCTGGAAAGATATAACCTGGATGACAGACGCAACCCGAGAAGATTAGATCGAAAAAAAGAAGAGTACCATTGGCAAATAAAGAATAGTAAAAAAAGAAAAATGGGGCAAAGGAAAAATAAATTGTATTTATACAAGGAGGTTGCTAGCGTCCAAAGAAACCCTAAAGGAGGACACGTGTCAAAAAGCAACCCGATCCGACGGTGAATAGCAAGGAAGAAAAAAGCAAGGCTAACGAAAAGACGTAGGACCCACCGGGTCCAATCGGCCAGAAAATGAAGGGTCAGGAATCGTTCACGCTACACAGCACGTGAAACAAGAAAGAAAACATCATAAAGACACTTAAAAGATACGAAGCATAAATGGCTCTGTCAAACTTAAAAGTCTAGCAATATTCACCGCACGCGACAAACATCTCTGTGCAATAAATATGCCAGACTGGGGGGACTTGATGACGTGACAATCTGTAATAACCTGAGTTTTCGTCTTGTAAATTTCCGCCATATTTTGAACTTTAAAATCGTCACACCAACAAAAATTTGGAATTTGCAAAACGCAAGGTAAATTGAGAATGTGAACTCGAATTATAAAGACTACGTCATTCGACTTATAAATTTATGGGAATATATTAGCTACAATTAATTGTAGCTAATTGGCTACAATTTTGAACTAATAATGTGGGCCCCTGATTATTTTTGTGGGTCCTGATTCTTTTACTGTGGGTCCCTGAATCAATGCTAGTGTATTTTTATTAAAGGATTGTAGCCAATTGGCTACAAAAATTGTAGCCAAGCTATCCCCTAAAATTTGGAATTTGCAAAACGCAAGGTAAATTGAGAATGTGAACTCGAATTATAAAGACTACGTCATTTGACTTATAAATTTATGGGAATATATTAGCTACAATTAATTGTAGCTAATTGGCTACAATTTTGAACTAATAATGTGGGCCCCTGATTATTTTTGTGGGTCCTGATTCTTTTACTGTGGGTCCCTGAATCAATGCTAGTGTATTTTTATTAAAGGATTGTAGCCAATTGGCTACAAAAATTGTAGCCAAGCTATCCCCTAAATTTATAGTTAATCTTTAATATGAGGTATATATTTAATTTTAACCTAAGTGAAATAAAAATCTACCTTTATGAAATACATCTAATAATACATGCCTAAATATACATTCACTAGGCCATTTGAATTTAAATTTTGTACACTACTTCCATTCAAATAAATGTCTAGATTCATCAAGATTTTAAATAAGGAATGAGTTTCCCTTAATTATCACAAAAGAATCGGCCTTTTACTGCTATTTCCCCTGTCTTTTTTTTTTTTAAACCGTATAAACATCCTCCCTTCCAAAACCCTAAAAACTGGCATTAACCAAAAAAAAAAAAGGAATCAACAGTAGCAGGAACAAAAATGGCATAACAATTGTTTCCAAGAAATCCTCTAGGGCACGCGTTGGGCAGTAGCAGCAAGGGTAGGAGGCAACAACAAAGGTGATCGTGGGTGGTTCAAATTCGTACAATAGCAGCAACAAAGATCGTGAGTGGGATTTGTGGGTCTTGTTCTCGTCTTCCTGTTCTTGTGTGTAAAAATCGACCAAGGTATCATTCTATCTGTTGTTTTCTTTTTCAGTCGACTCTTGAAGGGTTCGCGAATCTGATGTTTTGTGCGCCCAATTCAGTTGTGGGTCGTTTGGGCATGTGGAGATAATCATGTGAAACTTGAGAAACCTAAAACCTAATCGTATATATGCCAAACGATATGTTGTTTTTGTTGGCTATTCGTTAATCAAGAAACCATAAACCAATCATATTTGCAAGCCCTAGGTCATTAACCTCCTATAAGTATTAAATGGATCGTTAATGTGTTAAGTATAAATAGGAAACCCTAGGTCATTCGTTAAAAAGGGCCTTATGATTTTATGTGAAGAATCCTTGATCATGTTGGCTCGTTAATTAGTGAAAAGGGTCACGGGTGCGTTTGGGTAAGTAAAACACGTGTTATGTTAACTTTAGACAGGTTTTGACACGGGACTGTTTTGGAAGCTGAATTTTGGAACCTTGTAGCTTGAGTTTCATAAGGGTGAAAATCTGGGTTTTTGTTGGAAAAACTTATTTTATGTCTTAGTTAAGATTTCCAAGTGGTTTGGTCGAATTTGGAGTTGTCTAAGTCATATTTTTGAATTTTACAAGATCAAGTGTCAAAGCTGAGAAAACGGGTCTGAAATTTAGTTGGGTTGTTTGATTTTTCATTAACAAACCATAAAGAAATTGAAGCTCTCCTTTTACAGGAGTGACATTTAGGATATAAATGAATTTCTGAGATTTTTGGGAATTTTTTCAAGGTGTCTAAACAGGTCTAATAAGCGTAAACTTTTGAGGTGTATTTCCTGAACACTTTCTGGGCAGGTCTAGAAATATGGATTTTTAAACCATACTTAGACTCTGAGATAAAATCCACCAAAATTTTTGAAATTACTTAACTAATGTTGGAACCTCTGGGAATTTTCTTGAAATTTTTGGAATACTTCTAATGGGTATAAAAATTCGTGTAAAACTGGTCCAGAAGTGAAGTTAAGAAAATGAAAGACAAAAGGATGATATCAATAAGTAAAACACTTATAAATGCATAAGAAGCTTATAAAATGAATATGTTGGTAATATGTGAGTATATTTACTATAGATATTGTGAAGAGGGATAAGTGATTTGGCTGTGTGTGCTTTGCTATCGTACACACACTTTGAGGTACAAATATTCCGTCATTTCAGTAATGACACTCTTTTTCTCTCATGACTCTTGCCCATTTTGATATTCGATTCGTATTTTCCTTGTTTTGATTTGATATGATTCGTTTTCGTATGATCCTCTGATTTGATATTCGATTAGTTATTCATTCGATATGTTATCCGTTTGAGATCCCTTATTGATATGGTTCCATTATATGATTAGTTTGATATGATATGATTTGTTTTATTTGGTTGCCCGAGCTAACTAGCCATGGAGGTACCATGGCCATGTCATTGATGCACCAATGGCATGACACTATCTGGGGCGGTGTGATTAGTCCCCGGCGTTACCTTTTGATATGATTATGATATGTGTGCACTTGGCCATTATGAATACGTATGTACAGTCTCGTACTGGAATATGTATATTTGATTTGTTTTGCAGGGAGCGTGGATGCATCCTAGGTACTCAGTTCAGTTTTGGTGATGTGGTTCGTGTGTGCAATACACCCCCTCACATTTGGGAGCTAGCTACTCCATTTGGTACTTGAGAGGTCTCCCCTCTTTGTGTACTTATGATTTGACAGATTTTATATGATTTGGCAGATATGGGTTATGATATGTGATTTGTTAGATTTTGCTATTGGAGTATCTCCTTTAGTATGTATTAGGTGCTCGTGGCAACATTGTGATTTTGGTTATTATGTGACTATATGATATTCTGATTCATTCGTTTGCTATGCCTATCCAGTCATTCAATTGACTACTTATTCCCTCAATATTATTATGTGATTCGTTTGACTATCGGACTCATGCTTCAGTTCATTTGGTTACTATACTCAGTCTTCAATTCATTTGTTTTACTATGCTTTCACTCCATTTCGGTTGGCTGCCAAGCTTATATATCAGAGTACCACTTCATCTGTTTACCGAGCTATTATATGATTACTGGATTCAAGTGTTGAATATGCTCTTTTATGATTATTTGGTCCATTTGTTTACCATTTTGATATATGATTACATGATTTCTCTGTCTACTATATTAGTATGTGGTTACCTGATTCATCTGTTATCATGCTATTATCTGATTATCCGCTTACCATGTCATTATGTGACTATTTGATTCTTCTGGTTGCCATGCTAGCATGTAATCATTTGATTTAACCGTGTATCACGTTATACTTCGTTCAGTTATGTCGAGGGCTATGACTATCATTTAGTAATCTATCTGCTATTTATGATTTCTATGTTTATACTTCTGTTTGATATTTTCTGATGCTTATGTTATCGGTTCGGCATAGTAATTGATGTTTATCTGACTTGTTGATCCTCCATGTTTACACTTCCGTTCATGTTATTCGTTGATGAAGGAATATGGTACAACTTATGTTATCAGTCTAGTTGGTTTGTTTAGTTTGCCATGCTGTGTTCTTGTTCAACTACTTTATTTAGTTATGATGTTCGCTCAGTATTTTCTACCTATACTTGTGACTGACATGCTTATACTCTATTAGTGTCTTAGCTTGTTATGATATTCATTATGTTTATTAATTGTTGATTTTCTGACTTGTGTGATTCCCATGCTTACATTCTATTAAGTTGATTTCGCCTGATTATAGAATTCTGCTTAACTTAGGTATATCTGATTATCTGATTTGTTTGTTTTCCATATTCATGTTTAGTTGATCCGCTAACTGATATGCTTTTACATTGTTGGTTGCTTGATTTGATTATGATATTGTTCATCAACTCCTATGTGATTATGTTCCGATACTTGTATGTTTGGTTATTTATATGTGCTTATATTTGTGCAACAATTCTCTGCTTTGCTTTTCTTGGTCTTCTTGGATTTCTGTTTCTTCTGGATATATGTTATTATTGTGTTATGTAGGTTCCTCATTGACTCATAGACTCATTGTGCTCATTCGTTATGATTTTGTTATCGGCCTCTTTTGATTCGTTTTTGTATTTTGATTTTGTTTAGATTTTATTTTGTTATATTTGTTCACTGGGCTTTTTAAGCTCAGCCGCATTTCTTTTCCATGCGGCAGGTACCAAGTGGGATGCTGGGCTTTGATGGGCTGAGAGTAGGAGCTTTTGAGTGAACTGACCCTAGTTTCCCTTATTATTTTGGACTCATTTGGAAGAACATTTGTTTTGATATTTTGTATCTTTTAGACATGTTGAATTATGTATTTTTCCTTTGTAAGTCATTCGTTTATATGACTTTGTATTTTATGTAATAAGACTTCCGCTTGCATTTTTATTAGTATGTTCTGATATGACTCCATAATGTGACATTCGGACCCTTGTCGGGCTGGGGTGTTACACAATCCCTAAAAAAGAGCAACATTAGAAGGACATTTCAAAAAAGGCATGGAAAGAAAAAGTGCTCATTCAACTCGAGTCTAGTAATATCCACCGCACACGACAATATCCGCACGAAATGTACATACTAGACTTGGGGGGACTTGATAACGTATAGTATGTATAACGGGCCCACTAGGCCCAATACACACTATACGCATACTGGGCCCTGGTCCAATAACGATAAAATAACTACGAACTTTGGACCAACAGTAAGCCCAATGACGAAATTATAGTCCAGACTAAAAGACGCACGCAAGATACATAGCAGGCCGAGCCCTCGGCCGCTGAAGGTATCCTGTGTCCGCATCCGCGATTAACACGTAACCTTGTCCGACAAGGGTCCGGCGACTAACCACTATATGCGAGTATCTAGGAAACCCTAGCGGTATGCCTCGCCTATAAAAGGGGCTCTAATCCCCATACAAGGTACAACTTTCTCTCTCATAATTACACACACATACTCTTACTTTCTCTGACAAGGATGTGTATTTACTCTCACGCCGGAGTCTAATCGTGGGGTCCGTCCCCACGATAAGGCTAACGGTTTATTCTTCTTGTGCAGGGAAACCAATCAAACTACTTGGATTAGTACAAGATCAGCCCATTAGTAGATTGTTAGCCCAGCCCGGCAAGCTACACGCACACCCATTACAACACGTCACACTTTTTGTACTAGCACTCGTCAAATAATCGAGTTCGAGATATCGAGCTCGATAGGCTCACGAGCCTAAAGAAAAGTAAAGTTTGAACTCTTTGTTACAAAAAATAAAGAGCTCATATAACTCTTTCATACTTAATTACAAGTCCCAAAAAATTCATGGGAATCGTAAGAGAGTACAAAAGCATAGCATTAACTGTAAGACATGCAATTCATATGCATTGGTATATAAGCTTAGAAGAGTTTCTGTCATTTAATTGTGGGACAAAACCAAAACTCATGTCCGTCGTTTATGTTTTTTGTTTCATGTCGAACATAGGTTTATTAAGAGGAAGAGGATCTTTAAAACGAACAACTTGAAAGATACTAGTTCACCTTCTATGATTGACCCTTTACCAAAATAAAAATAATAATATACTTATTTAGATTTATATTGATGACTAAAATAGTTATACCCTCTGTAAGGCATAAAATATTAAGGCTAAGGCACTAAGATACGGCGAATATACAAAGAGACAGGGCATTCCATGCTGACATAGTTAGAAAGTGCACTAATGTTTGATCATCACCTATGTGGGATAAAACCAAAACACATTTCCATCTTTTAAGTTTTTCTTCCCAATCCTTCAATTCTCATTCATATTAGCTTCAAGTTGAACATATATTAGCTCGTTAAAAGTTAAACTTTAAAGTGATTAAAGGATGTGAAGCATCCTATACAAAATATTATGTTCTTGATTATAATCCAACTCTAAGCGGCTTCTTTGTTGATGTTCCTCTCTGCTTTTAACTTCCTAACTTTTGATATTTCTTGCCAACTACAAGATGTTGCATATACACTTGATAGCAACACATAACCAACTTCATCTTGTGGCTTTAGTGGCATAAGTTTGCCATATGCAAATGTTCCAAAAAAAATTTTAAATTTTTATGAACACAACAAGCAGCCAAAAGTGAACCCCATATCGTTGTACAAGTACAAAATGGCATGTTATTTGGTACAACCAAGATTTTTTCACCAACTCCGCTCGACTACACAAATCAACCATACATGAGTAAACACTCAACTTGTGAGTGAGGATACTAATATCTTATTGTTTTTGTCATCGTGAATTATTATTCTTAAAGAAAATTAAAGCTTGAAGTCCTTTTCTTTTTAAACCATTTAAGGGTGGCCTTGTGGTAAAAGGGCTTGTGGCTATCACTCTAAAATATGTGAGCGCCCTCAAGTTCAATTCCTGTTAGGTGCAAACAACCTTAAGTGGTCACGCCAACCTCCTGAAAAGGGAAGGCTTTACCTGATTTGAGTCTGTGTGTCAGTGGGTTCAAATCCTCTGGATTAGTCGGCCAAAAGATCGAAAATCATGGTTTAAAAAAAAAAGTTGGGATATTTTTTGTGGACTTGTATGCTATGTTACAATTAAAAACATAAGAGTTTATGTAATTTTTCCGTTGAAGATGCTTATAAAGATAAGTACCACTAAAAAAAAAGCCAGAAGTGGCTTATGAATGTAAGTATCATTCAGCATTTAACATCTTATAAAAAAACAAGATGTGATAAAGAATGCGAAGTGGCTTATTATGACTATAAATACCATTCACAATTTTAACACATCCACGTTTGATATCTCAATGGTCTTAATTATAAACTCCAACAATGTTTGCTGACTCACAATGTGGGATAAAATCAAAACTCATTTCCATCTATAAGCTTTTTGTTTCAAATGCTTAAATTCCATTCTTGTTAGCTTCACGTTAGACATATATTAGCTTAATTATTAAAGGTTCAAATTTTAAGTTATTAAAGTTAATTCGACTCATGATCATCTATGAATTTGTAAAGCTACTTAAGATAAAGTTGTCATATAGAAACTAAAATAAGTGGATTATTATGATCACCATGAACACAACCCTACTAGATTCAAATATTACCTTGAACAATGTTTATATTGCTCGTCTTAATCAAGTACATATATTTTATTTTATTCTTCTTATTAATTGCAGAATACCTTAAGGCCTGAACAAATACATATAAACATGATCTGTGTAAACTTATGACCAATAATTCTAAAATCTGTAAAATAATTAAAATGGTGACATAAAAGATCGTGGATAATTATTCTTAATCCTTATAAAAGAAAAGTAAAATTTGAAAGTCTTGGTCAAAAAAACTTCAAGCCTATACAATTTTTCCAAACTCATATACTACACCGAATAATATGACGTCCTGGTATATGAAGTTGAAAGCTTAGCATTTAACTCTAAGATACACAATTCATATACACCATGGTATATAAACTTAAAATATTTTCTCTCATTTACCAATGTGGGATATACCAATTATTTATTTCCATCTTTTAGGTTCATGTTTCATGTCAAACATATGTTAGCTCGTCAATTATTTAATTTTGAAGTTTGAAAAGTATGTGAAGTATCTGTTGCAACATTTTCTCGTTAATGGTTTAATAAGAGGAAGAGGATCCTGAGAAGAAACAACCTAAGAGACGTTGGTTCACCTTCAATGAATGACCCATGGTTAGTCTTATGTAACGTTTACCGATACACAAAAAATAAAATAAACTTTACCAATCTCAATTATTGTATAAATATCAAAGTTAAAAAGTTAATATCGACTTCATAACAGATGATAGAAAAGTAACTAAAAAACTATGAATGAGCTCAATAATATATGGTTACTTTAGATTTTAACTAGGTTGGGTGAGGACTTTTAACCTCGATTGGGAGAAACAAAAGCCAACTGAATGCATAAACTATCAAGAAAAATAAAATTGAACAATATCATGAAGATAAGATGTATCACCAACAACGTTGCCCAAGCTGAACCGAAAAGAGATACGGAGTAACAGAATAGATGTTCGTAGTTTCTACATGCAGATTTGAATACCTTCATGTGTAAGTTGACCAATTAAAAAGTTTGTGCATTTGCGTCAAAAATGACAAATCTTTCATCAATATAACACAACAAATCAACAATTTTTTATTTTATTATTTTTTTTTTAAAAAGGCAACAATATATTAAAACCCAAAAAATAAACAGCATACAAAGAAAAGGCATCCCACCGCAATTAATCAAGAAAATTAAAAGACGGAGGGACCCAAAGAGAGCACAACATAAAATACAAAAGAAAAAAAGTGCCCATACAAAAATTGAACCTCACACTAAAAAACCATGAAACAGAAGCTGACTCTAAAATGCCACATGAAGCATATACCAAATAAAGAAAAAACTCCACTTGCTTACTTTGAAGATATACCTGACACCATTAAAACTATTTTGTCTCATGGTAGGCCTTCACTTGTGAAACCAATAAAACTTGGGTTGCGTTATTAGAACTGTGCCTAGTTTTTTATTGGGACCTCCTAGTTTTTTTGTTTTTTTTTTTATTTTTTTTATTTTTATTTTATTTTTATAATTTTGTTTATATCAAAAAGCTATAAACCTGAAAATGCGGAACTGTAAATATAAAGTTTAATAAGCCAAACGGTTAAAACTGTCAGAAATACGGAACAGAAACTGACAAAAAACTGCGTTGTACTAAAAAAATGGGGGGACAAAGGGAATATTCCCTATGGATGTGACTCCATAGAGAGGGTTCCAATACTGTATCCCTAAAACTTCAAAGGCTGATAATGTAGACCAGAATGAGAGTGATAATCACGAGCCACACAAAACATGAAAGCTACTACAAACGCTTTTGGACCTATACTGTCAACTCGGAGCCCACTTATACGAACACACAAAACCTGCCAACAGCACATGATGCATAAGAACTCCCAATGTATACCCTTAACAAGAATCAGTACCTTCTTTATTCCGAAACTGACCATCCCAAACGAGATTTGAACTTGCAGCCCACAAAACAATGAAACAGATGCAGAAACTACTGCAGAAATAGATGGTTAATGTAGCCGAATGTTTCGAGGGTCCCGTAACCATTGTTGCCAATCTATCGATTTGTAATTCTTTGATCGTCTCACTATCCATTCGAAGCTCTTGAGTTGAATGTCTTGCACAATTCTGTTAGTACTTGAAACTTGTCTATCGAATACACGAGCGTTCCTTTCTTTCCAAATGAAGTATCCGGATGTCCAAATTGTCGCTTGCCATAACAAAGCTAGAGTGGAAGGAACATTAACATTCCCGCTATGTGAGAAAAGTTCAACAATAGTGAATACGTTAATATTCCCTACATTCCACCAATCAAATAGTTTGGTCCACACACTCATTGCAAGGTCACATGTGACAAGGCAATGAGTACATGTTTCCACACTGTCGTTACAACACGCGCACAATACCGAGTCTAAATCAATGCCTCGTCTATCAAGCTCCACACGAACCGGTAGTCTTCCTTTAAGAGCTCTCCACACGAAAATGTTGACTTTCTTAGGCACCAACTTATTCCAAATTGTATCTTGACCATCACTAACCACATGAAGAACCTTCTCCTCGATCAGACTTGTAAGAACTTTGACTTTGAACTCGCCATCTTCATCAAGATTCCACCTCCATCTATCCCTACAAACAATAGAGACAACCACATTTTGCAAAACCTCTATTAAACCCTCAAACTCCCTACACACCCTACCCCTAATGGCTCTATTCCATTCCCAAGCCCAAACCCACTCATTGTCTACCCACATACCCTTATCCATTACACTACTCTCCTTTTTACTATCTAAATGAAAGAGTCTAGGAAACCTATCACAAAGCCTTCTACTATCCACCCATCTATCGACCCAAAACCTAATATCCCTCCCATCCCCCAACACCCCCACACATGACGACGTAAAGTCAATCCCCAACCCGTCCATCTCCACCCCAATCTTCGCAATATCCCCCCACACCCCCACCCCCTCGTCACAACCCCATTCCGATCGCAATTACCCCCTAAACCCCCACAAAACCCATGGATACTTTTAATAACTCTAACCCATAGACCCTATCCCTCCCTCTTAAATCTCCACCACCATTTCCCTAATAACGCCAAATTTTTTGCCCTAAGAGACCCCACGTTAAGACCCCCCTCCCCAAAAGAAGCAAGAATAGAATTCCATTTGACCCAAGAAAGTTTTTTACCCTCCCCAATCCCACCCCAAAAGAAGTTTTTCCTAATTCGCTCAAGAGTTTTTAGGACACTCAAAGGCACACGGAACATCGAGAAATAATACAAAGGCAAGCTACCGAGAACCGATTTAACCAATGTTAGCCGACCCCCGAACGACGTCGATTTAGCTTTCCACCCGGCCAACCGATTCTTGAATTTTTCTACCACGGGTTTCCACGAATTCACCCGACTCATATTTTCACCAATTGGTAAGCCCAAATAAGTAAAGGGAAGATCACCCATATCACACCCCATCCATTTTGCCATATCCCCCAATTCCTCTTCATTAACACCCAACCCGTATAGTTTGCTTTTCCCATAATTTACCCGTAATCCGGACACCTCTTCAAAGCATCTAAGAATGTACATAAGCGACTTTGCGTTCTCTTTGTTCCATTCTCCAAAGAAAATGGTATCATCCGCATATTGCAAATGAGACACTGTAACATGATTCGACCCAACCTTAATCCCTCTAAAAATGCCCTTCTCAACCGCTTCATTCACAATTGCATTTAATCCTTCAGCTGCCAATATAAACAAAAAAGGAGATAACGGGTCGCCTTGACGCACTCCCCTCTCGACCCCTAACTCCTCCGATGGCGATCCATTGACGAGAATGGAAGTAGAAGACGACTTGAGACACGCCTCTATCCATTTACACCATTTAAACCCGAATCCCATCCTCTTCATAATGCTTGTTAGGAATTTCCAGTTAATACTGTCGTATGCTTTCTCGAAATCAACTTTAAAAATTAAACCCTTATCCTTTGTTCGTTTCAGGTAAGTCAAAGTTTCATTTGCAATAAAAACCCCATCAAGAATGTATCTACCTTTAATAAAAGCATTTTGTACTTCCCCAACCACGCACCCCACCACACATTCATTGGACAAGGCAACTAAGTAACGAAAGATATATACACTTTTATATAAGTAACTGCAGACTCTCTAAATGTTCCTATTTCGCTACAAAATGGAGTCACACATACACTTTTTTAGCTCAAATAAAGTGAAGCAGTTGTTTACATTTGCTCGATATGTTTATTATGAATCTAACACGACAAAAACTAGTTGAATGCATCTTTGTTGGCCAGGCTTTCTGGCAACACCTTTTGATCGATAGAGATGATTGTATATGGTCATTGTATTGTTGTTGTTTTGTAAATGCAATGTAACAGTGAATTGTATAATGAGTTTTGGACAGAATTTAAGAGACAAAGTAAACTAATATTTGTTATTGAATTGATAATATTTGAGTACAATAATTGGCCTATTTATAGTTTCCCAAACGACATAATCTAAATGGTAGTTGTTTGTTAACCATTGTGTCGTTTAAGGATAACTACCAACCATATTAACTGCCTATGTAACTGTCTTAAAAGCAAATGGGTCGTTTGGGTAAAGGTATGACCCATACAGATAGTTTGACCCATGCATAAATAAAATACAAACTATAATGTCTTTAAGTAAAATAGATAACTATACTAAGACTATATTGTATTTGATCTTAACACAATTATAGGTAACATCTCCCTCTTAATTTGTTAAGATCAAATTTCTTGAGTATGACTTGCTTCCAATTTCTTTTAGACAATGATTTCATAATCACTGCTTCCTTGGCTGCTTGTGCTATGGGCTGCATCTTCTTCATCATTGCCATACAGTCTTTCACCATGGTTGTTCATTTCTTCCTCTTGTGATCCATCATGTACTGCTCCTTTCTTCCAGTCCTGTGGGCTTCTTTCTTCTGCAAACTTACTGCATTCTCCCACTTCACTTGACTTTTCAAAACTGGGCACTCTAGCAGTCTCGTGGTATACACTAACTAGGTCAATGAACTTTCTATAACAGGCCTTTATGGCCTCACCATCTTCAACGGATAAATCTAGTATGCTTGCAATGCCTTTCCATTTGTCACTCAAGGTGACTGCCACATATCCACCAAAACCGTCTACAATCTTGTGTAGACTTAGCAAGTCTATCACCTTTCCTTCTATAACAGGTGGTATCATATCTATTTCATCATAGTTAAGATGCACTAGATAGAACCATTTCACCAATTCCACAAACTTCCCACTGAACACTCCCCAATTATTGTATACAAGGCTATTTTTCTTGAGCAAATTCATAAAGGATAGGAATATGTTGAATGAATTTACCTTGAGGGCATATAGGGTCCCATTCCAACTAATGTAGTCATTGTCCACATAGTCTTGGGTGTCCTCCTTGTTCCAGTTCAGTTCCTCAATACCTTTAACCAAAGAGCATTCGTCCTTTGGATCTAAGGTATCAAAGTATTTGTCCAAATAACTGTTGTGTTCTCTGATTGGACTCCACTTCTGTTCTTTGTTATCAGTCTCTTGTTTCTCTTCAGTTTCCATAATGTTCTCATCAAACATGCTCTTGAGTATGCACATATTGTTTTCAATCTTTACCATGTACCCTTGTTCTTCTAGTAGATCATAACTGAGTACATTAATGGATACTTCAGGAGTATATTGGACATCTTGAACTAAGATGTCTCCATCTTTTGTATTTACCACTGCATCACCAAGGCCATAAGAGAAAATGAATTTTTTCTCCTTTTCTTCTCTGAAGATCATTTTAAACTTGTAATCAATTCGCTTGAATTGGGTTCTACTTGGGCAAAGGTGATGCTTGTATGCACTGCTCACAAACCATACATCATTCCAAGTCTTGTCATTTGATCCTTGGATCATGTAGTCTGCTTCTATGTTTATCTTTTCTGGAAATTTGGTTTCTTCTTCAAGTACTTGTCTGTCAATGGTTGCCTCTTGTTGCACTTCTATGGCTGCAATCTTCTTTCTTTGTTCACATGACCAATATGCATGGCCTCTTTCTCTGCAAATGAAACATCTTGATTTCTTGTCTTTCTTTGTTTTCATTTCAGTCTCAGCCTTTTGATTTTGTGCCAACTGTGATGAATTGAATGCTTGGTTTTCAAGTACTTTCTTAACGAGCATTTCTTTTCCCTTAGGACTAATACTCTTCCTTCTTGCAGACCATTTAACAAGCCTGGATGGTGTCTCTCTCAACAAATATCTACCAGAGTAGATACCTTGATCAATGTTCTGTGTTGGCCTTTCCCATGATCGTATTCCTCCTTGGCTCTGATGCCAATGTTGGCCAGGCTTTCTGGCAACACCTTTTGATCGATAGAGATGATTGTATATGGTCATTGTATTGTTGTTGTTTTGTAAATGCAATGTAACAGTGAATTGTATAATGAGTTTTGGACAGAATTTAAGAGACAAAGTAAACTAATATTTGTTATTGAATTGATAATATTTGAGTACAATAATTGGCCTATTTATAGTTTCCCAAACGACATAATCTAAATGGTAGTTGTTTGTTAACCATTGTGTCGTTTAAGGATAACTACCAACCATATTAACTGCCTATGTAACTGTCTTAAAAGCAAATGGGTCGTTTGGGTAAAGGTATGACCCATACAGATAGTTTGACCCATGCATAAATAAAATACAAACTATAATGTCTTTAAGTAAAATAGATAACTATACTAAGACTATATTGTATTTGATCTTAACACAATTATAGGTAACATTCTTTGTACAAGAAAATCAATGGAAGGAGAACGGAAAGCAATTAAAAAAAAATCAAGAGATTGCATGGTTTTCTTTGGTTAAAGGATTTCAAGAGATTGCATGGTTTTGAACAACCTTTTGAGACTTTCATCAAGTTGTAACGTATCTTTAGACCCCAAATTTCTATACTCTTTATATTGTAAACGCGTATAATTAAGACTTCGCAATAGAATGATACATCTTTTGTTATATGAAACTGTTAGTTGAAATGGGAGTCTTTAAAAATACACTTGGTTTGATATCATAAAAAGTTGAATAAAAGGGACTACATTATTGCTTCTTACAATTAAGATGTTTGTAGCCTGAAAGTACGTATCTTGTGACTCAGACAACAATTCATCACTAGTTTTCATTTTTTTTTCTTGTATGATCTTCCTGTTGAATGAGTGTTATTGTGGAATATAATTCGTAAACTTATAGAAGAAAAGTAAAGTTCGAAGTAAAAATGTAAGAGCTCATACAATTTTTCTGAACTCACATACGAGATCCCAATAAATTGGGGACCTAATTATGAATTCGTAATCATAGTTTAACGTTAGGACATATATTCCATATGCACCAAGCTATATACGAGTAGAAGACTTTCTCTCATTTACCTATGTGGGACAAAATGTTCAAATGGTTTAAAATGGAGGTGAAGTATCTTTTGCAAAATTTCCTCTTCTTAATGTAAGTGACTTCTATGTTGACGTTCCTCTTATCCATTAATTTTCTATCTTTAGATCGTTATTTCCAGTTACGAGTTGTGTCGTATGCATTCTGTAACAATACATAACCAGCTTAATCTTGTGGCATTGTGACATATGGGTGTCATCTACAATCGTTCCTGTTTCTAAAATTTTAACTTTGCTAACTTATCATTCGTGTTACAAAATTACCATCAAGTTGTGGTTCTGTTTTACAAAGTTATTATCAAGTTGTGGTTCTGTTTCTAAGGACTTATAGATGACTTGGTGCATGAGGCCACCAGGGTTTGCAAGGGTGTTTAGTGTAAGTTAGTCAAAGGTAAACTTACTTAATATCAACCTCATAATCAGGGCCGTCCTGTGAATTTTGATGTCGAGGTACACAATACAACAACTGCCTCGTACTACGCTGAGATTATAGAATAAACCTATTTAACATTTAGACTTCTAAAAAAAGTTCAAAAACAAAACATTAAAGTCCAGCACACAAAATTCCTCATTCCTATTTTTTCTTCTTTCATTTTTCTTTCTTTTTAATCCCTTGGTTATGTGTTTCATGAGTTACTCAGGTTCAGCGAGCTTAACATAATTATTGGTTATAAACGACTCGGACTCGAGCTTCAAGTATCGAGCTCGATTAAGCTCGCGAGCCTAAACGAACTTTGCATATAACATATTTATGAATAGTATAATTACATATCAGATACCTTTTGAGATAAATAAGCAACTTAGTTACTTAGATACAATATCAAATCAAATAAGCTTGAAACGAGCCGAGCTCGAGCCTTGTGAAGCCCGGACACGTCTTGGCTTGTTTACACCCCTATGGCTATGTGCTCATTTAACCTTGATTGGGAGATTAGCATAAACAAAGCCAACTGAATGCATAAACTATCAAGCAAATTAAAACTAAACCATGTCATAATAAACCGAAAAGATAGGGGTAATAACTTTAAAAAGCATCATTCTTGCCAAAAATGTTCTTCTGGGTATCGAATAATTTTTTTTGCTTATATGAGTACTAAACTTTCAAATTTGGTCTTCTTGAGGTACTCTGTGACATTTTTGCCCTTCAAATTATTAAAAAATCAGGGGCAAAAATGTCACAAAAGTACCTCAAAAGACCGAATTTAAAAGATTATTACCTCAAAAAAACTGAATTTGAAAGTTTAGTACCCGTATAAGCAAAAAAAATTGTTCGATACCCAGAAGAGTGTTGTTAAACAAATATGATGCTTTTTAAAATTATTACCCCGAAAAGATATAACCTGTATAAGAAAACTACGTTATAGAAGATATACACACGTTGTTTTAAGAAACTGTAGACTCTCTAAATGTGTATATATTTGCCACAAAATGGAGTCACACATCCACTTTTTTAGCTCAAATAAAGTGAAGGGTCGTTTGCGTTTGCTTGTTATGTTTATTCTGGATCTAACTTGACAAAAACTAGTTGAATGCATCTTTGTACAAGAAAAGCAATAATAAGAATCAATAGATTGCATGGTTTTGACTTATGTTAACTGGAGAATGATATCAACATTGAGCGCATAGTTGTAATGTTTTTACATTTAAATACTTTGTTAGCTCCGGCTTGAACAAAACATACCTAAAACCAAAGATATTAAAAGGAAGATCGGAATAATAAGAATGTAAGCACCAGTGGTCTAGTGGTAGAATAGTACCTTGCAACGGTACATACCCGGGTTTGATTCCAGGCATACTTAAATGGCACTAGTGTTCGATAACTTATGAAAATGAATTTGTTGGTTTTTACACTAGATTATTTTACCTCATTGTTTACTTGATAATTATCCCAAAATATACGTCTGAACTGTCCTTTGTCCTCCAAGGTTCTTTTCCTAAGAGAGTCATTGGTGCAGTGCTCTAGCTAGAGGGTGAAATAAAATTTGAAACTAAGCACCAACTTTACATTGTTATCTCGAACTCAAAACAGTTGACAAATTTGTGGTATATACATGACTGGAATGTGAGAGACGCAAGCCATGTAGATGACATGATATGTTTCCTCAATTGAGCCTCTTTATGATACCGATAAGGAACAACCCGATAGCTGCTGGTTCCCCTTCTTTTTTTAACCCTTAGCTAGTCCTTGACAACGTTATACAGAGGACTTATAGAAGACTCAACATACAGGAATTCGGATCATGCCCCAGCCGTGTTGAAAATCCAACAAGTAACAAAAACCAAGCCAAAACCGTTCAAGTTCTCTAACATTGTTGCTTATAAAACTAGTTGTTGCTTTTGTATAAGAACAAAATGAGCTGACAACAACAATATCTAATTGAGAGAGTTTAGATTATTGTTAATATAGATGTTTACGAATTATAAAGCATAGTGTTGTATAAGTACAAATGATGCTAGAGGATTATTTATACTAGTTGAAGTAGAATTTTATCATTTATGATAAATCTGCTAACTAGCTATGCTCAACATAGAGCATTGTTGCATTACACATTAAAGAATGAGAATACTTTACACTTTTAGAAACTATAAAGATGACTGTGAGTGTGTCGTTGATTTCTAATACCTCATGCAACGTAAGACGACATCTCCATACTATAATTCTTGCAATAGTATGAGCATATGAGATAAGACACTCATCTTATATTTCAAATCACTCACTATAAGTGAAATTTGAAACAAGTATTCGGAAAGTTTACTCAGGTGACTATTTAGTTTTTCTTTTAAAGAAAGGTTGAGAATGTTGGAAACATTAGGGTTCAACTACTAAATGAGTTTCATGCATATCTGTTTTAGTATTTGGATAATTGGGATTGATAGACAATGATGAATAAAGATACTTGGTATTTGTTATTCATTCATATAATAATTGTTATCCTATATTTGCATGTTTAATCCTTGAATAATTTTATTATTCTAAATATGTCCATTCTCGGTTAACAATATGGGAATATTGTCAGGTAAGGCAAATGTGAGTGTTGGTTATATTCTAATGAGAATGTGGATTGTTCCCACCAAACTCATATTTATTCACTAGAGATGCATATTGGATTCCCCAACTTTCAAACATTTACTTTTGGATCCTTGTCATAAGTAAAATATTGAAACTGGTTTGTTATCTTCATCCTCGGACTTGAGATACAAGCAAGTTCTGTTATGTGTGGATATCATTTTTTGTAAGTATACGCAAAACGCTATCTGAACAAGGTAGTTATAAAAGTTATATTTCGGAGTGATATGAAGCAGCATCCACGACACTTGTAGTATATAAAGGATTTGTTCCTAAAGTGCTAATTACCCTTGGGGCTATGTAGACGATAAAGGAGGAATTGCATGCTAAAGATTCAGGTTAATTGAATAAAAGAATGGCTAGTCCATTGTCTACAAAAGTAGAACTTCATATACTCTGCTCAATACCTAAGTACATGATACTCGTAGGCATTTGAAGAGAATAGGAAAGTATATAAAACTGCTATATGCTTTCTACTGGAAATGTAACACTTACAATGTTGACAAATCCAGTGGGAGCAGTTGCATTTTATTACTGAAATATCATTCATGTAATGTTTTCAATTTTAGTGGGAGCTACGGGATTTCTTTCCTGTTATTCACCCATATCATTTCAAACTAGCTTTGAAATAATCCATTACTTTCCGAATATGAACAACCATTGCTTAAAGGAAAATTGCATTTTATTTTATAAGATAACACGTTGCCTTCCTGCTGTCGCTTCCTGAAGTGTTATCTATAGAATAATAATCCACAATTCTTTATTAAAGGCTATGGTTCTACAACTACTTATGATCTCTATGACATTATCATATTGTTTGAATAATCAATCACGTGTTGTTTGTTTTCATAATATGATGTTGTACCTTACACAAGTGGGAGATATCTCGAAGTGTGTGCAAGGAATAACAATATTATTGGTATCTCTTGACCGCAAGGTAAAGGAAACTAATAATTCTACTAGGACTTAAACACATTATATGTTTAATGCCCTACTACATGTAAAATAAGAATTCTACTAGGACTTAAACACGTGAGATGTTTATTGGCCTACTACATTCTAATAATGATTCTACTAGGACTTGAACACGCTAGATGTTTGTTGCCCTACTACATTCAAATGTCATGATATAGTGTAAAGATACTTCAACATTTGACTACATGTTTTAGTCAACATAATTATGGTTATATGATGATGATCATAATTCTGAAGTATAAAATTAACTTGAAATTACTATAGAACCCAAGAGTTTGCGTTCATGATTACTTTTGTTAGTATAAGTATGCTTACATGTTAAGACATAATTATGAAGTCCTTGAATTATTCAATGACTTATAACATAAAGTATATATATAGTAAATGTGTTATGTCTTCTCGTTAACACATAAACATGAGGCTTTGAATTATTCAAAGACTGATAATGTGTTATTGAAATGTTCTGTTTTCTTGTTAACACATGAACATATAATCCTTGAACAGTTCAGTCTTCTTGTGAACACGTGAACATAAGGTTCTTGTATTATTCAATGAATATACATTATAGCATGTACTTGGTTCGTAAATACTTTATATGTAATTTGGCTCGACCCAATTGACAAGTATTTGGTCCTAAGAGAATTAAGTTATCTATAGAATTCTAATATGGTTTCACATTTCTAATAACTCATAGGATACCACTTCATTATGGTATGTCTAATGTGTTTAATCAAACCTTATTCATATTGTTTGGTTCATGATAACTTTAATTGCTCTACCTCCAAAACATATCAAGGTTAGAAATTGCGTGTGTCATGGATACACTCAATAGAGTTCAAACCTAGAAGGTATTCAAGACAACCTATAACTGAAAACCCTAATTCATTAGGGATTTTAGGTTTTCCACTCAAACCAATTGAATCATAAACCCTTTTGGATTTTTGATTTTTCTACACTTCCTAGCTTGAAGATTGTAGTTTTGGTGTTCTTCCTAGCTTGACGAAACACAAAACTGTTGTTAGAATTTTTGGTTAAAGAGTGATACTAAATTAGAGTTTTTCTATAAACCCTAATTTGAGTTGTTGGAATGAATTCCATTATGTCTTGATTTAAGTTCTGAATTTGTTAAAATCTTATGAAGCATTTTATTAACAAATCTTGAGATGAGAACTTAAAATGTATTTTGTGGTTCTCCATACAGAACAATTTATTGTTGCTTAAATACTTAGTATTTAGAGGATTGTCTCTACTTACAAAAATAAGTGGGAGTATATACATATCTCAAAGTTTTTGAGAACAAAATACTTAACCTTCTAAAATCCACTTATTAATGTCATACTAAGGCTAAACATGAAAATGTTGACCAAAGTGTAATGATTACTCTCATTCATAAATCTGAAAGGATACCTCATCACTTGAGTGATATTTAATATCAATGCTGAGGGATTTAAGTTAGAAGATTATTGTAAATCAGCTAACTACTAAAATATATTATCACATCTTGAATCTGATAAATGTTTTAGAACTATGAATGATAAGATGCAGTCCTTAAAAGGCAAATCGAGTTTTGAGCTTGATGGTTATTTTGCCTAACAGTTAACCTATGAGGTTGGAATGAGTTTCTTTTGAAGAAAGACTCACAAGGACAAAATTGTATACATATTAATGGTTGGAATTTTATAAGAAGTTTTTAATCATACTTAAGCAATTGACTGTGATTAAATTTTTTTATATAATACATGCATTAATTATATAAAGATATTTAATTGTCATACATTTGATTTGTATGTTAAATATGACAATTATATTTTATAACTATTTCTTTATGATTACCTTTTGCGAGGACGGTGTGTAATCAAAAAGGTTATGAATCTATATTATCTTTATGTAGTATACAAGATTTATGCAATCCAAGTTTTGGATTGGATCATGCATCTAAGAGCTGAGATCTTGAATTTAATTACAATATGATTCTGATTGAATTAAGATATCTCTTGAGTACATCTGACATTGAGTGAGAGCAATGTGTTTATCTTTAAAATTTATATGTTGAAGATATCATTCCATTCAAGCTAGATATTGATCCTTAAGCTTGGAATGAAACTTCACTTGGAATTTAGGGAATAAAACACACAACCTTGAAATAGATGTTTATATGGAATAAACAAATGCGAAAAATTAAGTTCAACACAAATGCAATATATCATTCAAGCAAGTATTAAATGGTATATTTCACTTGGAGTAATTTATTACATGGATGGAAACCTTATGTTGTTTTAACTAAGGATTCATCATGTATATATTATATTGTGTATAAGACTAGTTGTTACTTTTGTATAAGAACAAAATGAGCTGACAACAACAATATCTAATTGAGAGAGTTTAGATTATTGTAAATATAGATGTTTACGAATTATAAAGCATAGTGTTGTATAAGTACAAATGATGCTAGAGGATTATTTATACTAGTTGTAGTAGAATTTTATCATTTATGATAAATCTGCTAACTAGCTATGCTCAACAGAGAGCATTGTTGCATTACACATTAAAGAATGAGAATACTTTACACTTTTAGAAACTATAAAGATGACTGTCAGTATGTCGTTGATTTCTAATACCTCATGCAACGTAAGACGCATCTCTATACTATAATTCTTGCAATAGTATGAGCATATGAGATAAGACACTCATCTTATATTTCAAATCACTCACTATAAGTGAAATTTGAAACAAGTATTCGGAAAGTTTACTCAGATGACTATTTAGTTTTTCTTTTAAAGAAAGGTTGAGAATGTTGAAAACGTTAGGGTTCAACTACTAAATGAGTTTCATGCATATCTGTTTTAGTATTTGGATAATTGGGATTGATAGACAATGATGAATAAAGATACTTGGTATTTGTTATTCTTTCATATAATAATTGTTATCCTATATTTGCATGTTTAATCCTTGAATAATTTTATTATTCTAAATATGTCCATTGTCGGTTAATAATATGGGAATATTGTTATGTAAGGCAAATGTGAGTGTTGGTTATATTCTAATGAGAATGTGGATTGTTCCCACCAAACTCATATGTTTTCACTAGAGATGCATATTGGATTCCCCAACTTTCAAACATTTACTTTTGGATCCTTGTCATAAGTAAAATATTGAAACTGGTTTGTTATCTTCATCCTCAGACTTGAGATACAAGCAAGTTCTGTTATGTGTGGATATCATTTTTTGTAAGTATACGCAAAATGCTATCTGAATAAGGTAGTTATAAAAGTTATATTTCGGAGTGATGTGAAGCAGCATCCACGACACTTGTAGTATATAAAGGATTTGTTACTCCACTTGATATGTGCAGAAAGATACCATGGCACCTCTCCAGAATTAATGAGATAATTCTTTGGCCGAACCCAAAGGGTAATGCAAGATGATACTTGATTACATTTGGTATATCTAATTAAATTCTATAACGAGATTCTAAATGGTTAAACTATATGGAATGATTTGAGATCCATAATCCATGGTTTAACGGTATCTATAACAAAGGATGGTTAGAGCAAGACATTGAATGACCATGCTACTGAGAAACTTTTACGAAACTATTCTCTTAGACACTTTTAGTCAAAAAGCGAGTGAGAGCGTTTGCTAGGCGTTTCCGTCGTTAGTTTTGTGTGATATTCGACACACCAACTCCCAAGTGGGAGCTGTTGGTTTGTGGGAGTTGTAAACACGACAAAACGACTAAGAGTGTGTGAGCCGATGGGGACACACACGATAAACACGAGAGTACGTGTTGAACGCATATTAATACTTGAATATATATTACCCGATATGCATATTACTTGACCCGATCATAGCTTACGACCCATGGGCTGTTTAGCTAGTTAAATGGGTTGGTTTGGTGAGTTGCCTTGGGCCTTGGTTCTCCAAACGATCGGACAGAAGGTATATGTGGGTTTGCTTGGGTTGGTAACTTGTTGACCAAGACTAGGTGACCTAGACACTGGACAGTTGTGACTCTATATATGCAAATCCATTCACCTCACAATGTTACGTAATAGTATATATCCCATCTTATACCATGCGCCTCATCATGCATTAACATGGACAAATATATGATATCTTAAAACAGTATCACGATTTCATATATCCATAAAAATCCAAAACAAAGTGATTGATCTATCTACCTAATTGGATATTATATAACCAATTAGGATTTTAGTTTTATTTCACAAAATTCTAAACCTTATTTATCCAAGTGATTTTAGTATTTATTGTTTTGATTTACTTGTTATAAGTTTCTAGTCAAACAAGATAGTAACAAGTTATGGCTTTCTCTGTCACGGTATATCTCGGACAAAGGGGTGTAAGAAGTCGGATAGAGACTGTCCGATATTGGGTAACAATAGGAAAGCAGCTTTTGAGCTGCTATGACTCACGGACAGAAACTAGCAAAGGCTTTTGGTGGTTTGCTTGTTTGAGTTATATTCAAGTGTTTGTCAAGTTGTTGATTGGGTATTTAAATTACATTCTCGACTAGCTTCATTATCGAACGTATTCGGTTATCGTTTTTGTGTGTGATACTCTTCGAGGAATTTATTTTAGGTGCTTAGTTTCGTATTGATTTTATTGTCCGTTACTATAGATCAATTGCCAATCAAGGTTAGGGTTTCTTTTATCATTTTATTAATTAATTATTGTATTAATTAATTGTTTATTAATTACGTGCTTAACCTAATTGCGATTACTAGATCTTTATCCGCTGTGTACTCGTAGAGGTTAATTGGTTAACTTGTTCTAATATCCCAACAGTGGCATCACGAGCCAACTCGTTTTTGCGATTATGGGTTACACGTTTCTGAATTAATAAACATGTTTTAAAAGGCTGCATGAAACCTAGTTTAGTTATTTGTTTTATTTTAATTTTGACAATTACATGCATTACTTGTCAATTTTTAATAACTAATAACTAGTCACACACAAATTAAAATTATATTGATAATTAGAATTAATTGTTAATTGGAATTAATTTGTTAATTAGAATTTAATTTACATGTTAATTATAAATTACTTTGTTAATTGAAATTAAATTGTTAATTAAGAATTACATGTTAATTAAAATTACTTGCTAATTAGAATTAAAAGTTAATTTGAATTTATTAATTGTTAATTAGAATTATTATGATAATTAGAATTACATATTGTTTATTAAATACATAAAATTACGTAATTACTTGTTAATTGAGATTGCCATGTTTTATGTGTTTTCCAGCCACAAGACCCACTCAATTTCTTTTGCGATGTATGGGGCGATTTAGGTATTGTATCCTAGTGACGGTCTTATGGTTCTCCGTTTGAAGAAAACTCGCAAGAGAACTCGGAACAATATGTGGTTATTTATATTGATGTTTATGCTTGTATGTTTGTGATTCCTATATATGCATTATTACTTGCTTTGACACCTAATTGTATGCAATATGGAATAATACATATCGTAACCATAACATTAATATTGGTCATTATTTACACGTCTAAATAACATGCTCATTGTGACCTGCTATTTGATTCGTGGAAAATTGTTTTTGTAAAATAAAGTGACCTAATATATGAAACACGTTTTCAAGAATTTAAAAACTAGACGCTATGGACACTTGGGATGTACGGCTCACCCACTAGAAAAAACGCAAAAGGGGATTCAAAGAGGTGCGCACAGTCGCACCAAAAGGATGTCTAAGGTTATGCTTCAGCGTTTACCTGGTCTTCTGCCCCCTGTGCGTTCGATTGGAGCTACCGTGAACCATGATAATCACTACAGTGTCATTACCAAAAGGTTTTTAAAATTAGTGTTACAAAGTTGTTTTGCATGCTTCTTTGTACACGACTTTTACCACATTTATGTGTGCATACCTATTTGTAAATATTAAGTCTATGCCACCCAACTATGGACACGTGCACTTGGATTGACTTCTCTGGTCAGACCTAAGGGCCTTTCCAACCCATGGTAATTATTTCTCACTCGTCAGACCTCTGGTTATTTTTACACGTTCATACTTGGTCGACTTATATCAAGTTAGCCTGGTCAGACCTCGGACCCGAGGCATAAGATGAGAACTAAACATGCTTTTGACATTATTACTTGATACTAAGGCCTTAAACAGTCTCATAAATCTAAGAGTTGCATTTTGCAATTAACGCTCGTCGCTTACCTCTTGTCCTATTTTTTTACACACTGGTCAGACCTATGGTAATTAAGTGGGGTTGCAAGATGGATCTTAGTCTTAATTAGTAATTAATTGGGTAGTTAATTCTTTTAAGAATGTAATTATCGAAAATACTAGATTTGAACTTTTTATGTTCTGATTAATTGTGTTATTGCAACATAATTCTTAAACAAAATTTGTTTTTCTTTGAAAGACAAACTTAGTCTCTTTTCCTAGTAAGAAGAGTGAGACTTATACCTATCTTTTCTCCTTAGTTGACAAACCAAGATAGGATTACTAATTGGTAAACTCATTAATGATCTTTCATTACCCTTTTGTGGTCGAGAGTTAATTGAAAGATAGAATATTTTGTGTAACTGGAAACATTGTGTTTAGAGCTACCAAAATAAATAACATCCTGCAGTTGCCACGATGTATGAGTTTAAACCGCAAAGAGTAAAGAAATTACTAGCATATTTGCTAGGTAATCTTCTTGGACTCTTATTATTCCTAAAGTGATAATTACCCTTGGGGCTATGTAGACGATAAAGGAGGAATTGCATGCTAAAGATTCAAGTTAATTGAATAAAAGAATGGCTAGTCCATTGTCTACAGAAGTAGAACTTCATATACTCTGCTCAATACCTAAGTACATGATACTCGTAGGCATTTGAAGAGAATAGGAAAGTATATAAAACTGCTATATGCTTTCTACTGGAAATGTAACACTTACAATGTTGACAAATCCAGTGGGAGCAGTTGCATTTTATTACTGAAATATCATTCATGTAATGTTGTCAATTTTAGTGGGAGCTACGGGATTTCTTTCCTGTTATTCACAAATATCATTTCAAAATAGCTTTGAAATAATCCATTACTTTCCGAATATGAACAACCATTGCTTAAAGGAAAATTGCATTTTATTTTATAAGATAACACGTTGCCTTCCTGCTGTCGCTTCCTGAAGTGTTATCTATAGAATAATAATCCACAATTCTTTATTAAAGGCTATGGTTCTACAACAACTTATGATCTCTATGACATTATCATATTGTTTGAATAATCAATCACGTGTTGTTTCTTTTCATAATATGATGTTGTACCTTATACAAGTGGGAAATATCTCGAAGTGTGTGCAAGGAACAACAATATTATAGGTATCTCTTGACCGCAAGGTAAAGGAAACTAATAATTCTACTAGGACTTAAACACATTAGATGTTTAATGCCCTACTACATGTAAAATAAGAATTCTACTAGGACTTAAACACGTGAGATGTTTATTGGCCTACTATATTCTAATAATGATTCTACTAGGACTTGAACACGCTAGATGTTTGTTGCCCTACTACATTCAAATGTCATGATATTGTGTAAAGATACTTCAACATTTGACTACATGTTTTAGTCAACATATTTATGGTTATATGATGATGATCATAATTCTGAAGTATAAAATTAACTTGAAATTACTATAGAACCCAAGAGTTTGCGTTCATGATTACTTTTGTTAGTATAAGTATGCTTACATGTTAAGACATAATTATGAAGTCCTTGAATTATTCAATGACTTATAACATAAAGTATATATATAGTAAATGTGTTATGTCTTCTCGTTAACACATAAACATGAGGCTTTGAATTATTCAAAGACTGATAATGTGTTATTGAAATGTTCTGTTTTCTTGTTAACACATGAACATATAATCCTTGAACAGTTCTGTCTTCTTGTGAACACGTGAACATAAGGTTCTTGTAATATTCAATGAATATACATTATAGCATGTACTTGGTTCGTAAATACTTTATATGTAATTTGGCTCGACCCAATTGACAAGTATTTGGTCCTAAGAGAATTAAGTTATCTATAGAATTCTAATATAGTTTCACATTTCTAATAACTCATAGGATACCACTTCATTATGGTATGTCTAATGTGTTTAATCAAACCTTATTCATATTGTTTGGTTCATGATAACTTTAATTGCTCTACCTCCAAAACATATCAAGGTTAGAAATTGCGTGTGTCATGGATACACTCAATAGAGTTCAAACCTAGAAGGTATTCAAGACAACCTATAACTGAAAACCATAATTCATTAGGGATTTTAGGTTTTCCACTCAAACCAATTGAATCATAAACCCTTTTGGATTTTTGATTTTCTACACTTCCTAGCTTGAAGATTGTAGTTTTGGTGTTCTTCCTAGCTTGACGAAACACAAAACTGTTGTTAGAATTTTTGGTTAAAGAGTGATACTAAATTAGAGTTTTTCTATAAACCCTAATTTGAGTTGTTGGAATGAATTCCATTATGTCTTGATTTAAGTTCTGAATTTGTTAAAATCTTATGAAGCATTTTATTAACAAATCTTGAGATGAGAACTTAAAATGTATTTTGTGGTTCTCCATACAGAACAATTTATTGTTGCTTAAATACTTAGTATTTAGAGGATTGTATCTACTTACAAAAGTAAGTGGGAGTATATACATATCTCAAAATTTTTGAGAACAAAATACTTAACCTTCTAAAATCCACTTATTAATGTCATACTAAGGCTAAACATGAAAATGTTGACCGAAGTGTAATGATTACTCTCATTCATAAATCTGAAAGGATACCTCATCACTTGAGTGATATTTTATATCAATGCTGAGAGATATAAGTTAGAAGATTATTGTAAATCAGCTAACTACTAAAATATATTATCACATCTTGAATCTGATAAATGTTTTAGAACTATGAATGATAAGATGCAGTCCTTAAAAGGCAAATCGAGTTTTGAGTTTGATGGTTATTTTGCCTAACAGTTAACCTATGAGGTTGGAATGAGTTTCTTTTGAAGAAAGACTCACAAGGACAAAATTGTATATATATTAATGGTTGGAATTTTATAAGAAGTTTTTAATCATACTTAAGCAATTGACTGTGATTAAATTATTTTATATAATACATGCATTAATTATATAAAGATATTTAATTGTCATACATTGATTTGTATGTTGAATATGACAATTATATTTTATAACTATTTCTGGTCAAACAAGATAGTAACAAGTTATGGCTTTCTCCGTCACTGTATATCTCGGACAAAGGGTGTAAGAAGTCGGATAGAGAATGTCCGATATCGGGTAATAATGGGAAAGCAGCTTTTGAGCTGCTATGACTCACGGACAGAAACTAGCAAAGGCTTTTGGTGGTTTGCTTGTTTGAGTTATATTTAAGTGTTGGTCAAGTTGTTGATTGGGTATTTATATTACGTTCTCGACTAGCTTCATTATCGAACGTATTCGGTTATCGTGTTTGTGTGTGATACTCTTCGAGGCATCTATTTTAGGTTCTTAGTTTCATATTATTTTTATTGTCCGTTACTAAAGATCAATTGCCAATCAAGGTTAGGGTTTCTTTTATCCTTTTATTAATTAATTATTGTATTAATTAATTGTTTATTAATTACGTGCTTAACCTAATTACGATTACTAGATCCTTATCCGCTGCGTACTCGTAGAGGTTAATTGGTTAACTTGTTCTAATATCCCCACAGTTGGTAGAGGAAGGATTGAAGCATGAGGTAAATGGGTATAATATGTTTAAGGTTGCTAAAAAGTTGAGGCTTTTAAAGAATTCTATGCGGAAGTTGGTCATGAATCAAGGTAATTTACATGCTCGTGTTGTGTCTCTTCGACATGAACTCGACGAAGTTCAAAAATCTCTTGATAAAGATCCTTCGTCTAGTCTTGTGCGTGAAGAGGAGGCCTTGTATTTAAAGGCTTTCAATGAAGCCATGCTAGATGAAGAACGCTTCTTGAAACAAAAAGCTAAGGTAGAATGGCTTAGCGTTGGTGACTCAAATTCTTCGTATTTCCATAAAATGGTTAAGTCGAAGATGAGTAGAAGTCGTGTAGAGGCTGTTCTTGATTCTAACAATAATAATACAGCCTTTTTCTGTAACGTGCCTAATCATGTTAAAGTGTCTACTCTTAATATTATGCCTTTCGAAGCCGGTATCCTTCCAATTAAATATCTTGGAGTGCCATTGATTTCTTCTCATCTACTCTATAAGGATTGTAGAACTCTTGTGGAAAGGGTTCAAAAGGGGATTGGTGATTGGAAAAACAAGAGCTTATCGTTTGCCGGTAGGCTCCAACTTGTTTTATCGGTTATCTCCTCCATGCATGGGTATTGGACATCGGTGTTTATTCTTCTTATTCCTATTATTCAAGATATTGATCAACTAATGTGTGGGTTTCTTTGGTTTCATGGAGATATGAAACGAGGAAAGGCAAAAGTGGCATGGGAAAGCCTATGTCTTCCAAAATTTGAAGGAGGGCTTGGGGTTCGAAACTTGGAAAAATTCAACACCGCTTTAATGACTACCCACATTTGGAATATTTTAACCCACAAGGAGTCTATGTGGGTGCGTTGGATTCATGCTTATAAATTAAAAGTCCGGAGTTTTTGGGATGTTCCCGCTTTATCAAATGTAAGTTGGGGTTGGAGAACGTTCGATACTTTAGGTCTTTTGGAAGCAAAATAATGGAATCAAGCATATTTGGACGAAAAGGAGCGAAAACATGAAGAAAACGACAAAGTCAAGACTCAAGCAGATTTCCAAGCCTGACGGCATCCCAATCAAAGGGCGGCGCCGTCCCTCATAAAGAGTTTTGATCAAAATACACATGACGGCTCAGAACAAATTCTGGTTCTACAACCTGACGGCGTCACGCCTAAACTCTGGAAGGCGTCTCCCTCATTTTCCACACCAGACGCCCAATAACCAACCTCAGACGACGTCCTTCATGAAGACTGACGGCGTCACACATGTCAACTAACGTCGTCCCAACGATGACTTGGACCAAACGAAACCCTAATGACGGCGACCTGACGGCGTCACTAGCAAAAGGTGACGTCGTCGCGTTTGTAAATCTATATATAGAATTCGATTTCTCGGCATTTAGAGAGGTAGAACTTTGGAGAGCAAACCCTAATTCAGTTATAGTCTGACTTGGACAGTATTTTAGGGTTCCATACCCTTCTTTACATCATAAGATAAGTTTGTTTATCCATAATATCATTATGTCTACCCCATGTTTCATTGTGTGTTTGTATGCTTGCTTGTTTACCATGAGTAGCTAAATTATCCTTGTGTTTGCTTAGATCTATGAAACCTAGCTGTTAATTATTGTTAGGTCGTCTCTTGTCTTAATTGGTAGACGCGAGAGTAAGGAAAACTGGCTTCTTCTTTAATTGTTGCGAACGTCCTTAATAGCTGGAAAAAAAAGCTTAGGAGTGCACCTAGGCCATTCGTTGTGTTTATTGCGTGAGTTGTAGCTTGTTGATAGTAGAGTATTCGGGGGAGATACTTAGATACTTGGTGGCCCTGGATAGTATACAAGAGAATTACGATTCATAGAGCCAGGGAATTTGGCACCCCCTATGACCAAACGGAATACAACGCACTAATTAACATGAGGATGTGACAATTCAACCGACTAATAAGAGATAACTAGGGAGTAAGAACATCTAAGTAAACACATTCTTAATCATCATATGAGCACACCTACATTAACATAATCTATCCTTAGCTTAATTAGTTAATTAGTGTAGTAGTTAATAAAAAGTATTTAAAATCGGTAGAAGTACCACTCCCCACTCCTATACCCCGAGATATTTACCTTGCTTTCAAAAAACCATAAAAGACCAAAAAGAATCTCCCTCAACCTTACCTTCTTGTCATACATCTCTTTCTAGCATCTCTATTCCCCTGGAGAATGAATCAACCCCATGGGCTTACCCAATACTACACTACAATGATTAGGTACACTGCCTAGAGGGTTGTAAAACTTGCTCGTAGAAAAGGAAGTCTTTTTGACCCCGAACCCTCATATCAGGTTTTTGGCGCTGCAACCGGGGAACAAAATAGCTAGTTAGATTTCTATCTCGTTTAGGTCTACTCACTAGATTCCTATCTAGTTAGATTTTTATTTTCTTTTTATTAGCTTTCTTGTAATCAATCTTTTTCTTTGTGCCTTTTGATAACGCTACACGCGTCGTTCGGGGTCAAGGAAACTTCCTTTTCTTCGAGCAAGTTTTATAACACCCTAGGCAGTGAACCTAATCGTTGTAGTGTAGTAATTAGGGTAAGCCACGGGTATTGATATCGTTCTCTAGGGGAATAGGAATGCTAGTGAGAAGTTACTACGCTAAGGTTGAGGTTGAGGAAGATTATTTTTTATCTTTTTTATGTTTTTTTAGAAATTGAAAAGGTACGAATCTCGGGTATTGGATTTGGGGGGTTGGTATTGCTACCGATTACTCTACTATTATCTAATTATCTAAGCTAAGGTTGTGATAGTCTATGTCTAATTGATGTGTACTCGTATGATAGTTTAAAGATGTGTTTACTTAGGTTTTACTACTCCTTAATTATCTCCTATTGATGGTTGATTTGTCACGTCCTTATTCCTAGTTGCGTTGTGATTCTAAGGCTATAGGGCGTGCTTGTTTCCCTAACTCTTTGAAATTACCAAAGGGTCTTGTTTACAAATCCTCTAGTGATTTATAGACGCCTACTCTACGGTTGTCCTTGAATACTTTATCCTACAATTACCTAGATAATTATATTCTAAAGTTCACAAAGAAAAGTCAAGCATTAAGTACACAACGAATAATCTAGCGCACTCTAGATCATTAGTCAACTAAGATAAGTATCAACCAATCAATATTCAATAATTAAGTTTCATATTCCCTAAGCAAACACACAAATAAATTAGCCGGACATGGAGAACATGCAAGCATACACACAAATAATCAAAGACATAATTAAATTAATGAAGTAAATACTTATCTTGATGTATAATAGGGTTTAGAACCCTAAAATACTGCACAAGAAAGCCTTGGTTCGGTTTTAGGTTTTTACTCCAAAAGACTACCCTCAAATACTGAAAAATTCGGATTCTATATATAAGATTACATCTGCGACGGCGTCACCTTATGTTTTGTGACGCCGTCGTGTCGCCGTCATTAGGGTTTCGTCTTGGCCACGTAAACCTTGCGACGGCGTCAACTTATGACTGTGACGCCGTCCCCTTCAGCTCTGACGCCGTCTTGGCTGCATCTAGGCCGTCTGAGTAGCGACGGCCTATTCCTTTAGAACCTGACGTCGTCCTTTGAAAACATGCAATTTCGCTTCTGAGCCGTCGCAAAATGCCTTCCCGACGGCGTCGCAGATATGCAGTGACGCCGTCGCCTTATGTTTCAGCAGCTTTGAGTGTCTCGATTCTGACTTTGGCCATTTTCTTCGTATATTCGCGCCTTTTCGTCCAAATAAGCATCATTCCAGCATTTTGCCTTCAAGAGACCTAAAAAGTGAAAAGGAACGATATTAAGCAATAACGGATACAAAAGTGATCGAATAAGGGCTTAAATGACCCCTCAAAAAGGTACCTTTTAAAACCTTATCAAATATCCCTACACTTGGTATTTGCTTGTCCTCAAGCAAATGTGCTTTTAGCCAATTAATTTATAAGTTAGGGGTCATGAAGCATCCATTCAAAATGGTCCACAACACATATAAGCCCCGCAAAAGTCATAACAAGCACGGAAATTACATACTAGCACCTCACATGGGGTGTTTGGATACTCACATCTCTCTCGGGTGTATATATGAAATATAACAAATCGGAAATGGAAGATAAACACTCATTAACCGGTCCTAGTACATAGATTACCATAGGCTTGAGAATAGATCAAACCTCCGTCGCTTTGGCGTAAGCACCTAGGAAAGACTATCAAAGAGGTCTTTTAAAGGGTTGTAACGTTAGGCTTACGGTAGGGAAATGAAGGGTTTGGTGGGATAGGCTATTTAGTGGTGGATAGTCAAAAATCTCTATGTTGCAAGTATACGAAGAATGGCGTTGCTAAGCCAAGACTCGACACTCTAAAACTCTAGGCAACGAAAATAAACAAACATAATTTAAAAGATAGATGTAGGATGGTAGCCCGTATGTTGTTTTTTTTTTTTTTATTTTTATATTTTCTTTTTCGATTTTTTTTTTTTTTTTTTTTTTTTTTTTTTTTTTCATACGCTTTTACTTTACCATCCTCTACGGTACATCAAAATGATAGGGATTTATAGACACATCCCTACACTTGAGTTTTTATTACTCTAACACTAATTTGACCCGAATTGAAAAGATCAAAACACTTGGAGTACATTATTATGCAAACAAAGGGAATTTGAGTTTAACGTTCTCTTCCCTATATTTCATAAACTTTAACTTTTCCCATGAATCCCAATCATACCAAAACTGTATACAAAGGATATGACTCGACTTAGCAACTCATGCAAGCAACCAGATAATTGAACTAAGGGTTTTAGGTGATAACATAAATTTGCACTAAAAGTGAGTGCAATAAAGAGTAGGCTAAGGCGATTTGGGTGTATATTTGGGGGTGGGGTGTAAACAATGCTCTTCATTGATATTCCGGAAACCGAAACATCACGAGAACCGTGAAAAGGATAGGCTCTGAGGGGTTAACTAGGGGTATCGTGTACTAAAGATGAGTACAACGCAAAGGGTGTGGGGGAATTACTCAACCGAGGTGGAAGAAGTAATTATATTACAGGTATCAAACAAGGGTTTATCCTAATGCCTCTTATCATTTAGTTATTCCTAACTACACAAGTGTAGTCTCACTAGCGATCTCGGAATGCATCACAAAACAAGTTCTAGAATCTAATATACTACCGGTTCACACTCTAAGCATTAAAGATGAATGCTTTAATTCCTACTAATCTAAGGGCGATCCTCACATTTTGGGTGAAATTTAGGTGGTAAAGGGTTTTTGTGCTAGTCATGCAACTTCCTATCCATGAGACGCTTTTGTTAAGACTAATGGCCCACTCCTATACGTCATGAAAAAAATTTTAAATTTGGCTAAAATGACCCTAACCTACATTTTCTCATGGTTTATTACACAAATACATTTGGACAAAGCAAACAGTCAAGGATAAGCATAGTTTCAAAGTTTCCGTTTATTTTCCCTCCCTACACTTAAACTGAACATTGTCCCCAATGTTCCCCGAAAGTATCAAAGTTATGATAATAGAAGGTAATTAAAAACGAAAGAAACTAATACTCCCCTGATTAGCTCGGTAGGATCCGTAAAAAGTGGTGGTTAAATCTTTTCCAAGAAGAGTTTTTGCGTGAAAGGCTCCTTCCAAACTTGTGTAACTTCTTCTTGACAAACTAAACCTGCACACTAGAAGAAAACAAACGAAACCTTCGCGTAAAATCGGCGGTAATAATATACATAAGACTCGATTTAAACTAGGATATAATGCTTGTGGAATGGATGTTTACAGAATTTGTTTTGAAAGTTAAGATCTGGAAAATTCCAAAATTTTACAAGTAGCTCAGAAAACGAGAAAAAGTAAGCTGATGTTTTTATTCCTTCCCGACGCCGTCAGGTTGCAATCCTGACGCCGTCAGGTTATCCTGACAAAAACTGGTCTGCGATTTTCTGGAAAAAATTCTGGAAAATTTACATCTTTAGAATCTGGAAAAATTTCTGCAAAAACATCCATTATGACTCGATACAAGCATTTGACTCGAACAAACAAACATATATATCTTTTAATTAATTGTTATTCTCATGTTCACGTTTCTTATGAAAACGTGTGTAATCCTCCCTACACTTATCCTTTATGTAAAATACCTTTATATGTAATTAAGACGAGGTTAAAAACAAAATAAAGCATTTTTACAAATTTAAACATGAGGACAAACAATTAATAAAAGATATATGACACTAACAAGCAAACAATTAAGCATGGGTTGCCTCCCACGAAGCGCTTTTCTTTATTTAAGAGTCTTGTAGCTAGACTCGTAGTCCTACCCCTACGTTTTTGCATCACCGCCCTCTTGACGGTCTCTATCGGGGGGTTCCATGTTGTAGAAGTGTCCCATGATACTCCTTTCTAAGAGTTCACCCTCTCCCCACTCGGTCCTATATTTCGGTCCTAAATTCAAACAATCTTTATAGAACCCGAAAAGCTTAGCCATAACATAATCTACTCCCTTTTCCCTATCCTCATCATTCCTGTAATAGACCGACAGTTTAAGTTCCTTTTCATCATTTGAGAGTGATGAAAACTTCTCAATCTTAAACGGCATTTGGTAGGCTACGTCGTCGGTCTCATCCTTGAATCGCACTACTCCTAACGATGGGTCATAGGTCATCCTGGTGCTTTCTACGAAAGGTTTTCCTAGAATAACGTGGGACAAGCTAGGGTCTATGGCCGTGCTAATATCTTCCACAATTATGAAGTCCGTAGGGAATGTGAAACTACCTACATAGACGGGCAATCCCTTAACTCTACCAAGAAAATTACACTTATCGCTAGGATTATCGAGGTCTTGCCTAGTTGGGATAGGCTTCTTCATTATCCAATTGTAATAGGTGCTAGTCATTATGTTAATTGGGGATTTACGATCAATGTAAGCCTTTGCCACAAAAAGGTGTCCTATGCAACATGGTATGTTAAGATTCCAAGGGTTCCCAAACTTGATTCTAGGGCTTTTCCTAACATACATGTGACGGAGGTCACACACTAAATGAGGGTGGCGGGATAATTCCTCTTCCGTAGGAAATTTGTTGAAATAGTCATTGTCTACTTCATCTTCTTCCTCGGGTGTTTCATCATCAACAAATGTTTGGTCTTCTTCGTCATCGGTTTCATCCGGTTCCACTAAGGCGATGGCATTGACGAATTGAACGTGCTTAATAAGCTTGCTTGGATCCTTAATTTCTACACCTGGAGGCTCGGGAGTCGAGATAGCACTAACCTTCCTATCACCATTTATGGCTTTCAACAGGTTGTCTATTTTCCTATCCATCTCGGCTTGTTGATGGTTAAAGCGGTCCGAGAGCTTAGCCATTTGGGTTTCTTGGGACGCAACTATGTTTTGCAACATCCCTTCGATACTCTGTTGGTTAGGACCGTTAGGTGGGGGCCACGAGAAATCATTGGAGGTGAATTCTTTGGTTTGTCCCCAGTAAAAGTCGGGCTTGTTTTTCCATGCCTCCCGGGTTTCATTGAAATTCCTAGGTCCGGGCGTTGTAGGGAATCTTCCTCCCGTTCCATTATTACGCGAGGATGCGTATTCAACGGAAGCATGTTCGGGGGATAGGGTGCTAGTGCGCGTGTTATGAGGATCACAAAACGGCTCGCACGAAGAGGGAACTCTGTTTATATGGCGTGAGGACTTAGGATTCTCGTAGGAACTCATGAGGAATTTGACTTGATCTTCAAGTTCGATCATCCTACGGTCGGAAGGTTGTGAGTTGATGGAAGGCAAGGAGATTGCCCTGACGGTTTTAGGCAGCTCACGGGGGTCATCCCAACTTTCGTTGTCATAGAGGGCAAGGTCCTCTATTATTTCCCATGATTCTTCTGCGGTGAGATCACTAAGTTTTCCACCGGCCGCTTGGTCAATGGATCGCTTAGTGGGAAAGTTGACATGATCATAAAAGATTTGGACTTGGAGCCAAAGATCAATGCCGTGATGAGGGACTTTATGAAGTAAGTCCTTGAATCGGGTCCATGCTTCGTAGAGAGATTCACCTTGACGTTGTTGGAACATCAAGATGTCATTCCTAAGCTTAGTGGTTCTCCCCGGTGGGAAAAATTGAGCAAGGAAGCGAGAAGTAAGATCATCCCAACTTGAGATGGAGCCGGCGGGAAGTCGCTCAAGCCAATTACTAGCTTGGTCCCGTAGAGAGAATTGGAAGAGACGCAAGCGCGTGGTCTCCCGAGTAGTAGCATCAAGGTCGATGGAATCGACAATTTTGAGGAAATCCCTCAGATGCTGATTTGGATCTTCGGAACGAAGTCCATGGAATGCACATCCGTTTTGCACCAACCGGATGGTGTCGGATCGCAGGGCCGTAGTTTGGGCTTGGTCAGGAAGCTCAATGGTGTTCCTATAACCTAGGTGGTTTGGTCTCGAGTACTCACCAAGAGTACGGGCTCTTGGCGGGTCGTTTGGTGGTGGGTTGATGAGTGGTGGTTGGTTGTCACCTTCCATGGTGAAAAGTGATGGGTGTTACGAACAAAGGTCACGAAGAAGGGGGATAGACTAAGAGAAAGCTAAAAATGAGAAAAAAGTTTACTTGATAGGAATCAAGTAAAGAACCTAAACGAGGTGGACTACTAACTAGCTATTCTATTCCCCGGCAGCGGCGCCAAAAACTTGATAACGCTACACGCGTCGTTCGGGGTCAAGGAAACTTCCTTTTCTTCGAGCAAGTTTTATAACACCCTAGGCAGTGAACCTAATCGTTGTAGTGTAGTAATTAGGGTAAGCCACGGGTATTGATATCGTTCTCTAGGGGAATAGGAATGCTAGTGAGAAGTTACTACGCTAAGGTTGAGGTTGAGGAAGATTATTTTTTATCTTTTTTATGTTTTTTTAGAAATTGAAAAGGTACGAATCTCGGGTATTGGATTTGGGGGGTTGGTATTGCTACCGATTACTCTACTATTATCTAATTATCTAAGCTAAGGTTGTGATAGTCTATGTCTAATTGATGTGTACTCGTATGATAGTTTAAAGATGTGTTTACTTAGGTTTTACTACTCCTTAATTATCTCCTATTGATGGTTGATTTGTCACGTCCTTATTCCTAGTTGCGTTGTGATTCTAAGGCTATAGGGCGTGCTTGTTTCCCTAACTCTTTGAAATTACCAAAGGGTCTTGTTTACAAATCCTCTAGTGATTTATAGACGCCTACTCTACGGTTGTCCTTGAATACTTTATCCTACAATTACCTAGATAATTATATTCTAAAGTTCACAAAGAAAAGTCAAGCATTAAGTACACAACGAATAATCTAGCGCACTCTAGATCATTAGTCAACTAAGATAAGTATCAACCAATCAATATTCAATAATTAAGTTTCATATTCCCTAAGCAAACACACAAATAAATTAGCCGGACATGGAGAACATGCAAGCATACACACAAATAATCAAAGACATAATTAAATTAATGAAGTAAATACTTATCTTGATGTATAATAGGGTTTAGAACCCTAAAATACTGCACAAGAAAGCCTTGGTTCGGTTTTAGGTTTTTACTCCAAAAGACTACCCTCAAATACTGAAAAATTCGGATTCTATATATAAGATTACATCTGCGACGGCGTCACCTTATGTTTTGTGACGCCGTCGTGTCGCCGTCATTAGGGTTTCGTCTTGGCCACGTAAACCTTGCGACGGCGTCAACTTATGACTGTGACGCCGTCCCCTTCAGCTCTGACGCCGTCTTGGCTGCATCTAGGCCGTCTGAGTAGCGACGGCCTATTCCTTTAGAACCTGACGTCGTCCTTTGAAAACATGCAATTTCGCTTCTGAGCCGTCGCAAAATGCCTTCCCGACGGCGTCGCAGATATGCAGTGACGCCGTCGCCTTATGTTTCAGCAGCTATGAGTGTCTCGATTCTGACTTTGGCCATTTTCTTCGTATATTCGCGCCTTTTCGTCCAAATAAGCATCATTCCAGCATTTTGCCTTCAAGAGACCTAAAAAGTGAAAAGGAACGATATTAAGCAATAACGGATACAAAAGTGATCGAATAAGGGCTTAAATGACCCCTCAAAAAGGTACCTTTTAAAACCTTATCACCTTTGTTCATAAAACCCTTTTTATTTGTCACTATGGCAAGTGAAGTTGCATTTTAATCACTAACAAATGAGGAAAAATTGTATTACGTAGATAGAATTGCTTCTTATTGTTCTAATGAATTTTTGAGTGATCTTAGAGATATCCAAAAGGAGATGGGTGTAAAGTTAGATGGATTTAATGAATCTTGTGCTTGTGTGGCTTCTATTTAACAATCATTGTTAGGATCAACTCCTTTTAGTGAGACCCTTTGGAAAAAAAATTCAGAAAAGCTTCCTAAGCATAACCCATAAGTTGAATGAAATCATAGGCTTGTCTACATCAAAACTTAATAAAACAGATAAGGAGGATTTATCCGATCTTAGGCACCATGATCAAAAAGACCTAGTTTTTTAGAACATGGAACCTATATCCGAACAAGATTGTGAGATGGTTAGAGTTGAACTACTTAGTTGCATGTGTGGGATAGATTTCAAAACATATGACATGCATGAGGAATCCTTTAGGCAAATAGAACATAGTGATCAAATGTTTGAGAATGATTCTTATGACTCGGACCAAGAATCTGAAATGGCTAAAGAAGGATTTGAGATACTTAGGAGTGTATTTGGGTTAGATTAAACACATGATGATATCGGTGCTCCATATATAATGGAGAATGGGGTGAAAACTCCAAGCCCACAAGCCCTATCATCATATGAGGAATACACACCACCTATGACTTACTCGGAAGAGGAAGAAGTGGATATAGGAACCCTGATTGATATAGAACCTTTGGACCAAAGACCATTAGAGGATGTACGTTTGAACGCTTGTAGTGATGACCTTTCTCTTAGTTCTACGGAAGTTCCTAGTTTTGATGAACCGGAGCCTCAACCAAAAACCTTACCCAATTTTTCGTCTTTAGATGTGAATTTAGGAATTGAATTAGGCCCCAATTCACCCATCAAACCATGTAGTCCGGGTAATGTTAAGATAAAGGTAGTAGACTCTAAGCCATGTAGAGTGGAAGCTAATATAGGAGTAGCCCATGACCTTACACACTTACATCACCCATTCATGGTTGATAACAAGAAACATTATGGGTTTAAACCGGGTTTATTAGGTCAAGATTGATCCTTAACTAAGAAAGAAGATGACGCATTTCTAGGAGAAAGACTTGATACACCCGCTACACCAATAGAATTAGGTAAGGTTACAATGAAAGAACTACACCCCTTTGAGCATAAGTATCACCCATCACCCTCTCCTCACGTGGCAAATTTCTACCCTAAGGGTGTGTATCGCTACTATCACCCGCACTTAAGCTTAAGTGTAGGGAAAACTTCCTCTTTATCCGTTAAATAAGGGTAGAGTCAAGCTCGTGACTTGAAGAAAAACATGCGCTTCTTGGGAGGCAACCCATGTTTATTTGTTTGCATATTTGTTTTTCATTTTCATTTGTGTGTTTTATATATCTTTTTCATTATTGGTTGATTCTCATGTTTATATTACTTTGTGAAAATGCTTTATTTTTTTTTAACCTCCTCTTAATTGCATATAAATGTATTTTACAAAAAGATAAGTGTAGGGAAGATCACATACGTTTTTAAGAACGTGAACATGAGATTAACAATAATTGAAGTTGTATCTATTTGTGTGTTTGTTAAAGTCAAATTCTTGCGATCGAGTCATAATAGATGTTTTGCAGGAATTTTTCCAAGTTTTAATGAGGTAAATTTTATAGAATTTTTCCAGAAAAATGCACCAGACCACTTTCTGTCATGACAACCTTATGGCGTCAGGATTAACACCTAACGATGTCAGGAAATGTAGTAACAAAATATCAGTTTCGTTTTCTATGTAACTTGTGACTTTTGGAAATTCTCAATTCTTAATTTTCCAGAAAAACTGCAAACATTCATTCCACAAGCATTATATCTTACACGCTTTCTAGTTAGTTTTGTTTCATATATAGTTTTACCGCCGATTTTACGCGATGTTTCGTTTCGTTTTCTTATAAGTGTGCAGGTTATATTAGACAAGAAGAAGAAACACATATTGGAAGCACTTAGTACTTATTCATTCTTCTTTGAGGGGGATTTAACCGAAACATCATACATATCCTACCGAGCTAATCAGGGGAGTACTAGTTTCTTTCTCTTTTACTTACCTTCCTTTATCATAACTTTGATACTTTCGGGGAACATTGGGAACAATGTTCAGTTTAAGTGTAAGGAGGGAAAATAAAACAGGAACTTAGAAACTATTTACTCATTTGATTTTTTTCTTGTCTTTAGTAAATTATGTAATAAATTATGAGAAATATTTGTTAGGGCAATTTTAGCATCAAATTTAAAAAAATTTATGGTATTTACGAGTTAAACTTTATTCTTAATAAAACCTCTCATGGATAGGAATTATATGACTAGCATAAAAACCGTTTACCACTCAAATTCCACCCCAAAAATGTGAGGTTCGCCCCTAGATCTTTAGGAATAAAAGAATTCATCTTTAATGCTTAGTGAGTGTACCGGTAGTATAATAGATTCTAGAACTTGTTTTGTAATGCATTCCAAGATCGCTAGTGAGACTATATTCGTGTAGTTAGAAATTAACTAAATGATAAGAGGCATTAGGATAACCCTTATTTGAAACCTGTAATTTAATTACTTCTTCCACATCGGTTGAGTAATTTTCCCCACACCCTTGCGATGTACTCATCTTTAGTACATGATACCCCTAGTTAACCCCTTAAACCCTATCCTTTTCGCGGTTCTCATGATGTTTCGGTATCCGGAATATCAAAGAAGAGCATTGTTTACAATCCACCCCCAAATGTTACACCCAAATTGCCTTAGCCTACCTTGTATGCACTCATCTTTAGTGCATTATTGTTATCATTATTAAACCCTTAGTTCAATTATCTAGTTACTTGCATGGTTGCTAAGTCGAGTCATATCATTTGTATACAGTTTTGGGACGATTGTGACTCATGGATGAAAGTAATATTTTATGGAGCAACTGGAAAGAACGATAAATTCAAATTCCATTTGTCTATGTAATTAAGTACTCCAAGTGTTTTGATCTTTTCAAATCTGTTCAATTAATGTTAGTTAAATAAAAACTCAAGTGTAGGGATGCTCCTATAAATCCCTTTATTTTGATGTTATCGTAGTGGATGGTAGAGTAAAAAAGTATGAAAGTAAAATGAAAAAATGAGAAAAACATGCGGGCTACCATCCTACATCTATCTTTATGTTTATGTTTTTAAGTTTATGTTTGTTTTTTGTTTCAAGTTGTTTAGTGTTAGTGAGTCGAGTCTTGGCTTAGCAACGCCACACTTTACATGCTTGTAACATAAGATTTTTGACTTGCCACCACTAAATATCCCATATCCAACAAAAACCATTACTTCCCTACCCTAAGCCTAACATTACAACCCTTTGTAAATACCTCTTAGACAGTTATTCCTAGGTGCTTATGCCAAAGTGGTGGAGGTTTGATCTATTCTCAATCCTATGGTAATCAATGTACTATGCCAGGTAATGAGTGTTTATCTTCCATTTCCATTCATATTATATTTCATATAAGCCCGAGAGATGAGATAATCCAAACACCAATTGTAAGGTGCTAGTGTATAATTTCCGTGCTTGTTATGATTATTGTGGTGCTTGTATTTGTTGTAAACTATTTTAAACCAATGTTTCATGCCCCCTAACTTATAAACTGATTGGCCAAAAACACATTTGCTTGAGGACAAGCAAATTCCAAGGGTAGGGATATTTGATAGGGATTTAAAACATACCTATTTAGGGGGTCATTAAGCCCTAAATCGACACATTTTATATTCGTTACTACTTAAAATCGTTCCTTTTCACATTGTAGGTCTTTTGGAAGCAAATTACTGGAACCAAGCATATTTGGACGAAAAGGAGCGAAAACATGAAGAAAACGACAAAGTCAAGACTTAAGCAGATTTTCAAGCCTGGCGGATTCCCAATCAAAGGGCGACGCCGTCCCTCATAAAGAGTTTTGATCAAAATACACATGACGGCTCAGAACAAATTCTGGTTCTACAACCTGACGGCGTCACGCCTAAACTCTAGAAGGCGTCTCCCTCATTTTCCACACCAGACGCCCAAGAACCAATCTCAGACGACGTCCTTCATGAAGACTGAAGGCGTCACACATGTCAACTGACGCCATCCCAACAATGACTTTGCCCAAACGAAACCCTAATGACGGTGACCTGACGGCGTCACTAGCAAAAGGTGACGTTGTCACGTTTGTAAATCTATATATATAATTTGATTTTTCTGCATTTAGAGAGGTAGAACTTTGTAGAGCAAACTTTAATTCAGTTGTAGTCCGACTTGGACAATATTTTAGGGTTCCGTACCCTTCTTTACATCATAAGATAAGTTTGTTTATCCATATTATCATTATGTCTACCCCATGTTTAATTGTATGTGTGTATGCTTGCTTGTTTACCTTGAGTAGCTAAATTATCCTTGTGTTTGCTTAGATCTATGAAACCTAGTTGTTAATTATAGTTACGTCGTCTCTTGTTTTAATTGGTAGACGCTAGAGTAAGGAAAACTGGCTTCTTCTTTAATTGTTGCGAGCTTGACGTCCTAAATAGCAAAAAAAAAAGCTTATGAGTGCACCTAGGCCATTCGTTGTGTTTATTGCGTGAGTTGTAGCTTGTTGATAGTACTTAGGTACTTGGCGATCCCGGATAGTCTAGAGGAGAGTTACGATTCATAGAACTAGGGAATTAGGCACCCCCTATGACCAAACGGAATACAACACACCAATTAAGATGTGGATGTGACAATACAACCGACCAATTAGAGATAACTAGGGAGTAAGAACATCTAAGTAAACACATTATTAATCATCATACGAGCACACCTACATTAGCATAATCTATCCTTAGTTTAATTAGTTAAATAGTTTACTAGTTAATAAAAAGTAGTTACAAATCGGTAGACGTACCACCCCCACTCCTATACCCCGAGATATGGACCTTGCTTTCAAAAAACCATAAAAGACCAAAAAGAATCCCCCTCAACCTTACCTTTTCGTCATACATCTCTTTCTAGCATCTCTATCCCCCTAGAGAACGAATCAACCCCCTGGGCTTAGCCCATATTGCACTACAACGATTAGGTACACTGCCTAAAGGGTTGTAAAACTTGCTCGTAGAAAAGGAAATCTTTTCAACCCCGAAACCTCATATCAGTACCACGGCTATAGCAAAGCTACCCTGGTCTAGGTCGAAAGTAGATATCTATTCTTAGCTAGGCACCGACGCTATAGCAAAAGATTGCGACCCTAGTCTAAGTCAACATACACCAAATATCTAACATTTACTAGTCAACACATAAGCAAATCAAAAAGTAGTGGTAGGTCCAAGAAAATAATTTGCATGCTTTCACGCCCCAATTTAAATAAAACATAGTTAAAAAGTGGGGCTATGAAACTCACCTCGATTCTAGCAAAGCACAAGTAATCAATAGAAGAAAGCAGAATAGCAGAGAACAAGTAACAGCAACCACGGACTTGCACAACCTAGAATGTAGTTTCGTCTTTAATACATTTCCAAATCAATATTTTCTATCCCCGAATATATTCCATTTCTTATTTCCAAAAATATCTCGTTTTCAATTTAGTTATGAGCATTTGGTATCAGCGTGTGTGGTGTCGACTCAACGAGACTCAAGTGAATGCACTCTACTAAAAACAAATGCATAAACATGACAACTTAATGCGACCTCTATGCAATAAGCTTTATAACTTAATAAGTTTTCAAAATAAATCGTTAGGACTTATCGAATTTGTCAACTAAATAAATACAACCATTTATTCATTGCACTTATTATTCCAAATATCAAATGACAATTCCTAACGAGTCATAAGGATAAGTTACCCATTAATAAGTTCGTCCGGCGTACATAATGGGCTCTTATCGAATTCGTTAACCCAGTAATTATGTTATCTACGTGGTTTAAATATATTAACGTCAAGTCATCCGTAACCCACACAAATTCCAAAATGATCATTAAATACTTAATAATGACATATTTCGATATGCGTGCCCTCGAAACATTTAATAACTCGTTATTATAAAACTTTTCCGTTTAAGTCATTAGTTCCCTTTTAAATATCGAATAACAAGTTATGTCTTTTAATTAAATACTTAATATAAGACTTATTAATCGTTTTCTTTTCTAGTTTTATATATATATATATATATATATATATATATATATATATATATATATATATATATATATATATATATATATATATATATATATATATATATATAGGGAAGGGATCCAGTAAGAAGAAAAACTAAAGTGAGAAGAATAAGAAGAATTTCTAGCCACACATTTCAAATAAGGGAGAGATTTTTAAGAGGAGATGCATCTATTTTAATAGGTGCATCTGAAATGTGTGGTTGTGGTTTCTTCTTATCCTTCTCATTTTAATTTTTCTTCTTATTTGATCCTAACTATATATATATATATATATATATATATATATATATATATATATATATATATATATATATATATATATATATATATATATATATATCGAATTAAGTTTCCAATTTATCTTTTATTATCCGTTTCGAGTTCACAAGTCCGAGTCATGACTCTCGGGCTTTTATATGTCATAACGTCCAATAACCAATTAAAGTCCATGTTACGGCGTTGTCAGGGTCATCCGAGACTAAAAAGTCACGGTAGCACCGACATTGCACAAAGTTCACATATAATATATCATGTCCAATATAATGATTTATATCCGTTACCGGCCCTAAACCTACGGCTCGGCAACTCAAACCGCAATTCAATCAATCTCCATATCAAATCCAATTCCAACCCGACATCAACCTCAACATCGAATTCTTTCAAAAATCAATGTCGAGACCCTAACGGTCTCGACTTAACCCACAGCTACAAACTAACGAGCTAAACGAACCCTAACGGCCCTTGGCTTTCCTTCGGCTCCAACCACATCAACTCCAATTTGACCTTCTTGGTCTCGGTTACCACTAACAACAATCGCAACAACCATCCGGACCCTAGGTCCTTTTTAGCTCTCGGCTCAAAACCAAACAAACCAAACCGGACCCTTCGTAGTCGCGGTTCATCTCAACACCAACAACAACATCAAGAACTCCATATCTGAATCAAATACAAACATAACCATGAACAATAACAATATTAATGATGAGACACGACAAATACACGACACACACACGATACCAAACTATTCATTCACGTTTTTATTTACAAAACATTATTTTCTACTCGTTTTTAATCTAACCCGAAACAAAAAAAAAACACGAACGTGAATCGGGAGTCACTAACGAGTTTAAGGGTGGCGCACTTGGGTGGTGGAGGTGGCGGTGATGTGGGTAGGCGGCGCGTGGTGTAGGTCAAAATGAAGAGGGAGATGAGACAAGAGTTTTGGTGGTGGTGGTGTAGGTAGAGGCGCGGAGGTGGCGGTGGTACGGTGCTTGCTGGTGGCGGCGGCTCAAGGAAGGTAGAGAGAGAAATTGATGTTAGGGTTTTGGTGGTGATGATGAATTAAAAGGGTGTACGGTTTTTATGTTTCCTTGAGGGACCATTCTTGTATCTTAGTGTAAAGAGGGGGGCGGTTACTAAACCACAAGGGCCATAAACAAAAAATTTATTAACTTTCCTGAAACACTATTAACGGCTCGTAAATTATATTAGTTGTGTCCGATAAATTTTATAAATTACGCCATCATTCTTAAATATATTTTTCCGTTAAATCTGATCATAAACACGTCTATTCCCGCTTGACGAGTTAAACATTACTATTTCTCACGTTAAATTTGATCATAAACACGTCTATTCCCGTTTGCGTAAAATAACGTACCACCAAACATATCATATCTCATTCAATAACATAATCATCTACAAAATCAAATCAATGATACTAGTAATAATTCAAGTAAAGGCTCACAAAGATCAGACCGGGTTTTTAGTTTTTAGTTATCTAGGATTATTTGTGACAGCATAAACAATTAATTTTTAATTTTTCGAGTTGTCACAACCTCCCAGCCTTAGAAGGAACCCGTCACGGGTTTCAATTCAAGTTACTCACCAAGATTGAAAAGAGATAAAGACGTATTTGCTCGATTCCACCCTCACGTGCTCACGTGAGTGGGAGGTCATTTCAGAAAGTTTTCATGAGGCTTGATGTTAAGAATTCCAATTTGGCTTAGATTGCCCGATTTTCGCAGTTTAGGATTTTGATGAGCTCCTCAACGGAGTTTTGACGGTCGTCACGTTGGAAAGGAATATTTAAGGATTTACAGGTCAGTTTCTATCGGAAATGCTTTTCTAGATTCGGCGCGTCGAGATTTTTGTGGACCTTGCCAAGTTCTGGAAACATCATGGGTACTTCGCGTTACTGGTCTAATTTCATAACGAATTTGACAAGGCGTGGGGTAACGAGGTTTTAGCTCTTACGGTTACCAACCGTATCCCATCATCTCGAGGTAGTATCTTAATCGTCACTTTGATGTTCGACTTTTGCTCTTGCTCTCGTGGATCTTTACAGCGGTTTCATGGACGGATTTAGCGTAATGGATTTTCTGTTTCTGGTTCCGGTCCGACGGTAGAGGGTCAGCACTTTCGACCATGAAGTGCTCCTAGCGGTACTGCCTTGTCGCTGACGGGGTTTTCATTCTCAGAATTTCGACGTGGGGTTTACCTTGTCAATTTGGATGTGTTTAGGATCAGAGTTCGGTGCTAAGACGGCGTTTTCTCTCGAGTATCGGTGGCCAAGGCTACCCATACTATCTCCTTTACTGATAACGAGGTAACGAGTAAGGTCAATACGATGATCACGATTTCTCATACGGTATCTCTAAAACTTTCTGATCTTGATACGTCCTTTCAGATTCGCGGCGACTGGTGTTTCCCGATTTATACTACTTATGCCTAATCCGATCACTAATACTTCATGCAAGAAGTATCGAGTTCTTATTCTTAAAAGTAAGGTTTCCTCAGGACGTTTCATGTAGCAATTTCTATTTCCAACTTATCATGGGGGTCCTTATAGTTTTCAATTCTCTCCTTTGACAATTTCTACTTGTACCTCAAGCATTCGTGCCGGCGAGGGAAAACCAATAGTCATCGTTACGGCTCTAACCGATGTGGTTGCACTCTTTTTACTCGCCTAAGAGTGCCAGTAGCCGGTTTTCTCTACTTAGATAGTAGCAACTTTTGCATTCATACTCACCATATAGCGTTCTCTGGAAATACTGCCTTGACGGTCCGCTCTTCAGGTCTGGGACAGGTTGTAATCCCTTAGGTTATGTGTGTATACTATACACATTGTGCCCTACCGGAAATGTCCCTAGCTCTTGGGTGCAAGTACAACTGCACCTTATGCTATATCAGAAGTGGAGTAGCTCTCCCCGCATGTCTTCGCATTGACGAGGGGCGTAAGCTACTTCCTTCTCTATTCGCCATCATCTGTAACAACATCTCCATATCCTTCTGGTACGCTAGGATATGTGTACCACACAGCACCTGATTCCAAATTCACAACGTTTCCTTCTTGTTCTTTTTTGTATTACCCTTAATATCCTTTGAGTCAATTTGATTAAGGCTTTGCTATTTTGAAATACCTTAGATAAATCTATCGTACGGTCCAGCTAGCCCTAATTTTTGACGTCTCTTGGTCAGGAGTGTAGGGGTAACTCAGTTCTTAATTGGCTAAATCATGGTGATGTCCATGTAAATACTATTTACATAACCATGAAGTCAACGACCCAATCTCAAACTTCACGCTCCAAGAGGTTAGTCTACCGTTATTTCCTTCTCAAGCAGACTTAGGGTTTATCCCAGGTGTTCTTGGTGTTTCTCCTTATCTCCTTGCGTATCTCAGATTCTAGTCGTTGGGTACTATCATCACACGACCGATTAGGGTTTGTGCAGGTTATTTATGAGGTTCATTAAGTTAGCTAGGTAGTGGCTAATCGATAGGACTATCTGGCAGGTCGGAGTAAGGGTTTAAGATTAGTTGGTGTATCGTTTCATTTAGCTCTTTCTTCCATTAAACAGACGTGCATTTGCTCCTACTACAGTCGACTAGTCTCAACGGGATGCTTTGCTTGCTAATACGGAGGATAGATTCACGTAGATTGACGTTGATTGCTACTAGCGACCAATTAGTCGATTCAGTATCGTTTCCTAACGTTTATCGCGGAGGACGTGACTTGGATTGTAGACCTGAATTCGTCGTCGTAGGGGTTGACACGATTGCTACAAGCAACCATACCTTTTAACCGTGTACGAGATTACGAACTTTCAGGAAAATCATCCAACTAGGGTTTCATCAAATTGTCGACGGGGATCTTGGGACATCAGCGTAGGTAGAGTAGCGTGAGTCGTTGCGCGGAAAAGTCGATTCTTTGAGAGTAGGTGGCGTAATATTTCTCTTCGGATTTAATTATAACGTTGGATAAGGCTGGCTTCATGTAACGGAAGAAAGGTAGAGTTGATTTGGTGATCATTTCTCGATCATGGATGGAGGAATTTCAGTTCTACATGGAAAATTGAGCAACCTTTTCTGGCATAACATGATCTGTACCCTAATTCAGTGCCTTTCATCTTGTGGTTCAAGAACTCGACTTCCCATTCCTTGCCTTTGTCATCGAGGCCGTACTCCTTAAACAACATCTCCTTAAATTCTTTCCACGTCATCGCGTAGGCCCTGTTAGTCCCGACGGTCTTAAGGTGAGCGCACCATTGCATCCAGGCTTCACCTTGCAACATGGAGGAAGCAAAATACACCATGTTTTCTTTCTCACAATGGCACTTTGTAAAAGCAGCTTCCACTTCTTTCAACCATTGGGTCAGGGCAATGGCTCCTCCAGTATCGTTGAATCTAGTTGTCACCAACTTACTAAACTTCTGGAAAGCGTGATTCCGGTTTTTGTCTTTTCTCCAACTGGACCTTTGGATAGCGAGGTTTGGACGAGTCATCTCAGCTAGTAGTTCGGCCACTCGACGAGCCACGTACTCCATCGGATTTTGGTTGGCTATCGCGAGGTTGTGCGAAATTTGGTTGTTGATAACTTGAATGGGGTTAATCAAGAGTTGTGCTTGAGGATCGATGGCAACTGTAGGGGCTATCCAAGTGCTTGAGTGAGCACCAACAGCGGGTGTCCAGGTCGTCCTAGTCGCGTATCGTCAGGGATCCATTACTCTATAGCAGAAAGAAATACTGGCGTTAGGCGAGGTTAATCACAACAGGAGGCAAACACTGAAAATGGGATGCTGAAACGGATATTAATTGTCAAGATAAGAATACAATTTCCCACAGAGATAACGAGTTCCATCGAGATTCTACAATCTAAATGTTTGGATATGTCAAGGCATCCAGATTGAATAAAAGGTTCCAAACAATTCGAGCAGACATTATTGAAATTTATCGCATGAAATTATGATAGATGATAACAGTAGATGGTAAAGGAACTAAACCCTCCAACTGAGAACTTCTCGAGTTAAAGTAAGTAAAATCCATACCCAATCGTTTCTTCTCGGAATGCAATTACGATGAGACACATACCAAGTACGTGTTCCAATATACTGATTTCTGTTGCGGAGTTCTAGATGACGTTAGGATAAGCATTTTGGAAGTATAGGACAAGTGTCCTTCTCGGAGTTAAACGGTGCCTCTATATAAGGAGAATATCATGAATCATGACCGAAACGTGAGATATGCCGATGAAAGTGATATGAGTGAGTGAGGAATGGATAGGGAGGAGACATAGTCTGTGACAATGGCGGTTTATAGTTATCATATTTTAGGACATCGTACATAATTAACGAGTCGTAAGGGTGGGTCCTACGCTAATAAATTTCTCCGATACACTTACTAGACCTTATTTGATTCGTCAACCCAATAAGTTCAATAACTGTGTCGGCCTGGTTTATTAACGTTAAACCAACCCATAACACCAACCTAACATAAATCTTCTAATTCAGTAATACCCTATCTCGAATCAATCAATATGTTCTCATTTCAGATACCGCAAAATTCCAAGTTTATATCATCAGAATAACTAACGCATGATTCTAAACATATCCTCAAGTCAATTATCGCATAAGTCTTATTTCACCATTCTATCATATAACCAAAACTTCATATACTTTCCAAGGCATATCAACTATATCGCAATCTCATAATATTCCAAACTCAATAATCATATCACCATCTCATAATATTCCAACTCAATTCAAGAGGCTTTGGCTTGGCATGCTGGCATGCGTCGGTCAAGGATTAATTTTTATAAAAAGTGATTAAAGTTTAGGTTTTTGATAAGTACCTAGCTCTCTATAACCTTGGCTCTGATACCAATCCGTAACACCCCTAAAATTTGGTACAGCGGAAGACTTAATCAAGTTTTCGGGCTGCTACTGGATTGGTACACAACACAATCAAAGGGAAACAAGATCACATAAAACGTTACATTAAACAAATCTAATATTTAGTCATTCGTTTACATTTATTCAAAATACTAAAAAGTAACGCCCATAATAAAACATAAGTTAGGTCCACAAATATTATCAGAGTTTTAGAATGATCCTCCAACCATGCCCCTTTGCCAAGCCTCCAAGAAACAAGCAATCCGAACATCATCTTAATAACATGAGAAAACATGCTAAATAGGTTAGCAAACGCTGGTGAGTTCATAGGTTTAATCATAAATTAAGTAGTGGACCTGATAGAGTTTATTTGCTATGTGAGACTGTGGCAAATATACATCAAACATATACCTCTGTCCACGACCCTTGCTGCAGAGCCATCTGATCTCCCCATTCGCGGAACTGTAGCTGTTGGACCTTACTGGCGTCTCAGGTTTGGTCTGCTATTTGTCTCGGATCGAGTTTTTGATACGTTAAGAATCATGTTCATTCAATGAATTCGCTATCGGAAGATAACATTTAGCAAAATGAATATGCAAAGCAGGTAATCAAAGTAGCATAGATCAGTATGTTTGGCAGACCTGTATGTCAAGTACATGTTCTTGAACTCTTTGTTGCAGGATTTTGTGCACCCTGCGTCAACGACACCAGACAGGTGGTATATCCATCCCTCTTTCCGATTCATCCAGTGATGGCGGCACACTTAGAATTGCATAGACATAAAAAACGTAACATGAGTACTATGAATAAAATCAACCCAACTCATTATCCATTGTTTACAACAAAATCAAGAAAATAGACATCCAAAATCGTACCATGTTAAATCAAAACACTATATCAAAAGCTTTCTTCCTGGGTCATTGAATGAATTAGCAAAGAACTGAATCAGTGCTTTGTTACGGATCTGAGTATACAGCATCTCCACATGGTTATGCGAATGGATGTCGAGCAGCAGGTTTGCTTTAAGATTCCCAAGGTAGTCTAAAAATGAAGCATAGTGGCTGCAGCAATGTGGAAAAATATTTTGTTTATAAAAGATTGTCAAGGCACAACATCTTAAGTTGATGTTTTACATAATAAGTAAATGACAAAACATTAGATGCAATAACCATATCTCACAAACACGAAACAGTTTTAGGATAAAATGTAAGCATACCTAGAATAAAAATCATGGATAAGCTCCCTCACTTCAGGGACCAACTCTAAGAAGTTACGGAAGTTAATATTGTCAATTACTTTTGCCTGCCAAATGAGAGTATTCAATTACTGTTATTTATCAAGTAAATCAAATAGTCTGATGGTAGAGTAATAAAGTATTATAGATTATATTGCCTTAAGCTCTGCACTGTCAAAACTTGCAAGGGCGCAAAGTCCACCATATGTTGCAACATCTTGAGCAGCAATTACTTCTGAGTAGTTGTTTCCCAACTCCGGAGCAGTGTCTAAGAACTGTGAGAATAACAAGTTGTGTATCAAAATTTAACGCCGGTTGATAAGCAACACAGATATTATTTCATGTCAAATCAACAATTTTCTCCTTTCATTGTGATTAATCAAACTAATGACGGTCACTATTGCTACAAAACGTAACTAAACATTGCATTCCTTTAGAAAAATGCTAGACTCGTTGCATAAAGATGTGCCAGCATAGCATGTTTTGGCCTAGTTGGAGCAAAGGAAAATAGATACAGAGAGCACAAGGTACGACAGGTAGTTATAATCTCGGGCATTATGGTTGCCATCCATCGTATGTATCCTAAAGTATAACAACCATAATAATTTATTGGCTAAGAAAGGCCTAAGTAAGTAGATGATGCCATGAAGGCTACTATGAACTATACAACCGAGTGCCATTTGAGTAAGATAGTTAACAAAGTCATATCTTCAATAAGTGCAGGCTAAAGAGAGTATGATGTGTCTCTATGCTTGTAATGATTTTAGTGGTCCACTACATGCAAGATGGCGTTCAGTAGCACATGTAAATCCCTATGTAGAGGCTAGCCAAAACATAATTTAAATGTAATAGAATGTTCACCACGATGCTTATAAGGATTGTTCCTAAGATCATTTAAATTACTCCTACGTCCATAGAACCACCCTAAACGAAATTGTAACTACCACGGCCCCTTGACCCAATGATGATTCCAAATTATCATATTTACTGCTGAATAAAGAATCTAACCTTAACACGGTCAAGATCAAATAATGGTCTTGTTGTAACATCCCTATTCAACAACTGATTAACAAATTCAATCACAAATATATTAACTTTATTTATTTATACATTCATATTAGTAGTTACAACATCCTAAAAATGCGAATTAGCATATGAGCATTAGGTAAGACAAAAAAATATAACTAACCATCTTGGATGTTTGTTTCAAAGACACCTTCCTCGTACGACATGTTTTAGGATTAACCAAGGATGACAAACAAAAACGTTGTTAAATCCTGTTTTTCCACAATATAAAACCCTAGCCGCACCTGTGATTTGTATAAATTCGTGGATAATTAATCATAAAAGCACTCAAATAAATCAAATAAAAATGAAAAAAAATAATCAATTAAAACCCCAATCAAATTAATTTTTATAAATTAACTAATTCTCAAACCTGGTTAAATCGAAAGTGATGATGATATTTGTTTGTGTCGTTATTTGCAGTCTTGATTAATCTGTCCAAAACGCACAAAACAGGAAAAAAAATATTATATGTGTGATAAAGATTATTTGCTGAAAAACGAAGATAAAAGGATGAGATGTGGTTCTTTCGGATCAAGATGAAAGAAACAGTGATAGAGGTGTTTTGGATTTTGAATGGGATGATTGAGAGAATGATCGGTGTGTTGTGTTAATTTGGGAAGGTAGATATACTTTAATTTTAGGCTTTACAACCTTTCTTATTGTATATCAATTTTAGTTTATATCTCATGTCACAACTGATCACTTGGCTACATTGGTTGATGCACTTGGTTCTAGAGTAACAGACCCAGGTTCGAATCCATTCAACATCATTTTTAAATAATAATTAATCCAATTTTAGTATCCCAATTTATCATGCCTCTTAAATATTAAAAACGAATTTTAATGAAAAAAAAACTTAGGTGGCATTAAATTGTGATGACATGGAATAATGACGTGGCATTATGGGATGTCATGTGGCATTATATATGGCATGCCTCCTCTTATATATAATGTATATATATATATATATATATATAATAAAATAAATAACCACAGTGAACAACAAAAATTGACAAGTTAGATACATTTACAAGTCATTAGCCATATCAGTTATAGTTATTTTACGAGCCTAATCCGTGTTTAGTAACTCGCGCGTTCACGAGTTAAAAACTAGAATACGGATAACGATAAATAAGAGGTGATTATTAAAAGAAAGAAATAAACAAATTTATGTGGAAATAAGGGGCTCCACGTAGGACCTGCAGTTTCAACAAGACATTTATTACATGAAAAAGTCAAAATTTAAAAAGTTTGTGTTTTAATAGAAAAAAAAAATAGTAATAAATAACAAAAATGTTCAACCATCAACTTCCATAAAGAAATTGATCATGTTTTCATGTTAAATCTTTCAGTTTGATCAAATAATATAAAGAAAATATAATGGATAAATATGGAATGAATGTCCATATCTCTTAGTATTAATAGTTATCTTATGTAGAGAATTATATTTTGTTGAATATTACAACTTGTACCATTGAAAGATAATAATAATAATTTCTCCATTCTTTATTCTCTTGTTCTTTATATTCTTGTTATATTTATTTATTGTTCACAACAAGTTATTATCACGCTCTAAAAGTTGGATTTGTTATCTTAATCGAAGCACGTTCAAAGGATGGTCGATGATCAAGAATGACTCCATATGTATTTACGTTTGATTATCAGGTTATAATATTATCGGAGCCCACTGCATTGAGTCAATGGTTCTTCATTAATGATTAAAAATTCATCTATACAATCGGAAGAGGTAAAATTTTAACCCCAACCGTATATTAAGTACTTGTTACTGATGACGTATAGTCTATATTCGGGTCACAAACCCGACCAAGGTCCGATACTAACGAGCCCAACACGAACTGGGCTAAGCCGATAAGTGTTTGGGCCAACGAAGGCCCAAACCCAATGTTATTTATGGAATAGGATATCGGATATCTTCAAATTATGGAGATAATCGTTTGCCAACCGACTTAGGCGGGGTACGCCGAAGGTTGGGGAACACGAAACCAACAAGAATTTTGTGTGTATATAAAGGGAACCATATCCCTCATTAAAGGTACGATCTAAACCCTAACTCTCCATAACCCTAAAATCGATTACTTACTCTCAAGCCGGAGGATAATCGTGGGAGACAATCCCACGATAAGCCTAACGATGTTTTCTGTTTACTTAATGCGCAGGTCTCAAGCAACAATCATCAATTTGTACGAGAACCGGAGCCCAGACAAGGAAAGCCCAACTTTTGTATCAACAAGTGGCGCCATCCGTGGGACCATCACTAAGAACTAAGAACTAGAATGACGAAACACAGGAATCAGCGATCGCAAGCAGACCTTACAGGAAAGAAACCACAAAGCGGATCAGCTTCTAAGCAGACTTCTAGGACAACCAGTGTCGCTAAAAACCAAGGATTAGGTCCAGACCTAGTCTTCCCTACGGTGGAACAACGCTCGGGGACAACCCAAGCCACTACAACCACCACCAGCGCAGGAGATCCGTTGCGCACCCTTTTTGCCACTCCCCTCCAATCAGTGCTAGAAACTGATCTCTCAAAGGCATTAGATGCACCCGACAGAAATAAGGGCCCAGTGGTAGAAACAGGCACCCCTGCTCTAGAAGAGGTCGCACCGGAACTTGCACCAGGAGATTTCGTATCTCAAAATTACGAAACCCTGGCCGCTCTCATGCAAGAGGAAGCAAAAAAGAGGTCGATTCGGAGCTTGCATGCCTGACTCAATTTTGACTCAGAGTACGAAACATCCCCACCGCGCCTTCAGAAAGAGAAGCCAGGAGGGATAGCCACCAACCCCCGGTGTTTAACATAATTGGGAGGAGAGTTGAGAATGATGAGACATCTAACTCGCAGCACTTGGAAGGAAGCGAGGAGGATGAACGGCGTACCAATGTCCACGCCAGGCTTGGTAGCCGGAGAGTCCAGGACAGACTTGGGCGAAGGTACTCCCCAAGTGAAAGCCCTTCAAGTGCAGATTCTGAGGATAGTCGACGCAAACGCCGAAGAAGGGAAAATCCGTCCTCTGGTAATTCCTCGGACAACGAGGATAGCGAAACAGGACATTGGAAGTCCAGAAGGAAATATAGTGACCAGGAGGAGGAAGACATGTCTCTTCTGTGGCGTCGTCAAAAGGTAGATGCGTTCACTCGACGCATCAGTAATTTCTCAGAAGATAAGAGACGGCGCATGCCTGCTAATGTCAACACCTATGACAGAACAGGTGATCCTGACGACCACCTGAAAATTTTTGAATCAGCCGCTACTATCGAAAATTGGCCACAACCTGTGTGGTGCCACATGTTTAATTCCACACTAGTGGAAAACGCGCGGAACTGGTTCAGTAAGCTTCCACGCAGAAGCATCGATGGCTTTGAAGAGTTGAGAAAGGCGTTCCGCCTAAACTTCACTCAACGAAAGAAGTGCGCTAAAAACCCTGTCGAACTCGCCAGGGTAAAACAGCGCCAGGGGGAATCTACAAGCGCATATATGGAGCGCTTCAAAGATGAGTGCATACAGGTTAAGGCATGCCCCGAAGTGCTGAAAATCTCAAGGTTCATGAACGGGATCAATAACCCAGAACTCATCAAAAGGCTGAACGACAAGATCCCCCAAACCTTCGATGAACTGATGAAACGGACAAGGTCCTTCGTCCAAGGAGAAGCCGCCGTGGCGGATAGCAAGAAAAGCTACTCAAACTATCGGTCACATGAACAACCTGGGAGACAATCCGTTGACCGGAATAGCAACAGTAACAAGAACTACCGCGGTCAGGGGAGCGGACGGGGTAATGACAGGTATACCCGGCTGACCAAGACTCCAAAGGAAATACTCGCAACAGAAGGTGCGAACTTCCCAAGACCCCCACAAATGCGCACTCCAGAGGATCGGCGCGTAGGGAGTGGATACTGTGACTATCATGGACAGAAGGGCCACACCACCAATGAATGTGTCCAACTGCGCCAACTCATTGATAAATTAGTAAAAGAAGGCAGATTGGACCATTTGGTCAAAAACATCAATGAAGGAAAAGATAGGCAGAAGAGTGGGAACAAGAAAGAGGGACCCAAAGATAAGGCTGACACCATCTACATGATACAATCATGGCAGCGAGTAACTAGGCAGAAGGTCAGCCAGAAATTTTCCCGTGGCAGTGAAATCTTTTTCCCCACCTTGACGGCGAACAACGCAGTGGTAGAGCCGCTGACCATTGAAATTAATGTGGGGTGTCACGATATCCACCGCATGTATGTTGATGGAGGAGCATCTGCAGACATAATGTACGAACACTGCTTCAAGCGACTGCGACCTGAGATACGCAGTCAGTTAAGTCCGGTCATGACAGCGCTGACTAGTTTTACAGGAGAAAAAATATGGCCTATGGGGCAAATACGCTTACTAGTCAGTGTGGGCAATAAGGAACACTCCGCGATGACCTGGATGAATTTTATAGTGATCAAATCCCCTTCGCCATTTAATGGAATTATCGGAAGACCAGGGATATCAGCCATGCGCGCAGTACCGTCTACAGCACACGGGATGCTTAAATTCCCAGTGGAAGGTGGTATTGTTACTCTCTACAATGCCACTGTACCACATAAAGAATATAACACGATTACATGCGAGACGACACCCATTCCAGAACAGCGCGCAACCAAAGTTCCAAACCTGAAGGTTGCAATTCATCCTGATTGCCCATAACAGGAAATATCGATAGAAGGATCGCTGTCGGACAACGGCAAAGCAGCTGTGTGCGCACTCTTGCAAAAGAACTTGGACATTTTTGCATGGGAGCCAAAGAACATGACCGGGGTACCACGTTCAATCACAGAACACAAGCTGAGAATCCGACAAGGATATTCACCAATACGCCAGAAGAAGCGCGGCCAAGCTCCAGAGCGCGTGCAAGCAATTCTGGCAGAGGTACACAAACTTGTGGAGGCAGGGATCATGCGCGAAGTCTACTACCGTGACTGGATTTCTAACCCAGTAATGGTCAAGAAGAGCGACGGTAGCTGGCGGATGTGCGTGGACTTCACAGATCTCAACAAGGCATGTCCACAAGATTGCTACCCACTACCGGAGATAGACTGGAAGGTAGAATCTGTGACAACTCGTATTTTCAGGTCATACTTCAAAACATTATTCATGCTTCATCATTTATCGTTTATTGTAAACTGGGTTTACGAGCATCAAATTCACGTAACCGTAATGGTTTAGCTGTGAATTCATGATCATATCATCGAGGACATTTCATATAGACTAAGTTTAGTCTACATTTCATTAACATCATTGTCATCATATTAATTCATGCATGGTTTTGCATTTTTCATTAAACGTATAATTTTCATATTAAATAAACGTTATCGCGTAACTAATTATTTTGAACAATTGATCCGTTACTTCCAAAAATTATCCTGATATATTTTTATACTCATATTAAGTTATAAAAATAATATTATGAGTTTACCCAGTGTTTTAAATTTATTTCGTATATAAATTGTTATATTTATATAATTACGACGGTTTTATTAAATACTATATGATAGTTATTATTTCACTCAAATTTTGCAAGAAATGTATTTTTATAATTTTTATGACCTCAATATATTTTATCTTGACCCGTAAAAATTTATTTTTAACTAACGCTACCTTATATACTCAAATATGACTACAACTTATCATTTATCTTCATTAACTTACAAGTAATTATACATAATACATTTAAAAAAAAAAAAAAAAAAAAAAGTAAATTATTAACCTCCCTTGTCGACAAGGGAGGGTGACTCATTTAAGTGAATCACTAAAACTTGCAAATATCTTCTACTTGTCTTATGTAATATACCAAAAACCATTTCATTACTTCACATTTCACAAGTAAAAAAAAAAGAAAATCTCCCTTGCTCTTTCTCTCTTCCAAAATTCGGCAGCCACAAGGAGACCAAAGGAGGATCATCATATAATTTTTCAAGACAAGTTTTAATACACACTAGTATCACTTGTTGTATAGGTTTTGCAATAAAAACCTCAAGTGATTAGGAAAAACCATTTGTCCTTAAACCTCATCATATTTCTTGTAAGCATTCATATTCATATTTTTATTTCACATTCATTATTATGGTCATATCATTTTATTTGAGAAACAAGCAAGTTATGTGATGTTTATACCACTTTTTAAGGTTTTTAATGTTTTTAAGTGTTAAATATATATAATCCATCCTATAATTACTCCTTGTTATATATTATTTTTGGTGATGTCTAGGAACCCATGACACCCTAAGAAGGTGTATGGTAGGATTATAATAGCTTCGGAGTTGTTTTGAATGGGTTAGAATAGGTTTGGCGCGAGAAAAACTCATTTCGACACGTTTTGAAAAGGGTCTGTCCTTATTTTGAAATTCTGGAAAATCCGACAGTAGGTAAAAATATTTGGCCTAGATATTTAGAAAATATACTTTAAAACGAAACCGTGGCCGCTTGAACGGATTAAAACGGAGTTATAACGAAGAAGTTATGAATTTTTCAATTTGGCGACGAAAAATATAAATTTCTGGAAATTTCAGCAAACATTATTTATTTTGTACGAGTCAAAAATGAAGCTTGGGCGTTGTATATTATGTCGACTTGTCAAAAATATGTTAGTATACTTCGATACAAAGCTAAGGATCTTTAAAACGTAGAAAACGGATTTGTAACGACTAAATTATACACGTTTACAAAAGTTGCCGTAACTATTATCCTATAAGAAAAACTATAACACATTTCTAATAGACAAGTTTTGCGGCAAAAACTAGTTACCAAGTTAAAGGTTGTTTTTAACATTGATTTAGAACTTTTCATAAAGTGAAGTCTTCTAGTAAAAGTGAGATCGCCAAGTATACTTATCAAAATGTCCGATCGTTTGTTTAGCGGAGTTGTAATGAATTAATTACGGTCGCTCAAACTTTGCCGAAAACCCATCCTTAAACTATATTTTGGACTAAAAGTACCATACTTAACCTCTAATTTTCTTTATGTACGAGACCTCTAGGACGAAAACTTAAATGCTAAAACTTTGAGATTATCATACGAGCTTCCCAAAACCGTTGAGTTTGTTTCCTAACGCTCGACGTGCACCATTTTACGACTAGCTTTTAGAGGCCGTTTTTGTCACTTTCATGGAAATATCAATGACATTATTTTACGACGAAAAGTTATATTCTCTTAATAAATCACCAAATGATTATCGTCAGATATCATTTCAACGTAAATAAATGTGAAGTAATTTAAAAATGGTCAAGACGTTAAAAGATTATATTTTCGACGAGAAGTATTGTTTTCAAAAATTCATAAGTGGTATAAATATCATCCGAATTGCATGCATAACATTACATCATGACTTATTACATATCATATCATTCATAATAGGTCAGTTTCGAGAATCACGCTACATTTCAGTGTATCCACTTTTGTCATCGTAATCATTGCAACAGGTGAGTTTTCATAGCCCCGATTTATTCAAGTTTTTACTTATTTCAAACCTACGGGGGAGAATACATTGCACATCATTTTTACTACGATGCCAAGTATGTTCAAATTCATTACATTGCTTAAGTTACCTCATTGCCAGTTAAATGTCCCCATTTCATAATCATGAACCGTTAATTTCATAAAAGCGAGGGTGAGTGGATAGATCTATCGAGGGTGACACCTCCATCCGGGTTGGCGGATTCCAACCGGACGGATGCATTTCATTTCTTTATTCATTATTGAGTTGTTTGGCAAAACACTCTGTTGGGGCGAACATCAGTCAAGCTTCGGTGTCATGTGCTTAAGCAATTGTATCATTTTATGGCGACATTGTCATACATAATTTATACTTGTGGTAGTCGTATTAAACATTTACATAAACTCTATGAACTAACTCAACCATTGTGTTGACACTTTTAGCAATGTATTTTCAGGTAACTAAGGCATTCACTTCATGGCATGCATGTGGACATAGCATAGAGTCGCGGTGACGACGCGTCTCACATGGGATTTATACACTTTAAAAACATCGTTTGACTTGTACTAAACTTACTTTCCGCACATAGTAACTTTCATTTGGGACCTATACTTTGTAACTCTGATTATTTTATTAAATCAAACGATGTATTTTCCAAACGACACTTTAGGTCGTTCAATATAACTGTGATTGTGATGCTATGACAGTCAATCCCCAGGAATTCCATTCCGCTGCAAAACAGGTAATTTGGGGGTGTGACAGAATCTTTGTGTGGATACCCACTCAAGTGTTTCCTAGATGCATACAAAGGATACCACCAAATCCAGATGGCTAAAGAAGATGAGGAAAAAATGGCCTTTAATGCAAGCCAAGGCGTCTACTGCTATACCAAAATGCCCTTTGGCTTGAAGAACGCAGGCGCCACCTATCAGCGGTTAGTAGACAATGCATTTGAAAAACAGGTGGGCCGCAACTTAGAGGTTTACGTTGATGACCTAGTCATAAAAAGCCATACTGAGGATGAGTTGGTACGCGACATTGAGGAAACATTTAGGACACTCAAAGAGATCAACATGAAGCTCAACCCTAAAAAGTGCACTTTTGACGCTACAGAAGGCATGTTTCTCGGATACCTGATAGAACCTGATGGCATCAAACCATGTCCAGAAAAAACTAAGGCTGTCATCGATAATACTTAGTGAGGGTCCCACGGATGTCAGATAATACTTTGACCATGGTATCATTTTTATAGGCGCACGCGCGGTTACCTTTCAAATAGTAGTTTTCTGGGTTGCAAGTTGAAGGTTTGATTAACAATGGCGGTTTACGTTTTTTACTGTGATAATCACAGTGAAATGAAGGTCGATGGTTATATAAGTTTTCTTATCCACGTGATGAACGACACGTGGATCCCACTATCTCCAATGGGTGGCTCAGATCACTTGACGTGACGTCGTTACAGTTGCTTTCCCCCGATTTATGAGGCATCCATTTTAAATATTATGTCTAGATACAACGTGTATCTTTCAAGACGAGAAACTTTTTGGCTTCTTTGCTACGCTTCGCAGTTTTTTTATTGGCTGCGGTTATTAGTCTAGCATCCGCAGTTAGTCACTGCACATACTAGACTGGGGGACATGATGACGTATAGTCTATATTCGGGTCACAAACCCGACCAAGGTCCGATACTAACGAGCCCAGCACGAACTGGGCTAAGCCGATAAGTGTTTAGGCCCACGAAGGCCCAAACCCAGTGATATTTATGGAATAGGATATCGGATATCTCCTAATTATGGAGATAATCGTTTGCCAACCGACTTAGGCGGGGTACGCCGAAGGTTGGGGAACACGAAACCAACAAGGATTTCGTGTGTATATAAAGGGAACCCTATCCCTCATTAAAGGTACGATCTAAACCCTAACTCTCCATAACCCTAAAACCGATTACTTACTCTCACGCCGGAGGATAGTCGTGGGAGACAATCCCACGATAAGCCTAACGGTGTTTTCTGTTTACTTAATGCGCAGGTCTCAAGCAGCAATCATCAATTGGTACGAGAACCGGAGCCCAGACAAGGAAAGCCCAACTTTTGTATCAACAGTTACGTTTACTTGTTAGTAACAATACAACGTGAGTGGATAGTAAAATTTGTATACATGAAAAACTGTGTGGTTCACACATATTATTAGGCTTAAAGTTAGATGAGAATAAAATAAAACTTAGGGACTATGATGCTATATGCAGGAAAAATTTTGCTTCTAGCCTACGATGCTTATTTAGTTTTGTTGAGTTTAAGATACATGACATACAATAAAACATGTAGATACCACAGAGTACACAGCGGAAGACTTAAGATCATAACAAATAAATAATTAACTGAATTGATTACGTAACATACCTCTTGCAAATGTCAGATCTCTTGAACAAAGCAGATGAAGTGGTTTAAAGAGTTGTCCCTTACCGTTTTACAACTCAAACCAATAGGTGTAAGAATAGTGTCTTACAACCACAGTTTTGTACACACGAATTAACCAACGAATCAAGTGATTGCTAGATCTAACACAAGTCTTTGTTTTATGAAAAAAACAAAACCAAAACACCCTTGGAGGGGGGTTCGGCCGAAGATAAGCAAGAGGGAGGAGAGGCAAGATCTAGGGTTAATTCAATGCACAAAGTTATGAAAAAACCTTAACCCTAGCCTTTGTATATATAGTGAATGAATAGCTTGATGGAAAAGTTAGGGTTTGGGCTTGGAAAACCCACCCTTGGCCGGCCATGCAGAGGAGAGGAAAGGGTAACCCAAATCTTTTCCATTTTCAAGATATTCACCATATATTCTCCCATTTAACATTTAACGGTCGTTAGTCATTTCCGTTAAATACTTAACTATCGTTAGACGGACTTTATGTGTAATAATTAATCGTAATCATTAACATTAATTATTTAACTTGAATTCTCATTCGCTAATGCGTGTAATCCCGTGGTCACGAGTTCGAATCCGGACATTCACGTATTTATAAATTTCCAACAGCTCCCACTTGGATATGTTTATAAAACGTGAAATGACATTGGTTAGCGTCTAGCAACACGCCAATGCCCCTGGTACAACTCGTGTATGGTTTTCTGGAGAAAAACCAAGTTTCGATGATTCATCATCATATTCATCCTTTTGCTTCTAATTCCATGTTAATAAGAATATGGATCTCACTCATTTCTTAATTAACTATTCTGTTTCTCGCTTTATGTGATTGATCAAGATTACCAATTCTTCTGAACATATTCCAGAAGACCTTGGGCATGGCCATGCAAACATCTTAAAAACCCTACGAGGGGCCCAACAGTATTATACTTCAAAATAAATTTGAAGGAAACAAATCCCGTTTTGACTACAAGCAGAAATCATAAATTTCGAAACACTTCTGAAAACAACCCTTATAACTACCAGTTACGTATAGCGTTAGATTGCTTCACAAAAATGCACTACATCCATGACATATCTCTGGTATCTCAAGTCAGAGGATAAATATCCATGATATACTTAATGACAAATATCCATAAAGTATCATCATGTGAGTGAGATAAGTCCTATACTCAATTCATTGAATATCATCTGAAATTAGTCATGCTACGCATCAATATACTTTCAAGTATATTCTAACTAATACTCAGATTTGTCTTAATTCAATATCATTCCCATGTTATTGATTGACAATGGACTATTTAGAATAACTTAAGTTATTCAAGGATTTAAACATGCAAATATAGGATAACATCATAATAAATGAATAATAAACATAACAAAATACTTCATTGCATTTCAATAACAATGTTTACAATATCCTTTTATCTAAAATACTTAGTCACAGATGGGCATGAAACTACTAGCTAAACGAAGTCCAAACTTATCAGACAAATGATTAAGTTTTTCACCAGGTAAGGCCTTCGTTAAAGGATCTGCTAGGTTATCATCTGTGTGGACTTTGAACAACTCAATTTCACCTATCTCGACTTGTTCTCGAACATAGTGATATTGTCTAGGATAGTGTCTGGTGCCCTTCATGACTCCAGGTTCATGGGCAAAAGTTATTGCAGCAGAATTGTCACAATATACTTTAATAGGATTTTCAATCGACGGCATAACACCAAGCCCCGAAACAAACTTCCTTATCCAAACAGCTTCCATAGCAGCCTCAGACGCCACTATGTACTCACTTTCTGTAGCAGACATCGCAAGTGTTGTCTGTTTCTTGCTCTTCCAATCCACAACACCTCCATTGATGACAAATATGTAACCCTTCTGAGACTTCGTATCATCTTTGTCACACTTCCAGGATGTATCGCAGTAACCTGTAACATACAGTTCTGCTTCTGGATTTCCCCCATATACTATGAACATATCTCTTGTAGCCCTAAGGTACTTGAGAATATGCTTAACAGCAGTCCAGTGAATTTCACCCGGATTCTGTTGATACCGACTGGTCAAGTTTTGAGCAAACGCCACATCAGGCCTTGTGCATCATACTGCATACATGATAGATCCTACAGCCGAAGCATAAGGAACTTTCTTCATACGCGTCACCTCTGCAGTTGTTGAAGCACAGCCTTGGCCGCTCAAACCATGATTTACTTGCATTGGCAAAAATCCCTTCTTGGAATTTTGCATATTGAATCTCTTCAATATTTTGTCAATGTAAGCACTTTGGCTTAAACCAATTAGCCGCCTTGATCTATCCCTATAGATCTTGATTTCGAGTATGTATGCTGCTTCCCCTAAGTCCTTCATCGAAAAACATTTACCAAGATAGGCTTTCACCTCATTTAGACTTGGTATATGATTTCCCATGATTAATATGTCATCCACATACAGAACAAGGAAAGTAACATGACTCCCACTAACTTTGTGATATACACACGGCTCATCAAGATTATGAGTAAATCAAAAACTTTTGATTTCTCCATCGAATCTTTTATTCCATTGCCTTGATGCTTGCTTCAGTCCATAAATGGACCTCTTAAGCTTGCATACACGGTTAGGAAATAGTGGATTCATAAACCCCTCCGGCTGTGCCATATAGATGTCTTCATCTAGACGACCATTCAGAAAAGCGGTTTTGACATCTATTTTCCAAATCTCATAGTCATAGTGTGCAGCTATAGCTATGAGAATCCTAATAGCTCTTATGCCCGCTACAGGAGAAAACATCTCCTCGTAATCAATGCCATAGGTTTCAGTAAAACCTTTAGCCACTAGACGAGCCTTGTAGGTGTGTACATTGCCATCCATGTCAGTTTTATTTTTGAAGATCCACTTACTTCCAACGACTTTAGCATTGGGAGGAAGGTCAACTTCAATCCAGACATCATTATCTTTCATGGATTGCACTTCCCCATTCATAGCAATCTGCCATTTATCCTTTTCAGGATCAGCCATGGCAGCCTTATAGTTGGCAGGTTCATTAAGATCCCCAACCATATTTTCCTCCACCTCTACGTTAAGACATAGACGTTCAGGTGCACGTATAGTCCTTTCAGACCTACGAATGGGAACAACTTCAGGAGGAGCGCATAAGCTTTCAGGCTCTTCTTGAAGTTGGCTAGTATTTTCAGAAGGTGTTGTATCTTCTTGATCATATTCGAGATCATATACTCTCCCACTGAGTTCTTGAGATATGAGATTCCTTTCAAGGAAATCTCCATACCTAGCCACGATGACTTTGTTCTCAGCTGGGTAGTAAAAGTAGTAACCCATAATTTCCTTAGGGTATCCTACAAAGATACACTTAACAGATCTGGGTTGGAGCTTATCTGGTGAGTCACGTTTAACAAACGCCTCACATCCCCAGACCTTTAAGTAAGAAAAGTTGGGAGTTTTTCCTGTCCATATTTCATATGGAGTCTTAACAACCTTCTTTGTTGGAACCATATTCAAAATGCGAATAGCAGTTTCAAGGGCATAATCCCAAAAAGTAAAAGGAAGAGTCGTAAGTTCAAACATTGATCGTACCATGTCATGTAAAGTACGATTTCTCCTTTCAAATACACCATTTTGTTGTGGAGTATAAGGAGATGTGAGTTGTTGGATAATTCCACACTCAGCTAAGTAATCTTTGAACTCTTGACTTATATACTCACCACCTCTTTCGGATCGAAGAGCTTTAATCTTCTTACCGAGTTTTAATTCTACTTCACTTTTGAAAACCTTAAATGTTTCAAAGGCTTCATATTTATGTTTAAGTAAATAAACATAACCATAACGACTGAAATCATCCGTAAAGGTTAAGAAGTAGGTAGCACCACGTTTTGACACATATCTAAGTGGACCACACACATCAGTGTGTATCAATCCAAGTAGATCAGAAAGCCAATATAAATATGGCGAAGACTATATAAATGTTAGTTATTTTTATGTTAATTTGGATCAAGGGCGGAGCTATTAAGGGACCGGGAAGGGTCCTGGCCCTCCTAGGCCTATGTCTGTTAGTGTATTTTTTCGCGATTTCATGTGTATTTCCGGGAAAAAAAAATTATTTCGGTCTCCCATTTAATGTATTTCCCGGAAAAAATTTGTTTCGGCCCTCCCACGAAATTTTTCCTAGCTCCGCCATTGATTTGGATCCATCAAGAAGAAATCGTAAACAATTAGTTTGATTAACTAGCAAACTTATATGGGTTTTATTTATTTATTTATTTGTATAAACATAAGGCACACACTTTAGCAATTTGTTTTTGCCAAAGTAGGTTTGTTGCGAATATATATGTATAATTACTTTATACTATTTTGTTGAGATCAGATCTTGTGTTTATTGAAACTGAGATTCTATCATCACAATCCATATGATGATCCTACCAAAATTGTGGATAAGAAAATAAAAGGTTTTGATAAATGAAACGTTGTTTAGTTCTTTAAAATTAACTGATTGAGTTGAAGAGAAACTAAAGGATTTAAAGAACAAGACAAACACCCTAGTTTAAATTTATTTTTCATTGTTTACTTGTTTTGGTTGTATCGTGATTTTAAAAATAGTCTCGTTAATTATTGAAACTAGTAGGTCTTAAATATGTACATGTGACAGTTTTTTACATCACTTAGTTTACATTCCTTATGGAGAAAGCATTTTCCTCAATTAACTAAATTATGACCTTTAGAAAACTGCATGTTATGTATGCGCCGTGAATGTTCTAGCATTATATTTTTTTAAAGTTGATTGTTGCCCATTGTTTTGCCGTTAATATTTTAGCAATATACAATAGATATGAACACAGTTGATATGAAGCTATTTTAATACAAATACATAGAAGAGAGTTGAAATTGGTTTAATAGTTAATGCAAGTAAATCTTATTTGTTAACCAATATATAAGTTTGGATATAATGTATTCTAATATGTAGAAACATTGCCGTTTCAGGATTTCGATTCCTTAATAGCTAACCTAAATTGTTAGAGAGAATCAATTACTCTCACTAATATATTGTGCTATTCTAAATGTTTGTTTTATTATTATTTTTTTTGAACGGCGATTTTATTTCAAAGAAACACTAGCAAGGAGCTAGACTTACAACAAAATAAGATAGGGGTTTTTGAGCCACTCGTCCCAACTAAACGAGGCTTTACATCTAAACTTACGCCAATAAAAAGAACTAGAAACAACATTATCAAAAATATTTGCCTTCAAAGGAGCTTTATCTTCAAAAAGGAATTTATTACGGTATATCCATATGTTCCACCACATAGCATAAAACACACCTTCGAATATCAACTTAGATTTTGCCGCAAGACGCAAATATACCATCCATGTAATCCACTCATCATATGAATTCACATCTTCATAGATAACATTCCACCACAATGATATCTTGCGAGCAATCTCTCTAGTCAAGTTACATCAAAAAATCAAATGCTCCGAAGACTCTACCCCACAATCACAAATAGGACACGAAATGGAATGAATATCAATACCTCGCCAAGAAATATTAAGCCGCGTTGGAAGAGTGTCTTGATTTTCCATGCAAGTACATTAACTTTAATATGAACATACTTAACCCACCTAGTCTTAGAGCAGACGCTCGGAAGACGGTTCTCATCAATCACCTTCCGAAGAGAAGCCACCGAGAATTCCCTCGAGTTCTCCAAGGTCCAAATCCACTTGTCACCCATTGGCACGAGATTAACCTTACTTACCATATCCAAGAGAGCATCAAGTTGCACCTGTTCTGCTCCACCCCTTGTCTTACGACGAAACGAGTAATCTATGTTAGGATCACTCAACTTAGTACAAACATTCACCGACTTACCATTCTCTAAGGCATACAAACGCGGATACAAATCTTTAAGAACACCTCCACCGTACCAATTATCATTCCAGAAAGAAGCCGTGTCCCTGTTACCCAACTTAAGACGCATAAACTCTAAGACATTCACGTCTTGGTCACTCAAGACCCTAATTTCATTGACAATGGTCTTCCAACATGTTCGGACACCTGTCTATTTAGCCTTACCAATACTTCCGTCTTCCCCATGAATCGCCTTAATAACATTCTCCCATAAAGACGTTTTCTGATTGTAGAACCTCCATACCCATTTCATCATTAAACCTCGATTTAAAGCATAGAGGCTAGACACACCAAGACCCCCACTATCTTTAGCCGTCAAAACACTATTCCATTTAACCCACGCTGCTTTATTACTGCCTACCTCATGGCCATTAAAGAAAATGTGTGAAAAACACTCGACGGGACTCGAAAAATGGACATATGGAATATAGGAATCCATCCCAACACCGACTTCTGCAACGTTAACCGTCCACCAATAGATAAAGCTTTCATTTTCCACTTAGAAAGTCATGATTTCACCTAGTCAATGACCTCCTTCCACGCTTGCACCCGAGACATAGATCCTCCCACTTTAGATCCTAAATAAGAAAACGGGGTATTCAAAGTAAGGCATCCTAGCTTAGAAGCCGCATTCTTCACCTTCCCACCCTCCACAGGAACATCCATAATCTTACTTGTAGAAAACTAGAAGGGGGGTTGAATAGTTTACCAATTAAAAACTTTGTTTTGAAACATATTGAAAGATCAATTGATATTGATCTTGAGTATGTTAATGAAATATGCAAGCAATGTGTAATAAGTAAATAAGGAAAGAAATGAGCAAACCACAACAAGTCGTTTATAGTGGTTCGGCCTACAAGGACTCTTTTTCCTTGCCCTACTCCACTCCCCGAGTCTCACACTCGAGAGTTTAACTTCACTAGTCAACAAGCTCCTTTCACCGGCGGAGAAAACCTTTACACTTCGCTTACACTATTTCCGACACTAAGCTAGATGTCGAGTTCTTTCCAAGGGTACAACTACTCCCACACACAATGTATTTTGAGGACTAAAATACTAACCACTCACACTCACAAGATTATGATGGTTTGATACAACAATGAAATATGGATCAACACTAGATCATACAACACTAAACAAACAAGACTTCCAACTTCTCGTTGAAGCTTGAATATGACTTGATCTTCTTTGCTACAAAAGAGATCACTAATATGATATGAAACTGAGTTAGAAAGGTTAGAGAGAAGATATATATGAGAGTATGTTAGAAAGGGATGAAAAACTACTTGGCTTGGCATTGCTATTTATAGCCAAAATGGACAGGAGCGTCCACGGACGGCGGACCCCTTAAAAGGGTTCCGCCCGTGTACCATTTTGGTACCGCCGGGTCTGACAGCCAAGATATCAAATCTTGCCAAAGTCAACTCTATCTAAGTGAGATTGTGCAAGATATGAAGAGTACAAATCTATACAAAATATCTAATGGAATCTTCCAATGATTTCCATGATGTAATACATGATGTCATATGTTGTATTTCTATTTTTAGAAATATGCAAATGCTTAAGTAGTGTTTGGTTTTAAGAACCTAACACATTCTAAAAACTACTAACATACATAATGATTAGAGTCATATCAAGATGTTACTAATCATAAATGTAAATGCTTGAATGATGAATATATTGTTTGAAAAAGCTTGTTTTAATATTAATTAAACTTGACAAGCTTTAGGCTTTTATAAATTAAATTTACTTTTGTCGTTAACAAAACTTAGGCAAAGATCAAAAATATAAATAACGTTTAATGACGATATTTGTATTAACAATCTCCTCCTTTTTGTTGAGGACAAAATATAAATTTTATTTTTATAAAAGATACAAAGTTTGTACAAGAGTTATAAAAAATGTTAGTTTTAGAACTTGAAAAGGAAATGATAATGCAAGTGTTGATGTTTGACTTTTTATGAGAGTCAAAGTATTCACTAGATGATGCATGATGTTGACTTTTCAGAGAGTCAAAGTATGCAGTTTGACTTTTTCAGAAAAGTCTAATATAAATAATTTCAAAGTTCTATATTTTCTCCCCCTTTTTGTCTCAACAAAAAGAAGAGGCTATGCGGAATGTAATGAGCCCGAGCTATTATCTCCCCCTTGTTCAAAGCTCCCCCTAAATTGGGTGCTTTAATGGGAAGATTCATAGATTGTGAAAATAAAGCTAAAAAATTGTTAGTAATAATGATCATTCACAAGCATTTCCAAACACTATGTAATGACACCAATAATATAATAAACAACATTCATTAGTTAAAATTTTTCATGAGTAAAGATCATGAAAAGAGAACACAATGATGTGTTTTTAGTACAAGAAATAAAAATTATCCTAAGAAAGTAAAAACTAGAAAGACTAGTCTAAAACCATCCTAAAGTGATGGTGGATGGGAAAGAGCGTTGAGACGCTCAAGGATGTGGTTGAGGATGAACCTCATTTCTTCTTGGAAGTCATGGACCATAACCCGGGTCCGTTCCACGGTTTGGCCCGTTTGCTCACAAGTTGAGCAACCATGCCTTGGAGGGTAGAATGTTTGGGGAGGTTGTGGTGGTGGAATGGTGGATGTGTTGGTGGTGTTGGGGATGTTTGGAGTGGTCATGATGGATGCAAGCAAAGCATTTTGCATTTGCATTGTCTCACTTAAGTGAGAATCCACCATGCCTTTGAATTGGTGGAGGTTGTGGAGTTCCGCTTGAATCTCCTCTCTAGTGGGATTGTCATCCCACATGCACTCCGGAATGTCCTCAATATGAGGGGACATTGATGATGGAAGTGGATGATCCCCATATAAAGGACCATGAATGTCCTTGTGAATGGGGTGGAAAAGGAGAGGTCTTGGCCCTAATGGGGCGTTTGGGTCAAAGGATGACCGAGGTGATTCATGAGCGATTCGCTCAATCGTGCCAAAGGATGGCAATGGTGGTGGATGACTTGGCCTAGGAGGCAAGTCTTCCAAGTCCTCTAGGAAAGGATTTGGTGATGTTGGTGGAGTTGAAAATAACTCCATAGGAATGAGGGTTGGAGACCTTGGTGGTGAAGGTGGTGAGGGTGTTTTGGATGTTTGGATGGGTGCCGGTGGAGGTGAAGTAGGTGTTTTCATTGGTGGTGGAGTGGTGATCACAATGTGTGATGTATTGGGTGTAGCTAAGGTAAGATTTGTATCATCTCGGATGGGAGATGAGATTGTGAGTGGAGAAGATTCGGATGATGTGCTAAGATGAACGAAGCAACAAGGCCTCACGCTCATTCTAGCGGTCTTCTTGCAAGGTTTTGGAGATGATTTAGTCATTTTTAACTTTGGTTTTTGCTTTGCTAGATAATGGTGAAAATGAGGAAAGTGTGAGGATGATCATGGTAAAACCTCTCAATTTATAGAAGTGAAAAATTGTTGAGAAATGTGTTTGATTTGATGTTGAACCATTGAAGAGATGAGGTTCCTAATGATTTGGAAGTGGGTTGAATGCTAGTCATATCACCCAAGTCAATCCATACAAGGGAGATGGAGTGAAGAAGAAAAGATTTGCAATAAATGTGTTCTAGTGAGTGGAATTTCCTAACATTCAGATTACCCACGGATTTGAAGGTACCAAAAATTTGGTTCCTTCCTTTATGCCAAAGGGCTCCTTGGGTGGATTTTTCAAATTTTTGAATTTTGGTGGGAAATGGATTTCTTATATACCTTAGTGAATTATACTAGTTCTAATAACAGTATAAACTAGTTAAGATTGATTTATAAGTGATGGAAGATAATTTGGAATCACGAAAGAGTCGAAATCAGAAAATTACCTGGAGGATCCACGGCACCAAAACCATACACGGACGGTACCCTAAAAAGGGTGCCGTCTGGTCCGCCTGTACAGGTACGGCGGTACCAAAATACATAAAGGACGTTACCAAAATTATGGTGCCGTCTGATCCGTGGAGTGCAGATATATGGACAGAGTACGTTTTTAGGTGTCGGGGACATTTCCGAAACCTGAAATGTTTCTCAAAAGCTGTTATACTAAACATTTCTAGTTAGGAAAAGTAAATAACACATGTATAAATATAGTGGAGCATAGATTTTGAGAAAGACTTTTTGATTATCACATAATAGTAAAAATGGGTAAAATTTGATAGCATACTTGCGCTATCCTCCTACATAAGATTGTTAGCAAATGACAATTTTAGAAGTTATATTATCATCCTACAAGATAAAAACAACAAAATAGTATCAAACATTAGAGAAAATGCATTGTTCCAAACACTCCTTAAAGTATCCTCATTTGTCCAACTTCTTGTAAATCTTGTTCATCATCCTACCAAGGCACTTGAACATTCCCTTAGTTTGTTTGAACTCTGCTGATTCATTCTCGATCTCGGGAAGAGATGCGTAATACTCATGAGGTGGAAGACGAGAGCTTGGAAGACCATCCTCGGAGCTATTTGATGATGATGATGAAGGAGTTGGAGGTTTAGCTCTCTTGCCTTTAGTCTTAGCAACTCGTTCATCACTCAAAGGTACAAAGATGTGAGGAATGAGTTCATAGTGAAGGTGCATCCCTTTTGGAGTTAGTGGGATTGGTGTAAAGTTTCTATAAAGACGGGTAAGGAGCATCCCGTATGGAAGAGCAACCGACCCTTGAGTTGGAATATCAATCATTCTCCTAGCAATGTAGTAGGCTAAATTGAATGGTTGGCGGGTGGACAAGTTGTAGAGCATGTGACAAAGACAAGCGTTTATGTGATCCCTATTTCCTACGGTGCTAATGACGTTGGCTCTAAGTAGCTCCTCCCATTTCTTAAACTCGGGCTTAAGTTCATTTAGCTCATTCCATATGGATCTCGGTTTACCTCTTTTCCCTTTCGGGTAACTCGGGTTGTATCACTTTTTGGGTTAAAAAGGTGTTCACGGATGGTATCCTTATCGGCCAAACGAGTTAGGTAGCGAGAAGTGCGGTCATTGATTGTATCAAGAGCGGTGAGGGACCACTTGTCCGTGTAGACACAAGTTCCTCGGTTGGGAATTCCTAGCACTTTAGCAAATTCGGTTAAGGTGATGGTGAAGTCATTTTGGTTGATTCTAAAGCTAAGACAAAATTCATCATCGTCTTCATCATTAAAGCCGGTCACACTAGCATAGAATTCTAACACAAACCTAGGACAAATAGGTTCATCGATGTCAAGAAGACAATCGAATTGAATGGCGGCTAGTTCTTCACGAAGATTGGTATGTTAAAGGAATGATGAGTGAATGGTTCTACCCTCATGGAAGTACCTTGATTCTAGACCCCTAAATATTTCTACTTGTTCCTTGGTAAGTCCTTTGGTTTTGTGGTGTTTGGGAATGTAGTTAAGGGTGTCTTTGTGATCATAGAATCTTGCGGCTACCATGGTTATTCCTAAGGACAAGAATTAATATGTTAAACATGAGAATAAATTTTAACGTCTTTTGGTTCTAGTGTGTGCCTATATGAAAACAATTTGGAGTTGCGGTTATCTCGACTCATTTTATGCACAAAGAAAATTAGTTTTAGTGAGGTGTTTGGCAAATACCATGAGACAACCCAAATGCTCCTAATTTAATGTGGCTTCATTTGAATATACCCGGGAGTGCATATTAGTTATGCAATACCTTTAGTATTCAAGAGCATGCAAGTGATGAAAATTTTAACGTTTATATTTGTATTAGCAATGAAAAAAAATTGTTTTCCTACAAGTGAGAAGCTTTTCAAAACTTTTGACATGGGGTGTTTAGTTGTTTGAATAAGGCCTTATATTTATTATCTATCAATTAATGGGAATCATGAATTGTTTATGCAATATGATAATGTAGTACCTAATTTCAATGACTAGTTATGCAATTTGCCAATTGAATTCATATTTGGTATAAAAGCATACATAAAACCCCATGTAATGATTTGTGATAGTTTTGTGCATAAATAAGAATCCTAGACTCAGAATTAAGAGATGAAATGTAGTTAGGATACTTACAATGATTTTATCTTCAGTGATTAGTGAGTGGGAAGATGACAATAATGAGCTTGGTTTAAGTTTTACACGTTTTGGTAAAGTGGGTTTTGAGGAAGAGGATGATTTGTATATAGCAGTTTTGCTTCTGTAGACACCACGGACCAGACGGTACCAAAAATTTGGTTCCGTCTTTGTTGTCGTTTGGTGTCGTGGATACAGTAGCAGGTACAAGACAAAATTGTTTTGTTTTGATTATTCTAATGTTTTGGGCTATGTTTATCCTACATGTTTGGTTCCATAAATCCTAAACCAAGTCTAAGAAGATTAAAAGGTTCTCGTTTAAGAGGTTTAGTTAAGATGTCGGCAATGTTGTCTTCGGAGGATACTTTCTCGATTGAAATGTTTCCTTTTTGAACATTGTCGCGAAGAAAGTGATGACGGATTTCAATGTGCTTTGTACGAGCATGTTGAACGGGATTCTTGCTGAGATCGATGGCTCCTTTGTTGTCGCAAAGTATCACAATGTCGTTGAGATGAATTCCGTAGTCTACGAGAGCTTGCTTCATCCAAAGAGCTTGTTGACATGCTTTTCCGGCTGAGACGTACTCGGCTTCAGTAGTAGAGATGGCTAAAGCCGTTTGCTTCTTTGCAAACCATGAGGTGAGACAATGTCCAACAAAAGTGCAAATACCACTTGTACTTTTTCTATCGACATAATCACCGGCATGATCCGAGTCGGCATACACTATGGTTTCTATACCCGTTCCTTTGGGATACCATAATCCTAAACACGTTGTTCCCTTAATATATCTAAAAATCCTTTTTAATGCTTCTAAGTGTGATGCCTTTGGGTTTTCTTGAAAGCGAGCACATAGACAAACACTAAACATAATGTCGGGTCTACTAGCCGTAAGATAGAGTAGGCTACCAATCATTCCTCTATATTTAGTGTTATCTACGGATTCACCTTCTTCGTCCTTGGTGAGTTTAGTATCCGAGGACATGGGTGTTTTAGTTGGTTTGGAATCTTCAAGACCAAATTTCTTAAGCATGTCTTTTATATATTTAGATTGGTTAAAGAAAATACCATCTTCTAGTTGTTTAATTTGAAGTCCTAGAAAGAAATTTAACTTACCCATCATACTCATTTCAAACTCGTCATGCATGATTTTAGAGAAATCATCACATAGTTCTTGACAAGTTGATCCGAATATAATGTCATCAACGTATATTTGAACAATAATAATTTGTGATTCCTTTTTCTTGGTAAAAAGAGTATTATCTACTAATCCCATAGTATATTTGTTATCAATAAGAAAATTCTTAAGACGGTCGTACCAAGCTTTAGGTGCTTGTTTAAGGCCGTATAATGCTTTCTTGAGTTTGAAGACATGATGTGGTTTCTCAAAGTCGGTAAAACCGGGAGGTTGAGCAACATACACTTCTTCGTTAATAAACCCATTAAGGAAAGCACTTTTAACATCCATTTGAAATAATTTAAAGTCATAAGCACATGCATAAGCAAGTAATATTCTAATAGATTCAAGTCTAGCTACCGGTGCATAAGTTTCATCATAGTCAATTCCTTCTTGTTGATTATAACCTTGTACAACAAGCCTAGCTTTGTTTCTAGATACTACACCATTTTCGTCCATTTTGTTTCGAAAGACCCATTTTGTTCCAATTATAGTTTGATCTTTGGGTTTTGGAACTAGTTTCCAAACATCATTTCTAACGAATTGGTTTAATTCTTCTTGCATGGCAATTACCCATGGTTCATCTTTTATTGCTTCATTTATGGTTTTCGGTTCAATGGTGGATACAAAACAAAAGTGATTACTTTGATTTTGGGCTTGTGACCTTAAGGTTCTTTGATTAAGTTGTCCTATGACCTTTTCTAACGGATGACTTTTAGATTCTTTGATGTTGACAATTTCCTTATTTAATGGTTCATCTTCCTTGTTATTATTAATTTGACTTTCTATTATTTGACTTTCAACTAAGTCATCATCTACCAAAGGTGATGTCTTAGAGGGAGGTGGACTTTCGTCAAATGTTATGTTCAACGATTCCTCGACTATCATTGTTTCTTTATTTAGGACAATGTAAGCTTTACTTGTAAAACCCTAAAAATATAAACGCATAATAAGACTATTTTACCCTTGAAATCAAAATTTTAAAATACGTAAAATATAATAACGTTCATTTAACGAAACTAAAAACCTAACTTATGAATATTTAAAACCTAACAAGTATATTTAAGTTATCGACATTTGGTACAACGAAAATAAAAGTCACGCACATAAGCTTTGGGCCTCGTTTATTTTGTGCAAGCCGAGTATTTCACTTAAGCCATGGGTCCGGTTTGGGTTGTGAGCCGATTCCCATCAGGCCAAGTCGGGCCTTGTCTTTCTTTTGCAAGCCGATCCACACATACAAGAAGCCCTAGTCGATTAGTATAAATACAATGCAAACACTCAAATTTTAAAACCCTAGCTAAAAAGTCAAGGCACAATCTTTTTTCTCCTCTTTTCTTTTCCGATCGACCGGCTGCTACTCTTGGTGTTCGTGCGTGCATTTGATTCGAGCTAACCAAGGTATAACTTTTCCTTCGTCTCAATTATACTTACATGCAAACGAAAACCATGAAGCCCTGAGGTGTGTTAATGAGCCACACGATTAGACCGAGTCATGTGTTAGGATTTTTGACAAGCTAACCGTACCACATGCATGTATATATCACGTTGTTACTGCATTCGAATTCGGGAAAAAACCTATGTATATGTGTACGTGTATATAAACCGTATAATAGCAAGTAACATTAGGTCGCCACATAAAATCATAAACATGTATATGTATATAAGTCGACGTATGATGTGTATAAGTTAACGCATGGTTTAGGTCATGAATGTGTCACATTGATTTAAAACATAAATAAGCATGAATCATGTGTTTGTTGGTCTCGTTAAAAGCTATAAGTCTACATGTAAGAATCACGTTAACCTTAGGTTGTAGTTTGGTTTGAGTCGATTTGCATGCATGGTTTTCCTAGCGTGAGTCTCTTGAAACAGCCTTGATGGTGTCGAGTGCATGCATGTTTGGAATATAGGTTGGTATGTCGTGTGAGTAAAATGTGTAAGTGTTTGTGTGTGTTGAATGGTTTGTGAGTAGGGGAAACAATATGTAGTAAGCTGGGTTTTGTATGGGTATTGCGTACGTATTGAAGCAAGAGGAAAGGGTAAAGTTTTAGTCTCGATCACACGATTTAAATAAGTCAAATGTGGTGTGAGTTATTGGTGTAAAGGGATGCATGAGTTTTGAGTTAACTTCGGTTTATTTTTCATACGTTTTAGGTCAAGGTAGAAGTCATTTAAAAGAAGTAACATGTCAATTAAATGCGTATTAATATGATAATAAAAGATTGGGAAAACCCTAGAACATTAATGGGAGACGATTAGGGTTAAGAAGCTAGGTGTGCTAATTCGTTATTTCATGTGGAAATAGTAAGTTTGAGGTCATTAATACCCGTTGATTAAGCGTATAATGAGCTAGTACTAAGTGTGTTGTAAATAGGCGTGAGTTATGATTTTATGCAAGAAGTCAAGTGTCATGAATTAAATTAGAGTATGCATGGTCTCATTAAGTTTGTATTCGAACAAGGTTACATGTGAGTCTTGGTCAATCACGTAAGGTATAGAAGTTTGCGTAAACTGTTTTGAAAGAGAGTCTTAAAATCCGTTCTTGACATTTATAAACCCTTAAGTTTACCATTTATCATTTGTAACCCATAAGTTTGGCTAATTAATGATGAATACTCTAAAATGTTGTAATTCCGTCCGTCACTAAGGATAAGAATATACTTACAACTTTAAGAGTGTGAATGCGATAAATCCGTTATAACTTAATGATGCTAACAAGTATTAAATAAATCATAATCCGTGTAGATTCGTTGAAGGAGACGCGACGTTATATCTTCGTGATTCATTCATTCGTTTGCCTTTCTCTCATTTGCGTTAAGGTACAGATATTCTGACCTTTTCAGTAAAGGTTCCTTATGACGTTCTTTTCGTTAGTTTTCCTATTTTACTTATTAGGGTTTCCCGATGCCATTGCTATGAACCCTTTTCTGATTGTTTGATCTGTTGCTTATCTGAACTTCTGTTTTATTGAACCATGCAATATCTGATTTGAACTTGTGTTATGAAGACTCTGACATGCACATTTGTTGAACCTTACTAAGTTTAATTATGAACTTCTAATTATGAATGTATGATTTGTGACTGTAATATGAACTTCTGACCTCTGAATATATGAATATGAACCTTATGATATGAGTTATCTGATATGTTATCTGCTGAACTTTGTGTTTTATTATGATCTGTGTCATTTATGCCAATTTGTTTGACCTAAGATAGTTTGACACCCGAGCCAAATATTTCACTAGTCATGGGGGTTCCATGTCCGTGTCAGTGATGCACCTCTGACATGACTCTAGGGCAGTAGAGTGATGTTCTGCCACGTCCCTTTCCGTTATATGTTTGTTGATAGTATGGCCACTATCTGTCTGTTGGGGCGTATGGATGCATCCTAGATCTGATCTGTTATCTGATATGATTTGTCTGGTGAATGATGTCGTGTGCAATACGCGTCTTCACAAATTCTGGGAGCTAGCTACTCCATTTGTTATTGAGGTCTCCCCTCATATTATATAAGGTATTCCGAGGTCACCCCTCCGAATAAGAAAGTTACTTCTGATATGATATGTTCTGGGCTCGTGGTAGATAACTAAATCTGTATCTGTTATTTCTGTGTTAGATATTCTATTTATGATTCCGTATTTGTCAATGTTTCCATTTACATACTGAATTATTATATGTTTATTGAATGTGTTTATGCTTTGACATGTTTATGTGACTACCGTTTTCCATGCTAGGATATGATTAATATGCTTAAATGTGATTCGCATGTTGTCATCTGATTATATGTTAGTTACCATTATGTGACCTTGTTGATCTGTATGATGATTATGCTAGTGTATAATTGATTGTTCTGTAAGTTCATTATGTATAATTGTTCAGATAATTCGTGAACTTTGATTATCCGTTGGTGTTCGTATCTGCTTATGTTTGATCTGCCATGTTTAAATTCTGTCTATACTAAAGTTTGATCTGGGAAATGGTTTAACTTATGATATCTGACTTGATAACTTGCTAATTTCTATGCTATGTCTTTTGCTTATTTAGTTATAGTTTTCCTTCTGTGTTTTCTATTTGTATGTGTGACTGCCACGTTTGACTGCTATTGTTCCGCTGCTACGATATTGGATAAGTGTGTTAAATGTAGATTAATTGACTTATGTAAAGGACATGTTTACTTCTAGTAGTTGTTTCTGCTAGCTTTCGGTATTTCGTTTGACTTATATGTACTTAAATTGCCTGATTCATTAATTGCCTGTTGATTATGATGTGCTTAAGTTTGTGTCATCAATATGCTATGTGTTTGTTCTTATTTGTTGTTTGTTCTTCCGGATTTCTGTGTGTCTGTGTTTCCGCAGAATCCTCAGTGATTCATTATCCTCATTCCGCTGTGACTTCGTTATTCGTTTCTTTATTTCATTTCGTATTTCTGTTTTTGTTTAGTTTTCGTTTTGTTATATCTGTTCACTGGGCTTTGTAAGCTCAGCCGCATTTCTTTTCCTGCGGCAGGTTTTAAGCATTCAAGATGAGCTTATGGGATAGCTGATCTGGGTTGAGAGTAGAGACGAGAGCAAGATTTGAAAATAGGGATCTTAGATTTATTTTGATTATTGAGTTATTTATATTTTCTTTTGTAAGTTTTGTAAAGGCTTCCGCTATTGTATAGTACTTAAGGTTCTGATATGAAACCGTATTTGTGATATCTTTACCCTTGTCTGGTTGGGGTGTTACATTACTAGTTTGAGAGTAACCAAGAAATACACCATCATAAGACTTTGGGTCAAACTTGGTGAGATAATCCTTAGTATTAAGAATAAAGCATTTACAACCAAAGACTCTAAAATATCCTAACGTTGGCTTTTTACCTTTATAAAGTTCATATGGTGTTTTGTTTAGGAAAGGACGTATTAAGACTCTATTTAAAATATATGTAGAAGTGTCAACGGCGTTACACCAAAACTTTTGAGGAATGTTTTTTTCATTATGCATTGTTCTACTCATTTCTTGAATTGTTCTATTTTTACGTTCTACTACTCAATTTGATTGAGGTGTTCGTGGAGCGGAAAAGTTATGTGTTATACCATTTGTATCACAAAAGTTTCCAAATTGAGTTTTGTTGTCAAATTCACGACCATGATCCGTTCGGATCGACACAATTTTGACACCTAGAAGGTTTTGAATTTTCTTGCTAGGTATTTCAAATTTATCAAAAGCTTCATTTTTTGTTTTCAAAAATAATGTCCAGGTAAACCTTGAGTAATCATCTACTATGACCAAAGTGTATAAGTTGCCTCCATAGCTTCTTATAGCGGATGGTCCAAACAAGTCCATATGTAATAATTCTAGACACTTAGATGTGGACACCATATTTTTAGATTTGTGACTACTATGTGTTTGTTTACCAATTTTGCAAGCGTCGCAAAAGTGTTGGTCATATTTTAGTTTTGGTAAATTCCTAACCAACTCTTTTGAAGATAGGTTTTGTATAAGTCTCATATTAGCGTGACCTAAGCGTCTATGCCAAAGAGATGAGCTATCGTCTAATATTGTTAAGCAAAGTTTGTCATTATATGTTTTATCTATTTTCATTACGTATATGTTATTTTTCCTAACTCCTTTAGCTATGGTGATACCATCTTTTAGTATTTTACTACCATTTTCATCAAATAGTACTTTATACTTTTTATCACATAGTTGGCTAATACTAAGTAGATTAAATCCTAACCTATCCACATGAGCAACATTTTCAATAGTTAGAGAGTTATGAGCAATCGTACCTTTGCCAATGATTTTGCTTTTGAGATTGCTACCGAAAGTGACATTACCTCCGTCATACTCTTGGTATGATGAGAAGAGACTTTTGTTGCCCGTCATGTGTCGTGAGCCTCCACTATCTTTTATCCATTCATCAAGTTCCAATCCAACTTTTAAGCATACCTAAGAAGCAAATAACTCAAGCATTTGGTCCCCAATATCTCATGGGTCCGTTTGGGTTAAACATACCATTTATTTGATTCATGTATGGAAATGATGGGTAAGAGTTCCATGGCATGTAATCTGGAGTTTGAAATGGTCTAGGGAAACTTTGATTCCAACCGTTGTGTTGGTAGTTAGGTTGAACGTTGTGGTTGCTCTTAGGAAAGGGGCGTTTGGCAAAAGAAGTTTTATATCGTTGTTGAGTAGTTTTTGATCTAAATTCATTTTTAACAAGTCCTACTCTTGATGTAATAGCTGGTTTTAGTTTAACATTATCATTGGTTTTCTTTGTTACTTTAAAAAATTCAGTACGGTCCGTATTGCGAACATTCTGTTCTGCTGAAGTACCCCGCGGTACCATTTTGCACAACGGACGGAACCCTTATTTTGGTTTCGTCTGGTCCGTGCTGTACTGCAGCAATTTTGACAGAATGTTCGTCCTTTTCGGCCGTTTTGTTTTGACTCTTTGGAATTAATACTTCATTAAAACCTAGCCCATTCATGTCTCCTGGTGTTTTATGGATTTTAACTATTTCATCGGCAAGAGCGATGTTTTTGTTAAACCTTTTAAACTTAGAATTATTTTCGATTAGAACTTCTTGTGTGAGCTTTAGTTTTTCTATTTCAAGATTAAGCTCTTGACATGATTTACAATCATCGTCATTTGCTTTTCCTTTTTCAATTCGTTTTGCTTTTTCTTTCAACTCATATACTTCATTTTCCAAAAATTCCTTTTTGGTTTTTAGAAATTTATTTTTAGTTATGATTTTTAGACTTAGCTCACACAATTGATTATATTGTTTTTGCAAGGTGTCATCATCTATAGAAGAATAAGAAGAGTCGGAAAGTACCTCATTTGACTCATGTGCCATTAGAGCGATCTTCTTCACTATCACTCCAAGCACCACTTACAAAAGCTCGTTGAGTTTTGCTTTTAGGTGGCTTGGGACATTCTCCTATGAGATGACTTGCATCACCACATCTAAAACACTTTCTTTCACCTTTACTCTTCTTATCATCCCGATCTTTTCGGAATGGCTTCTTTTCTTCTCGAGGTTGTCTTACAAACTTTCCTCTTCTTCTAAAGAACTTCGTGAAATCTCTAACGGCCATGGCATACTCCTCATCTTCACTACCGGAACAAGATTCATCATCATCGCTTGATTCCGCCTTTGCTTTTAGAGCAACGGATTTGATCTTCTCCTTTCTTCCTTTGATGATCTCCGAATCTTTCTCCATTACCATTTCGTGAACTTTGAGGTTGCCAATTAGCTCGTCTAGTGACATTATTGAGAGATCTTTTGATTCTTCAATAGCGGTCACTTTAGCTCTCCATTTGGGATGGAGTGCTCTAAGAAATTTCCTGACAAAGTTCTTACTACGAAAAGATTCATCAAGTGCTTTAAGTGATGTAATGATAGTGTTGAAACGAGCAAAGCCACAATCAATGGTTTCATCTTCAGGGATAACAAATTGTTCATATTGTTGAACAAGAAGATCAATTTTGTTATCCTTGACTTGTGAATTACCTTGATGTGTAACAATTAAAGATTCCCAGATATCTTTGGCGGTTTCACACATAAAATATCTTTCATATTCTTTTCTAGGTAAAGCATTATAAAGCATCATTTTAGCTTCATTATTTTTAGCAACTAATTTCTTTTGTTCATCAACGGAATTATCCTTTGTTGTAGAACTAAAATCTCCTTTAACAATAATAAACCAAAGATCTATATCTTTTGATTTTACATATGTTTCAAAACGATTTTTCCAATAGATAAATCCATTGGTTTCAAAGAGTGGTGGTCTTTGCATAGATTGCCCTTCTTTAAAGTTTTCAGAATCCATGGATCATTTCAAGTTTATAAAATACAAGTTATTTTAGAAATTCTTGAGCAACGAGGCTCTGGTACCAATTGTAGAAAACTAGAAGGGGGGTTGAATAGTTTACCAATTAAAAACTTTGTTTTGAAACTTATTGAAAGATCAATTGATATTGATCTTGAGTATGTTAATGAAATATGCAAGCAATGTGTAATAAGTAAATAAGGAAAGAAATGATCAAACCACAACAAGTCGTTTATAGTGGTTCGGCCTACAAGGACTCTTTTTCCTTGCCCTACTCCACTCCCCGAGTCTCACACTCGAGAGTTTAACTTCACTAGTCAACAAGCTCCTTTCACCGGCGGAGAAAACCTTTACACTTCGCTTACACTATTTCCGACACTAAGCTAGATGTCGAGTTCTTTCCAAGGGTACAACTACTCTCACACACAATGTATTTTGAGGACTAAAATACTAACCACTCACACTCACAAGATTATGATGGTTTGATACAACAATGAAGTATGGATCAACACTAGATCATACAACACTAAACAAACAAGACTTCCAACTTCTCGTTGAAGCTTGAATATGACTTGATCTTCTTTGCTACAAAAGAGATCACTAATATGATATGAAACTGAGTTAGAAAGGTTAGAGAGAAGATATGTATGAGAGTATGTTAGAAAGGGATGAAAAACTACTTGGCTTGGCATTGCTATTTATAGCCAAAAAGGACAGGAGCGTCCACGGACGGCGGACCCCTTAAAAGGGTTCCGCCCGTGTACCATTTTGGTACCGCCGGGTCTGACAGCCAAGATATCAAATCTTGCCAAAGTCAACTCTATCTAAGTGAGATTGTGCAAGATATGAAGAGTACAAATCTACACAAAATATCTAATGGAATCTTCCAATGATTTCCATGATGTAATACATGATGTCATATGTTGTATTTCTATTTTTAGAAATATGCAAATGCCTTAAGTAGTGTTTGGTTTTAAGAACCTAACACATTCTAAAAACTACTAACATACTTAATGATTAGAGTCATATCAAGATGTTACTAATCATAAATGTAAATGCTTGAATGATGAATATATTGTTTGAAAAAGCTTGTTTTAATATTAATTAAACTTGACAAGCTTTAGGCTTTTATAAATTAAATTTACTTTTGTCGTTAACAAAACTTAGGCAAAGATCAAAAATATAAATAACGTTTAATGACGATATTTGTATTAACATTACTATTACTCATGTTCATCCTAAGACCTGATGCTCGATAGATACAATCCAACACATGAATTAATGTATTAATATTATTGTCACTCCATTGTCCAACAAACACCGCATCATCCGCATAGAACATGTGCGAAAGATTTACCGAATGACTTAGCTTAATACCCATAAACAAACACGCATCAACCACCCGCTGAAATGATAAATGCAAACTCTCCATAATTAAGATGAACAAAAAAGGAGATGACGGGTCACCTTGCTTCAAGCCTTTGCAGAATTGGAATTCTTCGGTTGGACTACCATTAATAAGGATAGAACCTCTTGAAGACTTTAGAAAAATCTGAATCTATTCACACCAATTATTCCCAAAACCGAACTTTTTTAAGACATCGTCCAAGAAATCCCATCTAACTGAATCATGAGCTTTCTCGAAATCAACCTTGAAAATAAGAGATTGTTTCTTCTTAATTTTGCACCATTGTACTACCTCATTAAGAATAAATGGACCATCTAAAATTTGCCTCTCCGCAATAAAAGCCGATTGTACCTCGTTCACAATGTCCCCCAAAACCCTGACAAGCCGATTCGCTAGGATTTTCGCAATAATCTTATAGACACTACCAATATGGCTAATTGGTATAAATTCATTAACCATATTGGCATCAGGAATTTTCGGAATCAAAGAAATAAAGGATGGATTACAACCTTTTGGAATGTCAGCATACGTAAAAAAGTGACTAACGGCCTCAAACACATCATTTTCAATAGTCAGCCAAAATTGACGGTAAAACCCGAACGTGAACCCATCCGGTCCCGGAGATTTGTCCGTACCACAATCCCACACCGCCCTTTTCACCTCCTCTTTAGTCACCGCACGTTCTAAGTCCTTCTGTTGATCGATCCGTAGAGACCTCTGGCAACACATATCAACAATAGCTCGATGTTCCGATGGTTTATCAAACCTACTACTAAAATGTTGATAGAATTCCCATTTAACATCATGCGGCTTTTCATTCCAAACTCCATCAACCATGACACCCCGAATATTCAGTTTATTCCGTTTGTTTTATTATTTATTTAGCTTTATAAGATTATTCATTAGTTATTAGATAACGAGTTATCAATATGTCAAATTCTCAACCTACATGATTTGCTTATGACTCATCTATTACTATAATATGTCATTGTGATATATAACTCATCTTTGGTAACGTGAGGAAATAAATCTATGAATTTTGACTATATGTTTCAACCTAATATCAATATATGTATCTATACGTGTCACGTATATTTGGTTTACTCTGTCTATCGTGTTCTGTTTCGAGCTTCAATATTAGATGGATAATATTTGATTCTCTAGTTGAAAATTTTACTCCTCACTATCTAGATATATGATTTGCTTTATGTGTGTTTGGTAGTGTACTTTTATATGAGAATTGCATGGTTGAAATTAATGTAATGATATACCTTATAAGATACATGCATGATGACCTCTAAAATTGGTAAGATATGCTATATACTATTAATAATAGACGTCATTAGCTTGTTGGTGGTATATATGTGCTACGCTAATAGTGTAACTTGATTATCCTTATGGATGTAATACTAATTTTGTCCATGCTCATTATGTGATGTTTACTAAGTGGTTATTATTGCTTACGAGAAACCTTGATAATTGATTAATGATGCATGTATATATATGTGTTTAACAAATAGTTCATTTTGTATAGAACATGTTTTATTCTTTAATAATGCTATAGGTTAGAATGCTTGGAGATATATAAGTTTAAATGTGATGATTTAGCAATTGAAGCACATGTGGTATTAAAGTATAAGTTTATGAGTCAAGATTATTGTAGCAATTGGCATGAGCGGTTGGACCATCCCGGTTTAATAATAATGCGAAATGTATAAAAGAACCATGGGTTCTTCAAGGTTGATTTGTTTGTTCTTGTTATTCTCACTATAAGTTAATTGTTTATCTATAACCACTAAACTATAGTAAGGACTATGTCATATAAAGTTTTGGAAAGAATATGACGGGGATGTATGTAGGCCTATACATCTGTCATGTTGATCATTTTGAGTTTTAAAATCGATGTATCGTCAAAATGATTATCAAATACGCAACTAAAAGTTAGTGTGATTATTGGCTCAAGTTATCAAATGTGAGCATGATTTTCCAAATTATATCTTTGAGAATGATGGTGAATACTTCCAAGTATCGGGCGATTATTAGAATAAGTGTTGAACATTATGTAGCCCATGATAATATAAATGTTGATCCTCACAGTAATGAATATGAACTTGAAGTTTAAGGGACAATTTATATTCCAGATCTAGTAATTGCCAGACTTCTATAGTGACCTAAAGAAGTGACTAGATCATATATACGCTGCTAGTGCTCCAACTATAATGTATGTCCCAAAATGACAACCAATGATTGGTAGCGAGTCTATGGCATGGCTGCATCATGATAGAGTAATCGATTCCAAGTAAAAAATGGAGCAAGAAAATTAAGATGGTCGAATCAAGGTAATAAAGACCCCATAGTCTCTTAATGAGACACTAGACATGAAAGTTCTTGAAAAAACCGGGGTATGTGAAAAACTATGAGATCTCAATAAATAATATATAATGTCTAGTAAAGTGTGGAATCAAAAAGTAATGAATCAATGTCCATAGTACTATTAATTCGATAATGTGCACTGTAATGATTATGTAAATAAATAAGATAGCGCTATAATCATGGTGAGGATCATGGAAGCATACCTGCAAGAAGTGTAGATGTATAACTGAGTGGCCAAAAGATTTAAAGACGCAAAGAAATAATGAAAAGAGTGAAGTCTCTTGTGATGAGACATGGTTACTGGGACTTGAAGTCCGTACATATGAATGTGTAAAATTATTGGATATGTATTGGTCTTTATGAGAAATAGAAATTAAAGTATCAAAATTTTCTTTTTTAAGGCATAACTAATGGCACACAATATTTTCGTAAAGACATGAAAATGATCATAAAGAGATATGTTCTCATGTGTTAGATCGAATAATTTATATAATATCTATAAGTTTGGCAATATAATAAGTAATCGATATGCGTCTAAAAGATAAATGAATAGACCTCACGTGATGTTGATAGTTTTTTTATTGGATATAAAATGCATGAAGCATGCTAGTGATTATTATGCTTAAAGCATATGACAAAAGTTCCCGAGAACACTACTTGATTGTATTGAATTAATAATGTTTTGGGCATATGTATTATAATTGCCTTTATGTATATAGTATTGTGCCAAATAAAGAACTATGTTTGCCTATGAAACTTTATAAAGAGATTTTGATTTGCATATGCTTTAAGTTTCATATAGTTTGGAAAAGCCCCCTTGAGTTATAAAGATGATGATCACAATATCGATTTAAAGTGCCATACTAAAATGCGTATGAGACATTTACGATTCTTGCCAATGGTCATACGTGATATAATATATCATTTGAATTAATTGCATTTGCAATGAGTAACTTGTGAAGTACGATGATGTACTTGAATGAGATGTATGACATACGTTAATCCTCAAAATGTATCATGTGATCCTATCAAGACACTTCAGTGTGCATTTCACTGACTCAATGAGCTTAAGTGATGTGATCATCAGGGGAGAGAAGATACGCGTTGCACTTTTTTTTCCCTTGACCATGGTTTTGTCCCCACAGGGTTTTCGGAAAAGTTTTTAATGAGGCAACATCCCCGAGCGTATAAAGGAGTTATGTACTCTCTATTTTTTTTTCCTTCACTAGATTTTTGTCACACTGGATTTTATCTAGTAAGGTTTTAACGAGACATAATCCTCAAATGGACATCCAAGTAGGAGAGTTATGAATAAATATGGAATATATTTTAATATCTATCAGTATTAATAGTTATCTTAATTAGATAATTGTATCTTGTGAAATACTTCAACTTGTACTATAAATATAAGCCTTCTTAAAAGATGAATAACAATAATTTCTCTATTCTTTATATTCTTGTTATATTTATTTATTGTTCACAACAGTTTGCGGTTTTGGCAACCTTTAAAATAATGAGTTATTTGCATAGGCTTTAACTTTTATCATTTAAATTACATAAGGATGTACTCTTTTTCTTGAATGCAGTTTAAACTACAAGTTGGTGAAAATTAAAAGAAATGATAAATAGTGTTTGTTAGTCGTGACTCAAAAGTGGTCTATTAGGAAAAATGGCCCATTTATGTTCATTTACGACAAGAATTGAAAAAGTAAGTCATCCTTGTGACCCTTGTTACATACCTTAATACATGATATTGATAAAGTATAAGGAATAACTGTATAATTCATTAGTACTCTTATAATTATTATTTGTTGCACTAGTTTGATCAGATTAATGCAATCATAATAGATTGCCTAAGAACAAACCAAGTATATTTGGGTGTAACAAGGAATACTAGTCGAGGAAAATATTGCTTTAACATTTAACATATTTAACCATAAATGTTTTTAATAAAAATCTTGTGTGTATTATAACTAGTTTAATAGTACAGAGACATATCACAACAACACAAAGAAAGATATTTTATTTATTTCTCTATTAAATTTTTTAAGTAAAATAGTGAAAATATATTAAAACCAGCATGCATCCGAATAAAAGTTGCAACTTTGCATACTTGGTGGGGAAAGACAAAGCCAAACACCCAACAAGTAAGCAGCAATACAAATAAAGAAACCAACATCTAAACCATATAAAATCTTGCCAAATCCACCACACGGGACACATTTCCTATTACTCAATTTCTCGTCAACCTTACTTATACCATGTTTTCATCTTCCCCCTAATCACCTCTATAAGAAAAGGCGTATTGACTGTGTGACTAGAAGATACCAATGCTATCGATCCTTCGACCACATTCGTGCTTTTCCAACTGATCCCATTATCGAGTTTAAACGACACCTCAAATTTGATCTTCTGGTTTAACTTAAAGAATTTGAGTTGCTGAGGAACAACACTTACCTCTACTCCTTTCGTTTTCGAATTAACTTTTACCACATACGTCGAGTAAGGTTTCCCAACATTTTCGCCCGTCCTCTCATATGTTTTAGTTTCCCCTGGTCTCAGTTGTAAACAAAAGGAAGGCAGGTTGAGCTCTGGTCCTTCGATTCCTTTAGCATCGTTAACTTCTCTTTTCAGCATTCTAGATAATTCATTTTTTTTATAGCCGAGACCCAAGAGATAGGCTATGTAGTCATGAATTCGAACATCAAATACGATTCCTGGGTCAATCGCTTTGACAGGATTAATGTGACCACTGCCTATGGAATAGAGACCGGCTTTGACCTTATGCTCGTCCTTTATTGGTTCTCCATTTCTTTTGACCGAGTAAGCGGTCGTCATGATCGCTGACTTGATCATGGCTGGCGACCATGTCGGGTGAGACTTTTTTATTAATGCTGCAAGGCCTGTCACATGCGGGCACGCAACTGACGTGCCCGAAGACACTCTAAAAATTTCTGCGTTCTTATACTTGGAATTAGCTCCCACTATTTCTACCCCAGGGGCAATCACATCAGGCTTTATTATGCCTTTATGTATCACGCTAGGGCCCCTCCCTGAAAAAGAAGCAACATCGGGAGGTGTGTCCACCCCATACATAGTTCCAGTGAATGTGAGGGTTGCGGTGGGGTGGCTGGCTGAGTCAATGTAATCCCGTATAAGCAACCCGTCTTCGTAATTCACACGTGCTGTGGTGATATTACGATAAATGTTTACCATTGTATACCCTACTTGCTTCGAGTTGGGTTCTATGAAAGCAACTACTTTTGATCGTATCATAGTATATCTTTTAGCTGCCGCTTCAGGTGAGCTGAACAGATCCCAATCAAAAAATACAATTTTTCCTTTAAAATAATTATAGTCAACTCTAGCCTCATTGCCATAAACAACAGGCAAGGAATTGTTAGGAAAGGTGTCCGGCTGGTTTAAGCATTCACCAAAGACTATCTTGGTGTTTCCAAGGGTTATTGTTGCCCTAACAACTCGGTCCATGTTTCCCGCGCCAACCGTGAGAATCCATGGCGCAGCATTACAAAGAGTCGAACGTTGTGGACCTTCATTACCAGCAGCACAACAAACAAGAATACCTTTGCTTGTAGCATAAAATGCTCCCAGCTCTATCGTGTTTTGTTTTAACCCAATATCACTATCCCACCCAGCTGATACGTTAATAAGGTCCGCTCCGTCATCAACGGCATCTGTAATTGCCTCTCTATAATTCGGATCCAGCTCGTCAGACTTATTAAATAACGTCGTTTGGTAGATCGTGAGACTTGCATGCGGAGCGGTCCCAGATGCGGTTCCACTTACTTGTTTAAATACATTTGCATGGTGTACAAAATTTCCTGCGGCAATTGATGCCACATGTGTCCCATGGCCATCATAATCCACCATCGCAAGATCCTCTTTAAAGTACTTCTTCAATGACAGTATTTTGTTGTTAAACGCTCCGCCTCTCCATTTTTTGGGGGGAGGAGGGATGTTTTGGTCATGAAAACATGGGTGTGTCGGTGTAATACCTGTGTCTATGATGGCAATGATTATTCCCCGCCCGTATTCCTTGTCAACCCACATCCCAGGGATCAAACCACGTCGTAAGCCAAGCCATCTTTGGGAGTGGGTTGTTAATAATTTGTATACCTTGTGCTTGGCATAGACGCCTTTTGGTGGTGGTGTGAACCTGACGCCGTAATATACATTGGCATGAACATATGTCATTCTGCAAAATAGGGTGGGAAAATGTAAGTTATAAAAATCAATAATCTATTTTAAACGAGTGGCTAATGCTTGATTTGCGATACATATTATCAATTTTTGTTTTTGGATAGAACCATCGGTGTTATGTTTATTTAATTTATAGGAAGTGGCAAGCTCGTTTCAAGACGCCTTGGCTTTTTAGCATTTAATTAAGCTTAAATTTTTGACCGCGATCTAGCTAATTATAAAAAATAAAAATCAAAACGCTACTTTAAGCCTTTTACGATAAGTTAGACGGGTTTGCTTCTATAATTTGATCTAGGGTGTTCACACATCGGGTAAAACCCACAATTAAGAACCGAAAATCAAAACCAAATCGAACCGAATTAAATATTCAATATTCTGTTTGAATATGGTTTTAGTAAAATGAAAACTGAATCGGAAATGAATTCACACACACACACACACATACATATACATAATGAAACCGTAAAAACTCATAAATATAACATTTTTTTAACTTGAAATTTTTTTTAGTGCTAACTCATAAACGGACGTTTTTTTTTTTTTTTTTTTTACAAAATGCCCCGTTTACCCCTAAGTAATTATGTAAACTTTAGTTTTGTGGTTCTGCCAAGGGCTTTCTTGTTAAAACTGATCATATTGAGAAATGTACTCGTTAGATATTATCTTTTGTATACGGGAGTGTAGGGTTTCATCATAAAAATCAAAATCGAAATTGAATCTAACCGGATTTGTAACCAAACCAAATTAAATATTAGGTTTTAAGTTCGATTATGATTTTGACGAAATAAAAACCGGACCGAAAACCGAATTCACATTAATATATATATCTTTTACAAATTTATATTTATGAAAACATGAAACATAATTATTTTTATATTTATATTAAAAAAAAGTTTAAAATTCTTTCATTGTATAAATATAGCATTTTTCTAAGTTTCAAGTTTTTTAAGCAAACAATTTATATAATTAAATAAATACATAATTAAAATAATATAATTCGAGTTATTATGTTCGCTTCTCGGTTATTCGGTTTGGATGGTTTAATCCAATTGAAATTTGGTTCGATAAAATTTTCAGTTTTAACTAAAAATTTTTCAACAAACTAGTCAAACCGAACAAACTAATAACCCTACTTCCGTAAACCCAAAAATTCCATATTTAAAAGGGACCCCTAAGCTTCTATTTGTAAGAATCCAAATTATATAGCATGTACAGCTAATATTGGTTTTTCAATAGAATATGAATAGTTCAAAACGTAAACGTGTAGGGAGGACGGATAAAGTAAATTAATATCATACCGAGAAATCAACTCGTTTGATATAATCTTCCGTAAACCCAAGAATCCCATATTTAATAGGGAACACTAGTTTCTATTTGTAAGAATCCAAATTATATAGCATATAAAGCTAATATTGGTTTCTAAATAGAATTTATATGTTAAAAAAAGGTGAAAAACCAACTTAATTTATAATGATGGGAGGGGTTCAAGACACACAAGTTTCCCGATATGGGATTGCCATGATTCAAGGTTTTAAAATGAGTAACATTTGCATAAATAAATGATTTATAAAAGGAATGAAACGGATATCATGGGAACAAACCTTCCAATAATCCTGGAAAGTAGTTCAATCTTCCAATAAAATAAAGCAAATATGTAAATGAGATAGCATGCGTTTAAAATTACCACTAAAAACCGAGGTTTTTATACCTAAAGTTAAAATCTGTGAGTTTATGTAATCATGGTTATAAGCTTAGAAGATTTTCTCTCATTTACCAATGTCGGACAAGACCTAAACTCATATCCATCTTTTAAGTTTTTGTTTCATGTCGAACACAGGTTAATAAGAGGAATTGAAGTATCCCTTGCAACATTTTGTCGTTAATAATTTAATAAGAGGAAGAGGATCCTGAGGAAGAACAACCCGAGAGACGAAGTTAGTTCCCTTCTCTGAATGACAATTGTTGGGTTAGTCTCTTGTAATGTTACTGATACATCAAGTACTACGTATAAAACAAACGTTACATGCCTCAATTTACTATGGGACAAAAAGTCCAAATGATTTCATCAAAATATATTAAGTATCTATTTCACTAATCTAATAGGATTATACAAGTTATACTCCTATCATCTACAAGACATTGTTTCGAACATTTAGACTTAGCATTGGAGTCTTTGCACAAAACCTTAAGAGTTCGAATAATTTTTTGGGATTTTTTTATGCAAGTGTGTGTTGCACACATGCACACATGTCATCTTCAAAAGCCCCAATGCCTACTTTTAACTTCAAGACATACATTCTCAATGCACTATGGTATATAACCTTGGAAGATATTCTCTCATCTAGTTATGTGGGACAAAAGGCTCATATGGTTTCATCATAAAATAGTATCTATTTCACAAATCAAATAGGATGATACTCATATCATCTACCTAGAATAAAACATCGTTCCGATCATAATTAACTAGTCCAACTATACTCTAGATACAAGTTTGGTTAATAAAGGATATCGCAAATGCAAACACATATTCTACTATGTTAAATTAGTGACACATTTGGCAACTCAGCTTGCGACATCGTCATATTGAAGCCTATTGTTCGACAATAGACTATGTTAATAAGAGGAAGGGGATCCTCAGGAAGAACAACCCGAGAGACGAAGTTAGTTCCCCTTTTATGAATGACCATTGGTTAGTCTTTTCTAATGTTTACTAATACATTAACAATAAAACAAACTTTACCTATCTATATTACCGTATAAATATCATAGGTGAAAAGTTAACATTGACTTCATAATAGAGGGTAAAATAGCAACTAAAAAACTAGGCATCATGAGCTCGATTTGTAAGATGTCAATCACAAGTGTCTTGATGACTACAAGGTAAACAACCAAAGAAAAAAAATTCTGCTTGAATCAGTTGCAACTTGCAAAAACATATAATCATGCAAGTTGTTCTTCGTCAGAAATGTTTCAACTTTCATTGAAGCGAGGATTAAAAGTTGTTATGTTTATAAGAGTCACCCATTGACCATTTGTCTTTGCTCAAACCATCGATGTGGGATAGCATTAAATTGTTCATTCACTTTTTTCTTCTTTCATTTTTCTTTCTTATTAATCTTCTTACTTCTATAACATTAGCAAAATTGTTTCTTGATTCTATATCTACGTTTTTTTTATTATACTGATTTGTAGTTATATTGATTACAGTAAATTAAAGTGCTATTCTACCAACATGCAGGGGCGTAGCTATATGGGTGCGTTGGTGGGCCATGGCCCACCCATGAAGATTTGTAATAATGTATATTTTATAAGTATTTGTATTAGCCCATTATAAGTTAGACAAATTTATATCATTTTAGCGCAACCAAAGGCAAATTAATCTTCAAGACTCCGTTTAAATATACCATAATAGTAATCGTTGCTCATGGTACACCATGTTCTTTAGTGTAACTTTGGTTTTTTACCTAACAACTATTTGCTAATCTGTTTAACACCTATGTTATATAAATGATGATCGGTTGTATTATTATTTTATGTTACATGTCGGCCTACCCATAAATAAAATCCTGGCTACGCCACTGCCAACATGTTAAAATAATGTTTCTTGATTCTATATTTGGTTCAAGTAACTCACTTGCAGTTTGCGACACAATGCTTTTTTGTAATCTGAAACGGGTATGGCATTGTCCTCAACTTGTGTCCAGGCTCAAGATAAATGTATATAGCACATCACCTGGTCGAATGGGAAAAACCATATAACTGTGTAAAGAACTAAAAATGGTAGTCTAGACTCTAGAATTAAATCACGAAGCCTAAAAGGGAGGGAAAGAAGTGATCATAAGCAAAAGAAAAGGGATGGAAATAAGTGATCAATCTCTAGTAACAATTTGGGTGAGAGTTAGGTGTCGTTTGTTTTTTTCCTAATAAGCACATTTTTTCCTCTTTTCAATTCTTTTGTCTGCAGGGAGGGCAGAAGTTTCTGTTTGTTTTTTTGCAGACATAAGTGCTTTTTTTTCACTTCTTTCCTCTTCTAAATTTCAGACATTATCTTTCACTTCTTATATCTTTTCTCACAACACCTACATCTCTTTCTCAATATCTTACATTTCTTTTACGTTTTGTGCGTCTTTTTACGTTTTCGTGCGTCTTTTTACGTTTTCGTCCGTTTTTTTACGTTTTCATCCGTTCTTTTACGTTTTCGCCCGTTTTTTACGTCTTCCCCTCTTTTTTTATGTTTTCCTCATTTTTTTACGTTTTCGTCCGTTTTCTTTCATTTTCGCCCATTTTCTTAAGTTTTCGTCCACTTTATTACGTTTACGTTCGTTTTTTATGTTTTCGTCTGTTTTTTTATGGTTTCGTCTGTTTTTTAATGTTTTCGTCTGTTTTTTTACGTATTGTTCCCTTTTTTATGTTTTCGTCCCTTTTTTTACGTTTCGTCCGTTTTCTTACGTTTTTGTCCGTTTTCACCTATTTTTTACGTTTTCATCCATTTTTTTACGTTTTCGATCATATTTTTCCATTTTCGTCTGTTTTTTTTACGTTTTCGTCGGTTTCTTACATTTTCGTAAAAAAAGAAAAGATAGAAAATGGATGAAAACGGATGAAAACGAAAGAAAACAAACGAAAACGTAAAAAAAACGTTCGAAAAATTAAAAAACAAATGAAAACGGACGAAAACGTAAAAAAAGGAAGAAAGCGTAAGAAAACGGACTAAACGTAAAAAACGAAAGAAAACGTAAAAGACAGACGAAAACGTAAAAAAAACAGCGAAAACGTAAAAAACCAACAAAAACGTAAAAACAGATGAAAACGTAAAAAAAGGGACAAATGCGTATAAAAACAAAACAAAAACTTAAAAAAGGGGTCGAAAACTTTAAAAACAGACAAAGACGTAAAAAACAGACGAAAATGTAAAAAACGGTCAAAAACGTAAATAAATACCAAAACGTAAGAAAACCAATGATCCATTTGACCCATATGACAAAAGGATTTCTAGCACAAAAAACGGTCGATATTGGTATATTTTGAACCATTATGTATTGTCTTTAATACTTCGTATTTTAGCGATTGCTTGTTTTGCACTCAATAGCACAAAAAACTAGTGAAAATGTAAAAGGAAAAAAATTTACTTCAATAGCACAAAAAATACTAGTGAAAAAGAAAAAAGAAAAGGAAAAAGAAAAAAAGAAAGAAAAAGAAAAGAAGTACTTCAATAGCAAAAAAAACAAATGGTCTTCTTCTTGCAGATGAAGAGCTTAAATGTACCTCTTCTTTTGCAGACATGGTTTGCAGATGAAGAGGTAAAAGCTTTGAAAAAAGAAACGACACCTTAGTGTTCTAATTCAAGAAAAAGTTCCTATCAATCATCCTCCTGAAGTGAGTAATTTCTAATCATTTAATTGGTTGTTATTAAAAGTTAGGATTCATAAGCAAATTTGGGGGTTTTGTTTAAAAAGGAAATTTAAGTTATAGTGTTTACATGTTAAGTTCTTTTGATGGGTAATGAGTAATTAGTGATTTTTTGGGGTTTTCTTATATGATCATATGAATATTGGAGATGAATTTGGGTTATGATAATGGGTTGTGTAAACCCTTTTTATTAGTATTTCTTTTGAGTTAATAACAAGTAAATGTGATGATTCATGGTTAGGATCAAGATTGATGGTGTTTGGTCTTGAGGTAGAATAGCTATGGGTTGAGCTAAGTAAATATGTTATACTATGAAGTTATATTGATTTTATCATATATGTGTTATGTGAAAGACTGTGTTGAGGGTTTAGGAGGCTTTGACTTAATGTGCTTGGATTAAGGTTTAGATAAGAGCTAGTTTGGATTAACTCTTTGTATCGTAAACCGGTATAAGACTTAGCATTAAAATGATATACCTTTTGTTATATGAAACTTGTAGTCAGAATTGGAGTCTTTATAAACATAAACTTGATTTGATGTAAAAAATGGATAAAGGGACAGCGTTATTGCTTCTACATTGTAGTACTAGAGTGACAATAACAGTTAACTCACTGCTTGTACCCTGCAAGTATTGTTCTGAACTTCGGGTAAGTCTATTTTTGGGGTTTATTGCATCTTTGTAAAGCTATAAAGCTCTTCTCGGTGTTTGGGTAAAGCCAAACAGCTTATACTTATAGGGTTATATTACCTAATTTTAAGAAGCTCCACTGGAGTGGCTTCTTGGAGTGTGCTTTGTTCGAACCCAAGCCTATAACATTCCTCTGATATTTTCAATGTTTTACTTACTGATTTTGTGTTGGTATAAACATATATGCTACTGAAATATTTACTAAAGCAAAATATGATATTTGGTGTCCACTGACTTGAAAATGTAGTAATGGTATTATTCTTAAGGTGACATCTCCGATAAACGGGTTAAATTTGTATTGTTATTTCATTCAAACACTTTGTAAGTTGCTTGAACAAAACGTACCTATATGCAGATTTGAATACCTTCATGTTTTAAGTTGACCAATATAAAATATTGTGCGTGTGCTTGAAAAATGACACATCTTTTATTAATATAACACAACAATGTTACATCGGACAAGATAACTAAGTAAAGAAAGATATATACACGTTTATATAAGTAACTGTAGACTCTTTAAACGTGTTTCTGTTATGCCACCAAATGAGTCACGCATCCACTATTTTAGCTCAAATAAAGTGAAGTGGTTGTTTGCATTTGCTCGTTATGTTTATTATAGATCGAACGCGACATAAACTAGTTGAATGCATCTCTGTACAAGAAAATCAATGGAAGGAGAACGGAAAGCAATTTAAAAAATCAAGAGATAGCATGGTTTTGTCCAACGTTTTGAGACTTTCATCAAGTTGTAATGTATCTTTAGACCTCAATTTTCTATACTCTTTGTAATGTAAACTCGTATAAGACTTCGCAATGGAATTATACATCTTTTGTTTTAGCTTCTTACGTTTAAGATGTTTGTACCCTGAAAGTATTTTGTGACTCACACAACAATTCATCAGTAGTTTTCATTTTTATAACTTTTACTTGTATCGATCTTCCTGTTGAATGAATTACTTGTTTTTGTTGAGCATTATTCGTAAACTATAAAAGAAAATGTAAAGTTTGAAGTATTTGCTACTATTTGCTACAAAAACTTAAAAGCTTATATAATTTTTCCAAACTCACAATAAACCTAATAAATTCAAGGTTTCTTATGGAAGTTAGAAAGCATAGTATTAACATTAAGTTGTATAATTCAAATTGCATTATGCTATATAGCTTACAAGACTTTCCCTCATTCACCTATGTGGGAAAAAATGTTTAAATGGTTTCAAATAATATGAAGCATATTCTTTATTGACGTTCTTCTCTTTCATAACTTTTGATCTTTCTTGCCAATTACCAGATGTTGCGTATACAACAGCTTAATCTTGTGGCTTTGGTGGCATAAGTTTGTCACCTGTGGTATTTTTAAATCTTGTCGGTAGTTCTTGTTAGAAATGTTTTAACTTAACTTTCATTGGATCAATGTAACTAAATAACTAACAGATAATCCCGATGTGTAAGATGTCAATCGCGAGTGTCTTGATGACTTCAAGTTGTTCTTGCTTAAAAATGTTTTAACTTTTAACTGTCACTGAAGCGATTATACAGTTAACCATTTTCTTGCTATAAGATTTTAACACAAAAAAAAATAAAACCTTGAAAAGTTATACTTAGCTCTAAAAATTAACCTTTTATTACACTGGACTGTGAAAAAAAGGCTATAAACAAAACATGACTCATGTCGGCCACTTGGACGAACCTTAAGCAGGCAGCTCAGCAACTTAGACTATGGACTTCTCTGATTATTTATTGACCCGATTCGTTTTGCAAACTACGCTCGTTTTTGTCTTTGCTAATACCATTGATATATCTGTTGGTTTGTGGGAGTTTTCAAACAAGACAAAACGACTAATAGTGTATGAGCCAATGGGGGCACACGCGATAAACACGAGTATACGTGACGAACGTTTATAATACTTGAATATATTTGCACCCGATATGCATGATTTGACCCGATTACATTTATTGACCCATGGGCTGTTTTAATTCTTCAGCGGGTCAAAGATGGGTTGCCTTGGGGCTGGTTTTCCATCCGATTGGGTATGCAGCCCTTGCATTATCACGCATAATTAAAACCCTAAACACTCTCCAAACCGATCCAGTTTTCTGCATATATCCTAGTCGACTTTCTTCAAGTCGTTTAGGGTGTTGGTCGTTTACTTGACTCCTAACTTGCTAAGTAACCAAGTGTATTAGGTGGCGATTAGCTGGGCTTGTCTTGTTACTGATTTCCAGGTTGAATCGCAGCAACATAGTGTGGGTATTAATTTCTGGTCGTGGTAATTTTATTGGATATATACTATATCCGATATCAGGCGAGAAGCATCTTCTTCTTTGGTTTAATACTGATCTTGGCAGAAGTTGTAGGGCAGAAGTTGACTTGTTTCATTAGAGATATTCAGCTCGCGGTGATGTATTCAAGTGACAAGTGTTGATTGGTTTTAATATTACGTTCTCGACTAGCCTCTTAATCGAACGTATACGTTAATCGGGTTTGTGTGTGATACTCTTCGAGGTATCTAATTTTGATAGGTAAGGTTTCGTTAGGTTTCTTGTTCCGTTACTAGAGATTAATTGCCAAGCAAGGTTAGCTTTTCTTAATCCCTTTTAATTAATTAATATTGTATTAATTATGTGTTTATTAATTACGTGCTTAACATAATTGCGTTAACTAGATCCAATATCCGCTGGGTACTCGTAGAGGTTAATGGTTAACTGGTTCTAAAATCCCAACAATATCATTTTTTGTCCTTTCATTTTTCTCTTATTAATCTTCTTGATTACCTCCAAAATATTAGCAAAATGTTTATTGACTCCATGTCTACGTTTTTAAACAATCGAGCTATATCAAGCTCGATAAAGCTCTCGAGCCTAAACGAGCTTTATATCTATAATATTAAGTAAAGTTAAAATAAAAAAAATAGAAAAAAAACAAATATCCGTACAAAGGGTACAAAAATTATTTTTTAAAAGGTTTTCGAAAAAATTTCTTAGCTTGAAAGACTCATATTAACCCCAATAAACTTTATTGAAAGATGCTTAAGCTTGAAAGACTCATATTAACTTCTAGACATACAATCCCTATTTACTATGGGACAAAAAGTCCAAATGATTTCATCGAAATATTCTAAGTATCTATTTCACTAATCTAATATGATTATACAAGTTATACTCCTATCATCTACAAGACATTGTTTCGAACATTTAGTAACTAGTCCAATTTTACACCGGATAAAACATTGGTTGATTTAGATTATCGGGCTATACAAACACGTATTTTGATGAACATGGTCCTGGTACGGAACATCCCGAAAGCCGCTGGTACCCTTTCCGTGGTTGATGACCTTTCGTTAGTCCGTGATAACGTTAACCGACTTTTGATGACACTGACGACTTTTAAATGACTCGATGTATGAGAGTTTGCAAGGGTGTTTAGTGTACAGTCGGTCATTGACTGAGTGAGTTGTTATTATGTATAGCTAGACCACAATTTTCTATATTCTTCAATGTAAAGTCAACTGGTCTAAGACTTTGCAAGAGAATGTGTTATCTTTTATTACTTGAAGATTAATTGAAATGAGAGTCTTTTGAACATACACTCTCCATTACTCCAAACTCGTGAATTAATTGTGACATTGTGATTTTGTACACACCATCTTGCCACTCAATAATTATGGGGTTATGTGATCATTCCATATCAAGTTTTTTAATTTTATGATGAGCATGATGGCGAATTGGCGACAGGAACGATTTGGATGGTCGAAAAATATGATAATATTTCATTTGAAAGATACACGAACAATAAAACAAACTTTATTTTGCTCGATTATTATAAATATCAAAAGTAAATTCAATATCAAAGTAATAATAGATTGTAAAAAGGTAGCTAGAAAACTACACATAATCCAGATTAGTGTCTTGACGACTTCAAGGTACACAACAAAAACTAAAAAACCAGTCTTGTCCTTTAAATACTTGAACCAGTTGCGACTTGCAAAAAATATTATGATTTCTTTAGTTGTTCTTGTTTAGAGATGTTTCAGCTTTTCATTGAAGCGAGGATTGATCTTACAGGTTAGCTTTATAAAACTGAACTTTTTTTGCTCCAATATTTTAACATCAACAAAAAATAAAACACTTAAATAATGACTCTACGCTTAGATAAAAAAGATTTAACCTTTTTAGAATTGCTTTAAAAAAATTAAAACCAAAACATGAAAGTCGAGATGACAAAATGGCCCATCATTTGGAAGGACCTTAAGCGGGCAGGTCTTTCAACTTAGACCATGTACCTTCTCCATCAAATTTTTTCTTCTTTAATTTTCTTTCTTATTACTCTTCTTGATTACTTCTAAAACATTAGCAAAGTGTTTTGAGTAAACGATAAATGTTTTTCAGATAGATAAGTTTAATTGATCGAGATGTTAACTTTGTCATTCTCACATTTTAATATTATAATGTTTTTCATTCTCTTTTCTTAATTCTATAGTTTTAGTTGATCAATGCATGAATTGAATGATAATAATGTTTTTCTATAACCACATTTCATTCATCATGCTAAATGATTGGTCAAATTCTAATTCTCATCCATCCCAAATGTTCACTGAATGAGGTTTGAACTCGTGTATCTTTTGAGACCTTCGGGTGACCTTACCACTATGCCACCCTTGAGATGATTAACAGAGGCAAAAAATGCTGATGTGACATAGCTTCTTGAAAACAACTTAATAATAGGCTGATAGGTTGCTTGTTTCGGTAAGCGAATCCAAACAGGCCCCTTAAACAGCTTATGTTTATAAGAAGAAGCAGATAATCAGCCAATGTCACTCTAAGGGTGAAGTGGTGAACTTGTAATTAAGAATTCATGGAGAACAATCCAATTTGAGGTAAGCGATCTTAAAGTGCTTAATAAAAACAGGACCACTTTCAAATGAGGCATGAACAGTTTGAGGTAAGTAATTTTGAGCATTTATCACTTAGTTGAAGGCTTTAGGAAATGAGACTTCTTGTGGTAGTCTTAGAACTACAGATAAATCATTAAAATCGGTTATAGTGACTCAATGGTAAGTTGCTAAACCAAGAATCAGCGCGCATATTTGCTGGCATTCAAACTATTTATTCTCTATGTCCCATGTCCTGGTCACTTTCTGCACTTCCTTACTTCAAACTAAACATTTATGTGATTAGTATTGCCACTCTGTTTCGAGCACAATTTGTGATACTTGATTTGCCCCTTGGATAATGAATGTGAATTCAGTTGTAATCCAGCTTACAAGTTTTCTAAGATGTTAAATTAAGACTATTAGAGTGAGGATTACAGCTTCGAGTGTTGTCCAACTACCATAACTTTTTTCAATTATGTATTCAACGATATTGGGTCAAAATGAGTAGCAAGTTGGGTTGACCCTTGAACACTTTTTGTCCAGGTTTTTGAACTTATACAAATAGTTAATTCTTTTGCCTCTCGCATCTCACTAAGCATAGGGCGTGAAGGCAAGTCTCATCAGGAACTGTGTGTAAGTATTTGTTGTTTAAGAGAAATGATTACCAATGCTACATTACTTATTTGAGTAAATTAATCAAGAAGATTATATGCATAAAAAATACACTTTTCCACTTTTAGTATAGCTGCTAAATCAGCAAAAGAGTATTTGGATATAAGCAAGCAATTGTGTTTTGAGGATTTTTGTTTCATACACTATAGTAAATAACATGTGTACACAATCAATCGATCCGGAATATGATGTTTGCAGTCGGCCTTACTTTTTTTTTTTCTTAAAGTCAAAAACAATTATAAGGTGTCACAATAAAGTTGAGTAAACTACGAATTTTGTTCTGTGCTATACATATTAGAGGGAAACCACTTACATTTGCATACTATTGGTCGATCTTTCATTTGATATCTGCGGTTTGTATTCAAAAAAAAACTTGTCATTGCAATTCTTGATCTACATATGAGTAAATACTCTCCATGCGAGGATGCTAGAATTATTAGTCTTAATCTTTGTAAAAGAAAAGTAAAGCTTGGAGTCTTTGTACAAAAGCTTAATAGTTCATATAATTTGTTGAATAAATTGTTTTGCTTCACCAAAGTCCCAAAGCATACCACTAACTTTAGGACATACACTCTCAATGCACTATGGTATATAACCATAGAAAATATTCTCTTTACCTATGAGGGACAAAAGATTCAAATTGTTGTTTTTGGTTAAAGGGTTTATACCCGGTGAATATATTAAAAATGATTAGAGTACATGTACATGGAGAGTCGTCATGATCCTCCCTTCAAATTAAAAGACAATGTGATTTGAACAAACTCAAACCACAACAACCATAACCAAACAAACTAACAGTTGCATGAAATGAAGAAAAACATAGCTAGGAGTCTACGACCATTAGCACACATAACTTAGAAACATCAACCTCCTTCCATTTGAATGTTAGCTATCCTACAATAAAACGTTGTTCCGAACATTCAGTAACTACTCCAACTATACTCCTGATAAAAAAAATGGTTGATAAAGGATATAGCAAATGCAAACACATATTCTACTATGTTAAGTTAGTGACATATTTGGCAACCCAGATAGCGACATGGCCATCTTAAAGCCTACTGTGCGGCAATAGGCTATGTCAAAAACCTTGTTATAGACCTCTTTTATAGGTTTAATGGTTAAGTAGTTTGCAAACTAAATGCCTGGCACGAGTTCAATCCCCGTTAAGCATGTAATGTATTTTTTGCATGAATTCCCATAGCACTTTCAGAAGTGTATTTAAACTTTATGCAATCATGAAAAAATAAGTTACAAATAGTCTATTTGCAGCTTTAGTTCGAGTTGATATTCACGTGTTCAAAGTCCAGGAATCGCCATGTGGTGTCCATGGTGTTCCTTCTAATCAGTTGCTTAAGCAAACCGAGAATAAAAATATGAATCATTGTCTTTTCAGAATAATATACTTATTTAGGTTTTTTATTGATGACTAAGATAGTTATACCATCAGAAAATGCATAAAATGTTAAGGCTAAGACGCTAAGTTACGGCGAATATAAAAAGAGACAAGGCATTCCATGTTGAAGTGGCATAGTCATAAACTAAGGCTTTATGAAATAAGACTTCTTATAGTAGTCTTAAAACTATAGATAATCAATAAATCGGTTGTAGCGACTCAATGGTAAGTTGCTAAACCAATAATCACAGCGCATATCTTCTGGCATACAAACTGTTTATTCTCTGTGTCCTTGTCTCGTTCTGCACTTCCATACTTAATACTATGCTACCGCTAAAGGCCAGACTCTGTTTGTCAATTATTGTTAGGGTCCTTAGGGAAGAAAGAGTAGGCATCTGATAGCTAATATAAAAAAAAGTAGTGCATGAAAGAGGCGTCCCTTGCAGTGCAGGAATCACTGGTCAATTGACTCCATCCTAAATGGTTAAATCTTGAGTTAAAGATGTGTGTTTTTTTGTGTTTTTCTATCATTTTTTCGATCGTTTTTTGTGTTAACAGCCTTCAAGAATGCACGTTCTGGTTAGATTGACTTGTGTGGTGCAAGGATGTTTTATGTGATTAGTATTGCCGGTAAATGAACCTGTTTGGGTCTGCAATACATGGCCGGCAATTGATTTATTAACCAACTCTTTCAGAGTACAATTTGTGACACTTGATTTGCCCCTTGGATAAGGAATGTTTATTCAGTTGTAATGCAGCTTACAATATTGGGTCAATACGAGTAACAAGTTGGGTTGATCCAATTACCATAAATTTTTTTCCATGTAGAGGTTGTATGTATTCAACGATATTGGGTCAATACGAGTAACACGTTGAGTTGATCCGTGAACACTTTTTTTCCAGGTTTTTGAACTTTATAAATAGTTAACGCTTCTGATTTTCACATCTCACTAAGCATAGGGCGTGAAGGCAAGTCTCGTCAGGGACTATGTTTAAGTATTTGATGTTTAAGAGAAATGATTACCAATGCCACGTTATATGTTTAAGTAAATTAATTAAGAAGACTATATGCATAAAAAGAAAAAAAAAAAAAAAAAAAAATTTGTCTCCGCAAATCTTGATCTACATATGACTTAATACTCTCCATGTGAGGATGCTAGAATTATTAGTCTTTATTTTTGTAAAAGAATAGTAAAGCTTGGAGTCTTTGCACAAAACCTTGGGTTCGTATAATTTTTTGGGATTTTTTTTACGCAAGTGTGTGTTACACACATGCACACATGTCATCTTCAAAAGCCCAAAAGCCTACTTTTAACTTCAAGACATACATTCTCAATGCACTATGGTATATAACCTTAGAAGATATTCTCTCATTTAGCTATGTGGGACAAAAGGTTCTTATGGTTTCATCATAAAATAGTATCTATTTCACTAATCAAATAGGCTGATACTCATATCATCTACCTAGAATAAAACATCGTTCCGATCATAATTAACTAGTCCAACTATACTCTAGATACAAGTTTGGTTAATAAAGGATATCGCAAATGCAAACACATATTCTACTATGTTAAATTAGTGACAAATTTGGCAACTCAGCTTGCGACATCGTCATATTGAAGCCTATTGTGCGACAATAGACTATGTTAATAATAGGAAGGGGATCCTCAGGAAGAACAGCCCGAGAGACGAAGTTAGTTCCCCTTTTATGAATGACCATTGGTTAGTTTTTTCTAATGTTTACTAATACGAGGAGAGTTATTTTACATACCAAACTTTTCTCACATACCAAGGGACTCATCTCCACCATCCATCTAAAAAGAAATCAATGGATGAGATTAAAAGCATTTTATTATTTCACTCATTTTTTATAATTTAAATATCTCTTAAACCGTTAATCGTTAAGTGAAAATATTTACACCATCGCGACGAGCATTTAATTATCTTTCTATAGACGGGCACTTTGATATACTTTCGAAAAAAGAAAAAAATTTCGTTTTTTTCACGTTTTTTCGTTATTTTTTTTCGTTTTTTTACGTTACTGAAATTTGCATGAAAAAAATCATATATGATAAAACACTAAATTGAATATCACATGTGATATTAGTGTAATATCACATATGATATTACATGTAATATCATATGTGATATTAGGTAATATCATATGTGATATTACACTAATATCACATGTGATATTACATATCAATACAGTAAAACCTCTATAAATTAATACTCGATAAATTAATAACCTCGATAAAACTAATAATTTGTCCAGTCCCAACTTGGGACCAGTACAAATTTGGACTCTAATCGATAAAATAATAAGATAATAATTTTTTTGAAACCCCAGTGTATATATAGTAGTCCTAACGAAACTGTAAATTAATAATTAGTAAAAATTCCATATATATGTATATATGTGTGTGTGTGAGAGAGAGATACATTTCAAAATCTTAAGATTGGTTAGTAAAAAATGAATCCATAGTCACTTGTTTTTTGTTGAACTTTAAATCTATATTGAGTTTATCTTAAAATCTCCTTATTACACTAAAGAGTTGGTGTGTTGTCTTCTCGTATTGAAACAAAAAGTGTTAATTTTATTTTCATAAAGTGTGAATGTGAATTCATAAAATGTTAATTGGAACTTGTTTTTCAAATATATTTTCCGTTTCTAATGAGTATACATTCTAACTAGCTAGTATATTAGACTTGAAATTTTAAAGTCAAAAGTAAAACCTCTTTAAATTGATAAATTATTAATTTATCTATATATTAATATCTCGCTAAATTAATAAAATATCCCAGTCCCAACACTATTAATTTATAGAGGTTTTACTGTATATCATATATGTTATTACACTAATATCACATGTGATATTCAAATTAGTGTTTTATCATATATGATTTATAATGCAAATTTCAGTAACGTAAAAAAACGAAAAAACTTAAAAAAAAAACGTGAAAAATACGAAAAATTTTTTTTGTCGAAAGTATATCAAATTGCCTATCTATGGAAAGATAATTAAATGCTCGTCGCAATGATATATTTTTTTTCGCTTAACGATTAACGGTTTGAAAGATATTAATATTTGAAAAAAAATGATGAAAGTGGGTTTTTTAAATTGTTGGGATTAATCTCATCCATTAGATCAAATAAAAATGGAGGGTTGAGATTGATCCCTTGATATGTAAACAATCTTTTGTCCTCAAATGATCTTAAATCTTACTAATACACTAACAATAAAACAAACTTTACCGATCTATATTACCGTATAAATATCATAGGTAAAAAGTTAACATTGACTTCATAATAGAGGGTAAAATAGTAACTAAAAAATTACGCATCATGAGCTCGATTTGTAAGATGTCAATCACAAGTGTCTTGATGACTACAAGGTACACAACCAAAGAAAAAAAATTCTGCTTGAATCAGTTGCAACTTGCAAAAACATATAATCATGCAAGTTGTTCTTCGTCAGAAATGTTTCAACTTTCATTGAAGCGAGGATTAAAAGTTGTTATGTTTATAAGAGTCACCCATTGACCATTTGTCTTTGCTCAAACCATCGATGTGGGATAGCATTAAATTGTTCATTCACTTTTTTCTTCTTTCATTTTTCTTTCTTATTAATCTTCTTACTTCTATAACATTAGCAAAATTATTTCTTGATTCTATATCTACGTTTTTTTTATTATACTGATTTGTAGTTATATTGATTACAGTAAATTAAAGTGCTATTCTACCATCATGTTAAAATAATGTTTCTTGATTCTATATTTGGTTCAAGTAACTCACTTGCAGTTTGCGACACAATGCTTTTTTGTAATCTGAAACGGGTATGGCATTGTCCTCAACTTGTGTCCAGGCTCAAGATAAATGTATATAGCACATCACCTGGTCGAATGGGAAAAACCATATAACCGTGTAAAAAACTAAAAATGGTAGTCTAGACTCTAGAATTAAATCACGAAGCCTAAAAGGGAGGGAAAGAAGTGATCATAAGCAAAAGAAAAGGGATGGAAATAAGTGATCAATCTCTATTAACAATTTGGGTGAGAGTTAGGTGTCGTTTTTTTTTTTTTTTTTTTTTTTTTCTTTTCCTAATAAGCACCTTTTTCTTGTTTTCATTTCTTTTGTTTGCAGGAGGACAGAGGTTTTTGTTTATTTTTTTGCAGACATAAGTGCTTTTTTCACTTCTTTCCTCTTTTAAATTTCAAACATTATCTTTCACTTCTTACATCTTCTTTCACAACCCCTACATCTCTTTCTCAATATCTTACATCTCTTTTACGTTTCGTGCGTCTTTTTACGTTTTCATGCGTCTTTTTACGTTTTTGTTCGTTTTTTTACGTTTTCATCCGTTCTTTTACGTTTTCCCCTCTTTTTTTTATGTTTTCGCAATTTTTTTACGTTTTCGTCCGTTTTTTACGTTTTCGTCCGTTTTCTTACATTTTCGTCAATTTTCATAAGTTTTCGTCCACTTTATTACGTTTACGTTCGTTTTTTATGTTTTCGTCTGTTTTTTTATGTTTTCGTCTGTTTTTTACGTATTCATCCGTTTTTTACGTATTCTTCCGTTTTTTTACGTTTTCGTCCCTTTTTTTACGTTTCGTCCGTTTTCTTACGTTTTTGTTCGTTTTCGTCCGTTTTCACCTTTTTTTTTTACGTTTTCATCCATTTTTTTTACGTTTTCGATAATATTTTTCCATTTTCGTCTTTTTTTTAACGTTTTCGTCGTTTCCTTACATTTTCGAAAAAAAAACGTTCGAAAATTTAAAAAACAAATGAAAACGGACGAAAACGTAAGAAAACGGACTAAAACGTAAAAAACGAAAGAAAACGTAAAAGACAGATGAAAACGTAAAAAACGGACGAAAACGGACTAAAACGTAAAAAAAACAGCGAAAACGTAAAAAAACGGCCGATATTGGTATATTTTGAACCATTATGTATTGTCTTTAATACTTCGTATTTTAGCGATTGCTTGTTTTGCACTCAATAGCACAAAAAACTAGTGAAAAAGAAAAAGAAAAAAAAAATTACTTCAATAGCACAAAAAATACTAGTGAAAAAAGAAAAAAGAAAAGGAAAAAGAAGAAAAAGAAGAAAAAGAAAAGAAGTACTTCAATAGCACAAAAAACAAATGGTCTTTTTCTTGCAGATGAAGAGCTTAAATGTACCTCTTCTTTTGCAGATATGGTTTGCAAATGAAGAGGTAAAAGATCTGAAAAAAGAAACGACACCTTAGTGTTCTAATTCAAGAAAAAGTTCCTAGCAATCATCCTCCTGAAGTGAGTAATTTCTAATCATTTAATTGGTCGTTATTAAAAGTTAGGATTCATAAGCAAATTTGGGGGTTTTGTTTAAAAAGGAAATTTAAGTTATAGTGTTTACATGTTAGGTTCTTTTGATGGGCAATGAGTAATTAGTGATTTTTGGGGGTCTTCTTATATGATCATATGAATATTGGAGATGAATTTGGGTTATGATAATGGGTTGTGTAAACCCTTTTTATTAGTATTTCTTCTGAGTTAATAACAAGTAAATGTGATGATTCATGGTTAGGATCAAGATTGATGGTGTTTGGTCTTGAGGTAGAATAGCTATGGGTTGAGCTAAGTAATTATGTTATACTATGAAATTATATTGATTTTATCATATATGTGTTATGTGAAAGACTGTGTTGAGGGTTTAGGAGGCTTTGACTTAATGTGCTTGTATTAAGGTTTAGATAAGAGGTAGTTTGGCATAACTAGCCGAGAATGTGGTTAGACTAGTTGTGAAACTAGTTAAGGTATGTGTAGGTTATGTTTGTTAAGAATGATATCGGTTAAGTGTTTATATGAAATGATTGTGTGAAGGGTATTTGGATTAAGAGCTTTTATGCAAGTTATAGTGTGGTTAACTCCTTTGGATTAGTAATTGAAGTGTATGACACAATTATGAACAATTGATGTATGATTCATATTATTGCCTTTTTTACTTACTAAGCGTAAGCTTACCCCTTTCAATTGTTAACATGTTTTGTAGGTTTATGTGATGGAAGGTAAGGTCATCGAATAAAAGCCTTGGGATTGGTAGCAAGGAAATTGAAGATATCCCCTTATGTGTTTACCTGTAGTTGTAGATGCCAAGCTTGTTCAAGTTAAACCCCAATGAGTCGCCAAGTTGTAGTCTTTTGAAAAGAAGGGTTTGTGGAATCTTGATTTTAGACTTAAAATCATATTTACGAAATTTGAAGTGTGTAATAGTGTTATGTACAATTCTCTAGATGTAAATAGGGTTTGGCACAACTCCGTAAACGCGCTTCGGCTCTTGTTTATGTCTTGTCAGAAAATGATAATTATAGGGTCCTACTACCCAAACACCCCATGTAGGGGGTGTTTGGGTTTTCTCTCTCCAAACCAATCATTGGGTGCAATAGTTTCCGTGCCAATATATTAAAAGATGGGTTTGTGTTGGTAGTCACTTTGTTTTTTATTTTTACTTTCACAACTTTTACAATTTTTTTTGTTTTACATGTTTATTTTGTGTTTTACAAGTTTTATACAAAGTTTTTTTTTGAATTAGTTTTAAACCTTAAAAAAAAACGTAGTCGGAAATTTTTTGAGGCTCAGTTCGAAGGTTGCAAAAGTGAGATTTTATCTCACTTTGCTGTCCATTCGGTTTTCATCATCGACTCGGAAAATTTTTAGGCTCAAAAATCATCATCGCCTCGGAAAATTTTTAGGCTCAAACCGAAGGTTGCAAAGTGATAAAATCTCACTTTACCGTCCATTCGGTTTCGGTTATCACCATCACATATTTTCTGACTTCCATATGGTTGTATGCCCTGAAGCAAAAAGCTGTATGCTATAAAAAAAGAAAATTTTATTTTCGCCGAGTTTGATTTGGGGCGTTTCACTTAAAAAGCTAATAATGCAAAATGGTGAAGATATTCAGCTAGCTGTTCATGTTAATGAGATTGTAAATAAATTGAAAAGCTTTTGATGTTGCCAAGTGACTCGAAAATGTAGTCATGGTATCATTCTTATGGTGACATCTCCCAAAAAGCGGTTTCAAGTTGTATTACCTAAAAAATTAGATATTAAACATACTTTATTGATTATTTCACATTTTTGAAAATTGTTTAAAAATAAAAGGACGAAAACGTAAAAAAAGGACGAAAACGTAAGAAAACGGACTAAAACGTAAAAAACGTAAGATAACGTAAAAGACAGACGAAAACGTAAAAAAACCAGCGAAAACGTAAAAAACCAACAAAAACATAAAAACAGACGAAAACGTAAAAAAACGGACAAATGCGTATAAAAACAAACAAAAACTTAAAAAAGGGGTCGAAAACTTTAAAAACAGACAAAGACGTAAAAAACAGACGAAAATGTAAAAAACGGTCGAAAACGTAAAAAAAAATACCAAAACGTAAAAAACCTAATGATCCATTTGACCCATATGACAAAAGGATTTCTAGCACAAAATACGGTATTGTCTTTAATACTTCGTATTTTAGCGATTGCTTGTTTTGCACTCAATAGCAAAAAAACCTAGTGAAAAAGAAAAAGGAAAAAAAATTACTTCAATAGCACAAAAAATACTAGTGAAAAAGAAAAAAGAAAAGGAAAAAGAAAAAAAGAAGAAAAGGAAAAGAAGTACTTCAATGGCACAAAAAAACAAATGATCTTCTTCTTGCAGATGAAGAGTTTAAATGTACCTCTTCTTTTGCAGACATGGTTTGCAGATGAAGAGGTAAAAGCTCTGAAAAAATAAACGACACCTTAGTGTTCTAATTAAAGAAAAAGTTCCTAGCAATTATCCTCGAAGTGTGTAATTTCTAATCATTTAATTGGTTGTTAGCAAATATGGGGGTTTTGTTTAAAAAAGAACTTTAAGTTATAGTGTTTACATGTTAAGTTGTTTTGATGGGTAATGAGTAATTAGTGATTTTTTGGGGTTTTCTTATATGATCATATGAATATTGGAGATGAATTTGGGTTATGATAATGGGTTGTGTAAACCCTTTTTATTAGTACTCCATCCGTTCCATTTTTATTGTCCACTTTGACTTTGACCAGTCTTTCTTGTTCAACTTTGACCATTAATATATTTATTTGTGTTATATAATACTTGATGAAAATTATACCAACTGAAAATACATTTAAAACTCAATACATTCATATATTTTTCATCAAGTATTATATAACACAAATAAAAATAATTATGGTCAAAGTTGAAGAAGATAGACTAAAAAAGTCAATAGTGGACAATAAATTTGAGACGGAGGGAGTATTTCTTTTGAGTTAATAACAAGTAAATGTGATGATTCATGGTTAGGATCAAGATTGATGGTGTTTGGTCTTGAGGTAGAATAGCTATGGGTTGAGCTAAGTAAATATGTTATACTATGAAGTTATATTGATTTTATCATATATGTGTTATGTGAAAGACTGTGTTGAGGGTTTAGGAGGCTTTGACTTAATGTGCTTGGATTAAGGTTTAGATAAGAGCTAGTTTGGATTAACTCTTTGTATCGTAAACCGGTATAAGAGTTAGCATTAAAATGATATACCTTTTGTTATATGAAACTTGTAGTCAGAATTGGAGTCTTTATAAACATAAACTTGATTTGATGTAAAAAAAATGAATAAAGGGACAGCGTTATTGCTTCTACATTGTAGTACTAGAGTGACAATAATAGTTAACTCACTGCTTGTACCCTGCAAGTATTGTTCTGAATTTCGGGTAAGTCTATTTTTGGGGTTTATTGCATCTTTGTAAAGCTATAAAGCTCTTCTCGGTGTTCGGGTAAAGCCAAACAGCTTATACTTAGAGGGTTATATTACCTAATTTTAAGAAGCTCCATTGGAGTGGCTTCTTGGAGTGTGCTTTGTTCGAACCCAAGCATATAACATTCCTCTGATATTTTCAATGTTTTACTTACTGATTTTGTGTTGGTATAAACATATATGCTACTGAAATATTTACTAAAGCAAAATATGATATTTGGTGTCTACTGACTTGAAAATGTAGTAATGGTATTATTCTTAAGGTGACATCTCCCATAAACGGGTTAAATTTGTATTGTTTTTTCATTCAAACACTTTGTAAGTTGCTTGAACAAAACGTACCTATATGCAGATTTGAATATCTTCATATTTTAAGTTGACCAATATAAAATATTGTGCGTGTGCTTGAAAAATGACACATCTTTCATTAATATAACACAACAATGTTACATCGGACAAGATAACTAAGTAAAGAAAGATATATACACGTTTATATAAGTAACTGTAGACTCTTTAAACGTGTTTCTGTTATGCCACCAAATGAGTCACGCATCCACTATTTTAGCTCAAATAAAGTGAAGTGGTTGTTTGCGTTTGCTCGTTATGTTTATTTTAGATCGAACGCGACAAAACTAGTTGAATGCATCTCAATGGAAGGAGAACGGAAAGCAATTTAAAAAATCAAGAGGTAGCATGGTTTTGTCCAACGTTTTGAGACTTTCATCAAGTTGTAATGTATCTTTAGACCTCAATTTTCTATACTCTTTGTAATGTAAACTCGTATAAGACTTCGCAATGGAATTATACATCTTTCGTTTTAGCTTCTTACGTTTAAGATGTTTGTACCCTGAAAGTATTTTGTGACTCACACAACAATTCATCAGTAGTTTCATTTTTATAACTTTTACTTGTATCGATCTTCCTGTTGAATGAATTACTTGTTTTTGTTGAGCATTATTCGTAAACTATAGAAGAAAATGTAAAGTTTGAAGTATTTGCTACTATTTGCTACAAAAACTTAAAAGCTTATATAATTTTTCCAAACTCACAATAAACCTAATAAATTCAAGGTTTCTTATGGAAGTTAGAAAGCATAGTATTAACATAAAGTTGTACAATTCAAATTGCATTATGCTATATAAGCTTACAAGACTTTCCCTCATTCACCTATGTGGGAAAAAATGTTTAAATGGTTTCAAATAGATATGAAGCATATTCTTTATTAACGTTCTTCTCTTTCATAACTTTTGATCTTTCTTGCCAATTACCAGATGTTGCGTATAGAGCAGCTTAATCTTGTGGCTTTGGTGGCATAAGTTTGTCACCTGTGGTATTTTTAAATCTTGTCGGTAGTTCTTGTTAGAAATGTTTTAACTTAACTTTCATTGGATCCATGTAACTAAATAACTAACAGATAATCCCGATGTGTAAGATGTCAATCGCGAGTGTCTTGATGACTTCAAGTTGTTCTTGCTTAAAAATGTTTTAACTTTTAACTGTCACTGAAGCGATTATACAGTTAACCATTTTCTTGCTATAAGATTTTAACACAAAAAAAAATAAAACCTTGAAAAATTATACTTAGCTCTAAAAATTAACCTTTTATTACACTGCACTGTTAAAAAAAAGGCTATAAACAAAACATGACTCATGTCGGCCACTTGGACGAACCTTAAGCAGGCAGCTCAGCAACTTAGACTATGGACTTCTCTGATTATTTATTGACCCGATTCGTTTTGCAAACTACGTTCGTTTTTGTCTTTGCTAATACCATTGATATATTTGTTGGTTTGTGGGAGTTTTCAAACAAGACAAAACGACTAATAGTGTATGAGCCGATGGGGGCACACGCGATAAACACAAGTACACGTGACGAACGTTTATAATACTTGAATATATTTGTACCCGATATGCATGATTTGACCCGATTACATTTATTGACCCATGGGCTGTTTTTAGTTCTTCAGCGGGTCAAAGATGGGTTGCCTTGGGGCTGGTTTTCCATCCGATTGGGTATGCAGCAGGGGTGGGTTTTAAGCTTGGGTTTATGACTTGTCGAACAAGTCTTGATGCCCTAGTGTATGTCGGTCAAGACATTATATATACCAACCCCTAGCCCTTGCATTATCACGCACAATTAAAACCCTAAACACTCTCCAAACCGATCCAGTTTTCTGCATATATCCTAGTCGACTTTCTTCAAGTCGTTTAGGGTGTTGGTCGTTTACTTGACTCCTGACTTGCTAAGTAACCAAGTGTATTAGGTGTCGATTAGCTGGGCTTGTCTTGTTACTGATTTCCAGGTTGAATCGCAGATAGTGTGGGTATTAATTTCTGGTCGTGGTAATTTTATCGGATATATACTATCCGATATCGGGCGAGAAGCATCTTCTTCTTTGGTTTAATACTGATCTTGGATAGAAGTTGTAGGGCAGAAGTTGACTTGTTTCATTAGAGGTATTCTGCTCGTGGTGATATATTCAAGTGACAAGTGTTGATTGGTTTTAATATTACGTTCTCGACTAGCGTCTTAATCGAACGTATACGTTAATCGGGTTTGTGTGTGATACTCTTCGAGGTATCTAATTTTGATACTTAAGGTTTCGTTAGGTTTCTTGTTCCGTTACTAGAGATCAATTGCCAAGCAAGGTTAGCTTTTCTTAATCCCTTTTAATTAATTAATATTGTATTAATTATGTGTTTATTAATTACGTGCTTAACAGAATTGCGTTAAACTAGATCCAATATCCGCTGCGTACTCGTAGAGGTTAATGGTTAACTGGTTATAAAATCCCAACAATATCCTTTTTTGTCCTTTCATTTTTCTCTTATTAATCTTCTTGATTACCTCTAAAATATTAGCAAAATGTTTATTGACTCCGTATCTACGTTTTTAAACAATCGAGCTATATCAAGCTCGATAAAGCTCTCGAGCCTAAACGAGCTTTACACATATAATATTAAGTAAAGTTAAAATAAATAAAAAAACAAAAAAAAACAAATATTCCGTACGAAGGGTACAAAAATTAGTTTCTAAAAGGTTCTCGAAATTTTTTCATAAAATCGGGTATGCTAGTGCATAAGCTAGAAAGACTCATATTAACCCCAATAAACTTTATTGAAAGATGCTTAAGCTTGAAAGACTCATATTAACTTCTAGACATACAATCCCTATTTACTATGGGACAAAAAGTCCAAATGATTTCATCAAAATATACTAAGTATCTATTACACTAATCTAATATGATTATACAAGTTATACTCCTATCATCTACAAGACATTGTTTCGAATAATTAGTAACTAGTCCAACTTTACACCGGATAAAACATTGGTTGATATAGATTATCGGGCTATACAAACACGTATTTTGATGAACATGGTCCTGGTACGGAACATCCCGAAAGCCGCTGGTACCCTTTCCGTGGTTGATGACCTTTCGTTAGTCCGTGATAACGTTAACCGACTTTTGATGACACTGACGACTTTTAAATGACTCGATGTATGAGAGTTTGCAAGGGTGTTTAGTGTACAGTCGGTCATTGACTGAGTGAGTTGCTATTATGTATAGCTAGACCACAATTTTCTATATTCTTCAATGTAATGTCAACTGGTCTAAGACTTTGCAAGCGAATGTGTTATCTTTTATTACTTGAAGATTAATTGAAATGAGAGTCTTTTGAACAAACACTCTCCATTACTCCAAACTCGTGAATTAATTGTGACATTGTGATTTTGTACACACCATCTTGCCACTCAATAATTATGGGGTTATATGATCAATCCATATCAAGTTTTTTAATTTTATGATGAGCATGATGGCGAATTGGCGATAGGAACGATTTGGATGGTCGAAAAATATGATAATATTTCATTTGAAAGATACACGAACGATAAAACAAACTTTATTTTGCTCGATTATTATAAATATCAAAAGTAAATTCAATATCAACTTCATAATAGATTGTAAAAAGGTAGCTAGAAAACTACACATAATCCAGATTAGTGTCTTGACGACTTCAAGGTACACAACAAAAACTAAAAAACCAGTCTAGTCCTTTAAATACTTGAACCAGTTGCAAAAAATATTATGATTTCTTTAGTTGTTCTTGTTTAGAGATGTTTCAGCTTTTCATTGAAGCGAGGATTGATCTTACAGGTTAGCTTTATAAAACTGAACTTTTTTTGCTCTAATATTTTAACATCAACAAAAAATAAAACACTTAAATAATGACTCTACGCTTAGATAAAAAAGATTTAACCTTTTTAGAATTGCTTTAAAAAAATTAAAACCAAAACATGAAAGTCGAGATGACAAAATGGCCCATCATTTGGAAGGACCTTAAGCGGGCAGGTCTTTAAACTTAGACCATGTACCTTCTCCATCAAATTTTTTCTTCTTTAATTTTCTTTCTTATTACTCTTCTTGATTACTTCTAAAACATTAGCAAAGTGTTTTGAGTAAACGATAAATGTTTTTCAGATAGATAAGTTTAATTGATCGATATGTTAACTTTGTCATTCTCACATTTTAATATTATAATGTTTTTCATTCTTTTATCTTAATTCTATAGTTTTAGTGAAAGGTTTTATGGATATTTAAATATATGTATGTCCGGATTCGAACTTGAGATTTCGGGATTGCACACATTACGTATGAGAGTTGATGTTAATAATTAATATATAAAATGTTGTTATTAATTATTAGTCACGAAATAAAACATAACGATAGTTAATATTTAACGGGGTTTTGACTAACGGTCGTTAAATGTAAACTATGAGGACTAGAGATGAAATTAGTTGACAAGAAGGATCCGGAATCCCTTTGGGATTGCTTGGCCGGTCGTTTGCTACCCAACCCAAGGAGGTGGGATTTCTTGGTCACCAAGTTTTGAGAATGTATAAATACAACCCTTGTATTCATTCTTCTCCTAATCTTGGATCACTAATAACCTAATTTCTCCTCTCTTTTCCTCCCTCTTTGCTTGGCTGATCGGTGTACCCCCATCCCTTTGGGATCGATTTTTCCAAGTCAAAGAAACAAGTGTTTGGTTTTATTTGTGATTCAAGAAACTAGCTTTTCACATCAAATCGCTAATAGTACGTGTGTACAAGAACGAAGAACAAGCACACTTGAGCTTGTAATCTTGGTGGTCGACTTTTGTGTAGGTCGAATATATAAACCCTAATAATTAGGGTTTTGGGTTTTGGTTCTTGTTCAATCATCGTTTGATTCTTGAATTGCTAAAAGGTACGCATTTTCTTGTTCAGTTAATTACTTACATATATTATTCCTATTTACTTCCGCTGTATGCTTTGATGATGTTATTTGTTTTATATAATTGTTATGAGTATAAAATCCCAACAGTTGCATCACGAGCCGTTAATATGATGTAATTAATTACCGAAACACATAAAAATTGGATCTTTATGAATATATGCATGCTTTTGATGGTTTCTAGGGTTTTGAATTCGAAACCCTAATTTTTTAATGTATGGGTCGATTACCCTTATTTTATTTAATTAGGTTTTAATTTTGTAAAACTTGTAGAAACCCTAGGATTGCATGCTAATTTTATGTGGTTAATTAATGAATAATTGTTATGTGTCATGTAATATGCGTATCTTGGGTGATAATTGTTATGCGGAATCCATGGTGGAACATACATGTTTTGCCATGGAGTATTGTTTATTGTTTATTGATTAATTGTTAAGTGATACACACATGTTCTATTTATTTAATAATTATTGAATTGGAGAAGACCTCAATTATAACTAATAAAAATTCGTTACGTGCTAATTGGTATATTGTTAACTTTGGCTTACACAATCGACTTGTCGATGTATGTGGCTCATCTACTTATAGGTGAAAGCCCTAGTTAATATATGCATTTATTTACGCCTAGAATTGTTTATTAGGGTTTATTGAAATAATTATGCATGTGGCTAATTGTTTTTACATATGTTAAATTGTTTAGTTATATGTTTATATTATTTGAGTTTGTTTAATTTTTATTAAAGTGCTTTTTTGTTTATAAATTTTTTGACATGTTAGTAAGCAAAAAGGGTTTTTTGGAATAGAAAATTAAATGGACTAAATAATGGCGAAACTGATTTGTTAACTAAGAATTATTCTTGAACTTTTAATCGATTGATGCGACTGTACTAAATGGTTAGAACGGCTCACCCACTAGAACAAACTGTAAATGGGTTAATAAAGAAGTGAGCACAGTCTCACTGAAAGGATGTCTAAGGTTATGCTTCAGCGCTTACCTGGTCCTCTGCCCCCTGTGAGTTCGATTGGAGCTACCTAGTATAACCATTCTATGTACGAAGCATCTTAGTGCAAAGTTGTAAGTTTCTCAACGCATCGATTAAAACTTTGTAGAATTCAATCTTAGCAATTAAAATCTTAATGTAAGTTTTTTCGAAAATATTATGTTATAAAGTTGTATGCATGCTTCTTTATACATGAGTTTTGATTACACGTCAAAAATTGTACCCTTTAAAATTTAAGTTTATGCCATCTAATGATATGAAACACTTGAAGTTGTAATTTAGTTATGTGAGACCTTGATCTAGATTACAATAACGAGGTGAATTATTTTGTTGTGTGAGACCTCAGCTTTATGATTTGCAGTTTCTAAATTAGACAACTTAATTAAGTTAGTTAGTGAGACCTATGACTTAAGGCATAAGATGGGATGAAACATGCTTACGTTTTGCATTAATTGTTTTGGCAAAATTGTAAATCCCATACCTTTTGGAATTGAAAACTTGTTTGTCAATTATCGTTCTTCAACGATTACCTATTCTATACTGTCACCACTAGCAGATCAACTGATGTGGTGGAACTATGATAATGAGGATCCAAAATTCAAGAAAAATTCTATGGTTAATGTGGAAAACTAGAAGGGGGGGTTGAATAGTTTTACCAATTTAAAACTTCCTTTTAAATATTTAGATCGACTTATGTCAATCTATTTGATTGTTTATGTTGGACGTTGATAGATAGATATATAAACATATAATGAAAGATAAAGAGTAAGAAGCACATCACCACGACACAAGTTATTTATAGTGGTTCGGCTACAAGAACACCTTCCTTGCCCTACTCCACTCCCCGAGTCACCTACTCGAGATTTCGTAAGCACTACACCAACTCCTTATGGCTGAGAAGCCTTCACAACGTCGCTTAACCTTTTTCCGGTACAAAGCTAAATACCGAGTTCTTTCACACCAAGGCGAACCACACCTAACACAACGTCGCCTACCCTTTATACGGTGCTAGGCTAACCACCGAGTTCTTTCACACCTTAGGAGAACTAATCCAATCACAACGTCGCCTACCCTTTATTAGGTACTAGGCTAAGCACCTAGTTCCATTATGGAGGAACTACTACCCTTCACGACACAACACCTATTATCAAGGAGATCTACTCCTTGTTACAACACCATCAAGGATATCACCATCCTTGTGAATAAATAAACACCTATATGTATAATGATGCACCTCATCGATTATACGACCTAAGCATTCTTCCCAAATGCTACTTGATTTGATTCTTCGGCATCCTTCACTAATGCCTTTGACACAACGCTTGGCATCCTTCACTAATGCCTTCGTCTTGACACCTTAAGCATTCTTCACTAATGCTTTGACGCGGATGATTAGCATCTTTCACTAATGCTTTCATCTTGACACTTTCGGCATTCTTCACTAATGCCTTCAACCCAACATCTATGAAGAAAGGAAGAACTATCAACAAGAGAACCTTCGTTGTCTTGATGATGACGAAGCATGGCAACTCATGGACTTGAGCTTGCACGTCTTCAAGATATGGTGATCTTTCCTTTAAGGGGAATCTACAAGATCACACAAAAACAAAAGAGAAAAGCTACATAGATCTCTTGGATCTGAGGTTAGAGGGTTAGAATACTTGGGGAAAGTATGTGTGTGAAGGGATGAGTAGAAAGGAAGAAATAGCTCTCTATTTATAGAGGAAATTCTCTACTGTTTGCCCGGATCCCACGGATCCCTTCCACTTGGGATCCGGCTAGCACAAAGCTAGGGATCCGTGGTCCGCTCCTCTTTGCCCATGGGTATTTTGGATTATGGGTCATGGGTCATGGGTTATGGGTTGATCCATGGTTTTCAATCTAGATACAATGTATCTTAAGGATACATTGAACTTGTGTAAGTGGTATATATAAAACCATGGGTTATGGGTCAAAACCATTTGCTAGTTTTTATCTATTTAGTATATACTTGCTTTTACCCATTTTAGTATATACTTGTTTTTACCCATTTTAGTGTACTTAATATAAGTATGTATTAACCCAATATGTAAACACTAGTTGTTGTACATATGTATCTAACTCATAGAGTTACTTAAACTTGTTAAGCCAATATGTAAACAATAGTTGTCGTACATGTGTATCTAAAATATAAAATCACTTAATCTTGTTAAAGTGTTTTATGTGAAAACGTAAGTGTGTTAGAAAACTATTAGTTCAAACCATTTACGTATTTTATTTGTTTCATTAATATGATTTTACTTTTGTTATCGACAAAACATTAGAAGATCGTAAAATATAAATAAACGTTTTTACGGCTTATTTGTATTAACAATCTCCCCCTTTTTGTTGCTGACAAAACATAAAATTATTTTAAGGAAAAGCTAAAATTTGTAATCGTTTGAATTTGTAGTTTTTACTTTCTTCTCCCCCTTTTTGTCGAAACAAAAAGTGTTTGAAGAAACTAACACAATTTTTATAAGAAAAATTATAAAAGATGTAACGAGAGCAAGTGACGGGAATGGTACTCGTCTTAACTCCCCCTTGACGAGTCCATCCCTTTGAAAAAGGGCGTCAAGGACATAATGTAAAATAAGCTACTTGTGTTTGCAATTAAGTTTGCAAATGGTTCGTCTAAGTGACGAAAACGTGCTCCCCCTCGAATATTGCAAAGTTGCAATGGGGTAACATGAAGTGTAATCCAAAAATGGATTAAGTTGCAAATGATTTTGCAATATTGTTTGACACAAAGCTCCCCCTAGCTTTTATGGTGTCAAAATCTTCATGTGTTATTTTGAAAATCTACAAAGTAAAGGTTAGAAAAACAAGAGTATAGTGCATAATTTCCTGCAAAAGAGACTCAAGTTAGTAGAAATTTGTGCTTCTGTACCACGGATCCCACGATTCCCTTCAAGGAGGGATCCGTCTAGTTATCAGGAAGGGATCCGGCTATCTGTTCCAGTTTCTTCAGCAGTGAAGAAATGTCAAGGAGTGCAACTTGAGGGAATGAGATAAAAGTACAATATAACAAGCACAACACACATAATAGTCAAGGCATAAAAGTATTCATTCAATAAAACAAAGAGATACACAACCAAATCTCTAAAAACTAAGAGAATGAACTAGCCAAATAGATGCTATTAATGCTAATAAGTTACTCCAAACTTAAGATTTGACTAAAAGCTTATTGAAGATCAAGGATGAGAAAGGTTTCCTAAGCATTCTCAGTTTGAGCTTGAAGGTCATGTATTAATACATCTAATTCATGTTTCATTCTCTCAACATGTTTGCAATGGTCGCACTCATAGTCATGGTCTTGAAGTGGAGGTTCAAGTGAAGTGGGTTGAAGATCTTCAAATGACTTTTTGGTGGTTCTAGGTACTAGTGAGGTAGGTTGAGTTGTGGAGGGTTTAGTAGATTTAAGTGATGAAGTCCTAGTGGAAGCACTCTTCTTGTGAATAAGTTTGATTGGTTTTCTTAGTGTGGGAGAGATCCTAGTTTTGGTGGATTTACCCGAAGGTGATTTGGTTGAGGAAACTTCATGCATGATTCTAGCAAGTTTCTTGGGTGGTTCTTGAGTGGATGAGTTAGCACTAGGAGCTTTAGTCATAGTGATGATGCTAGTAAGAACTCTTTTAGTTGTTGATTATGAGATGTGATTTGAGAGTGGTACCTTAACTCTAAGGTTGGTTGGTTTATAAAGGATGATATGAATTAGGAAATTAAATTCTTGGCCATTTGAAAGGTTAGGCATGCTTTTGGGGTTTTGATAAGTTCTATGAGGATAATCAATGAATGCTAAAGGAGGTTGGAGACCTAAAAGGTGATTTGAATTCAAACATGCTTACGTTTTGCATTAATTGTTTTGGCAAAATTGTAAATCCCATACCTTTTGGAATTGAAACCTTGTTTGTCAATTATCGTTCTTCAACGATTACCTATTCTATACTGTCACCACTAGCAGATCAACTGATGTGGTGGAACTATGATAATGAGGATCCAAAATTCAAGAAAAATTCTATGGTTAATATGAATATTGACCAAAGGGTATTTTATTTTCTTGAATGTTTACTTATCGAAAGTACTAACTTTTGAACTTTTATTTCTGTAGAAATGGCTCAAGCTGAATCTACTGCACTAGCCTCGTCGTTCAAATCTATGTTTGATCGAGAGAAATTGACTGGTAGCGCGAATTTTAATGATTGGTATCGGCAACTCAGAATTGTCTTGAGGGTTGCCAAAAGACTCAATTATTTGACTACGCCTTATCCTCCTGAACCTGCAACTGATGAAGCACGAGCTGCATGGCAATCTGAGTATAACAAGTATAATGAGGTCGCTTGCATTATGCTCGGGAGTATGAATCCAAACTTGTAAAAACAGTTTGAAAATTACTTCCCTAATCTCATGCTTGAAGAATTGCAAAGGTTGTTTGAAAAGCCTGTGACTGTAGAGCTGTATGATTTGATAGATGCTCTTCATAGTTGCAAGCAAGGAGAAGGGAAACCTGTAAGCGCCCACTGCCTGGAAATGATGAGTTACATGGACCAGCTGGGGCATCTTAACTATGTCTACCCTAATGACATACAAATTGGCCTTACCAACAGATCCCTTAACAAGGAGTTTGATGGTTTCGTGCGCAATTACAATATGCATTGCACGGGGAAGACAGTCAGTGAGGTACATGCAATGCTCATTGATTACGAGAAAGGTTTGCCCAAGAAGGCCTCTACACCTGCGGTTTTGACCATCCAGAAGGGTAGAATTTCTAAGCCTAATAAGCCGCTAGCGAACAAGAAAGGGAAAGGTAAGGGTAAAGTTGATAAGGGAAAACAAGTTATGACTTATCAACAAGAACCCAAGAAGCACCCTCCCAAAAAGCGTGAGAATCCGAAGAAGGATATGGCTTGTCATCACTGCACCGAGGTTGGACACTCGAAGAGGAATTGTCCACTGTACCTTGATGAGTTGCGCAATAAGAGGTATAAAAATACTGGCACTGTGGCCAGTACTTCAGGTACTCTTTTGATGATAGAATTATTTGCTTTTCCTCATAAAATAAATTCCTGGGTATATGATACTGGATGTGGTATTCACATTTGTAATACACTGCAGGGACTTAGAGGAGCAAGGAAGCTTGCCTATGGACAACAATACCTGCACGTGGGTAATGGAGCACATGCATTCGTTGAAGCTATAGGCACGTTTGATTTATTTTTACCTTCGGGTTTAGTACTGTCATTAAACGATTGTCATTACGCACCTTCCATTGTTAGGGGTGTCGTTTCTGTTTCCTTGTTAAAAGATATTGGTTTCGTTCATACATTTACTGATTATGGAATTTCGATTTCTTTAAATGGTGTTTTTTACTTTAATGTTATTCCAGTAAATGGTGTGTTTGAAATTGATTTGCATGATAATGTGATTGATAAAAATAATTCTGTCTTTAGCATCAATAATAAAAGAATCAAAGGTGATTTGGATTCGTCATTTCTTTGGCATTGTAGACTTGCTCATATAGGCAAGAAACGCATGCAACAACTGCAACACGATGGGCTTTTGCAAGACATCAATGATGAATCATTTGATAAATGCGAATCTTGCATATCTGGGAAGATGACCAAGAAACCTTTTACAAATAGTTTAGAAAGGGCTTATGATCTTCTTGGTGTGATACATACTGACGTATGTGGACCACTAAGACATGTTTCAAGAAAGGGTGCTAGCTACTTCTTAACCTTTACTGATGATTTCAGTCGTTATGGTTATGTTTATTTACTTAAACATAAACATGAAGTCTTTGAAACATTTAAGGTTTTTAAGAATGAAGTAGAACTGCAACTAGGAAAGAAGATTAAAGCTCTTCGATCTGATAGAGGTGGTGAATATTTAAGCCAAGAGTTTAAAGATTATCTAGCTGAGTGTGGTATCGTCCAGCAACTCACATCTCCATATACTCCACAACAAAATGGTGTATCTGAGAGAAGGAATCGTACATTGCTAGACATGGTGCGATCGATGTTTAATCTTACAACTCTTCCCTTATCCTTTTGGGATTATGCTTTGGAAACTGCTATTCGCATATTGAATATGGTTCCAACTAAGAAGGTTGATAAGACTCCTTATGAAGTGTGGTACGGGAAACCTCCCAACTTGTCTTACTTAAAGGTCTGGGGTTGTGAGGCGTTTGTTAAACGTGACTCTGCTGATAAGCTGCAACAAATATCTGTTAAGTGTATCTTCGTAGGATACCCAAAGGAAACTATGGGTTACTACTTCTACTTTCCACCTGAAAACAAAGTAATTGTTGCTTGGTATGGAGACTTTCTTGAAAAGGATCTCATATCTCATGAATTCAGTAGGAGAGTTTATGATCTGGAATATGATCAAGAAGATACAACACCTTCTGAAAACACTAGCCAACCTCAAGTAGAACCTGAAAGTCTGGGCGTTCCACCTGAGATTGAAGTGGTTCCCATTCGTAGATCCGCAAGGACTACGCGTGCACCTGAGCGTCTATGTCTCAATGTAGAAGATGAGGAAAATATGTTAGGGGATCTTGGTGAACCTGCTAACTATAAAGCTGCCATGATGAGTCCTGAAAAGGAAAAATGGCGAGTTGCAATGAATGGGGAAATGCAATCCATGAAAGATAATGAAGTCTGGATAGAGGTTGACTTACCTCCAAATGCTAAGGTAGTTGGAAGTAAGTAGCTCTTTAAGATAAAGACTGACATGGATGGCAATGCACACACCTATTCGTCTTGTAGCTCAAGGTTATACTCAAACCTATGGGGTAGACTACGAGGAGACATTTTCTCCTGTAGCAGACATTAGAGCTATTAGGATTCTTATAGCCATAGCTGCGTACTATGACTATGAGATATGGCAAATGGATGTCAAAACTGCCTTCTTAAACGGTCGCCTAGATGAGGACATCTATATGGCGCAGCCTGAAGGGTTTGTGAATCCAAAGTTTCCGAAGCGTGTATGCAAACTTCAAAGATCCATTTATGGGTTGAAGCAAGCATCAAGGCAATGGAACAAGAAGTTTGATGAAGAAATCAAGAAATTTGGTTTTACTCAAAATCTTGATGAGCCATGTGTGTATCACAAAGCTAGTGGGAGTAATGTTATTTTCCTTGTCTTATATGTCGATGACATGTTGATCATGGGAAAAGACATTCCAAGTTTGCATGATGTAAAGTCTTATCTTGGAAAGTGCTTTTCTATGAAGGACTTAGGGGAAGCAACATTTATTCTGGGAATCAAGATCTACCGAGATAGATCAAGGCGGTTAATTGGACTAAGCCAAAGTGCTTACATTGATAAAATATTGAAGAGATTCAGTATGCAAAATTCCAAGAAGGGATATTTGCCGATGCAAGTTGAACATGGCTTAAGTAATAAACTATGCGCGTCAACACCTGAAGAGGTGGCTTACATGAAGAAATTTCCTTATGCTTCGGCTGTAGGATCTATCATGTATGATGTGAGATGTACAAGGCCTGATGTGGCGTTTGCACAGAATATCACCAGTCGGTATCAACAGAACCCAGGTGTGAAACACTGGCAAGCTGTTAAGAACATTCTTAAGTATCTAAGGGCTACTAAAGAAATGTTTCTAGTGTATGGAGGAAATCCAAATGCAGAACTTGATGTTACAGGTTTTTGCGATGCGTCATTCCAAACTGATAAAGATGATACGAAGTCTCAGACGGGTTATGTCTTTGTCATTAATGGAGGAGCAGTTGACTGGAAGAGCAAGAAGAAAACAACGGTTGCGATGTCTATTAAAGAAGCTGAGTACATAGCTGCTTCAGAAGCTGCGATGGAAGCTGTTTGGATTAGGAAATTCATTTCGGGACTCGGAGTAATGCCCTCAATCGAATTACCTTTAAATGTGTATTATGAAAACTCTGCTGCAATAACATTTTCCAATGAGCCTGGAGTCATGAAGGGCGCCAGACATTTTCCTCGTTGATATCACTATGTTCGAGAACAAGTCAACATATGTGAAATCAATCTACTCAAAGTTCATACAGATGATAATCTAGCTGATCCCTTTACGAAGCCTTTGCCAAAGGAAAAACTTACTGACCATGCTGATGGGATAGGACTTCGTTTAGCTAGTAGTTTCATGCAGATCTGTGATTAGTATTTGGATAAAGGATGTTATGAACAAATATTACTTTAATGAAATAAAATAGTTGTTTATGTTTATTTTTCATTTTCTTAATATTATATCCTATATTTGCATGTTTAATCTGTGAATAACTTATGTTATTATAAATAGTCCGTTGTCGATCAATGATGTGGGAATGTCATTGAATTAAGACAAATCTGAGTTTTGGTTGAATATACTTTTAAAGTATATTGATGCGTGGGACATGCCAGATTCACATGATATTCAATGAATTGAATATAGGACTCATCCCAACTTTACATGATGATACTTTATGGATCTCTGTCATTAAGTATATCATGAAGTGTTTATCCTCAGACTTGAGATACCAGATAACTGATATGAATGTAGTGCATTTGTGTAAGATAGTCTAACGTTATCCGTAACTGGTAGTTATAAGGGCTATTTTCAGAAGTGTTGCAAAGTTCATGAGTTATGTTTGTAGTCAAGAGAATTTGTTCCTTTGAATTTGTTTCAAAGCATAATACTATATTTGTGCCCCTCGTAGGGTTGACAAGATGTTTGTATGGCCATACCCAAGATCTATCTGGAATACGTTCAGAAGATTTGGTAATCTTGTTCAATCATATACAACGAGAAACAGAATGTTAACTTATGAAATGACTTGATCCATATTCATAGTTAATGTAGTATTAGTAACAAAAGGATAAGTAAAAATGATGAATCATTAAATGGTTTTTTCCAAGAGACCATACTCGATTTGATCTGGGGCGTTGGCGTGTGAAAGCTAGACTAACCAATGTCATTACTATATTTAATAATATCCAAGTGGGAGCTGAAAGGTTTTATGGATATTTAAATATATGTATGTCCGGATTCGAACTCGAGACTTCGGGATTGCACACATTACGTATGAAAGTTGATGTTAATAATTAATATATAAATTGTTGTTATTAATTATTAGTCACGAAATAAAACATAGCGATAGTTAATATTTAACGGGGTTTTGACTAACGGTCGTTAAATGTAAACTATGACGACTAGAGACGAAATTAGTTGACAAGAAGGATCCGGAATCCCTTTGGGATTGCTTGGCCTGTCGTGGGCTACCCAACCCAAGGAAGTGGGATTTCTTGGTCACCAAGTTTTGAGAATGTATAAATACAAACCCTTGTATTCATTCTTCTCCTAATCTTGGATCACTAATAACCTAATTTCTCCTCTCTTTTCCTCCCTCTTTGCTTGGCTGATCGGTGTACCCCCCATCTCATTGGGATCGATTTTTCCAAGTCAAAGAAACAAGTGTTTGGTTTTATTTGTGATTCAAGAAACTAGCTTTTCACATCAAATCGATAATAGTACGTGTGTACAAGAATGAAGAACAAGCACACTTGAGCTTGTAATCTTGGTGGTCGACTTTTGTGTAGGTCGAATATATAAACCCTAATAATTAGGGTTTTGGGTTTTGGTTCTTGTTCAATCATCGTTTGATTCTTGAATTGCTAAAAGGTACGCACTTTCTTGTTCGGTTAATTACTTACATATATTATTCCTATTTACTTCCGCTGCATGCTTTGATGATATTATTTGTTTTATATAATTGTTATGAGTATAAAATCCCAACATCTAGTTGACCAATGCATGAATTGAATGATAATAATGTTTTTCTATAACCACATTTCACTCATTAAAATCGGTTATAGTGACTCAATGGTAAGTTGCTAAACCAAGAATCAGTGCGCATATTTGCTGGCATTCAAACTATTTATTCTCTATGTCCTATGTCCTGGTCACTTTATGCACTTCCTTACTTCAAACTAAACATTTATGTGATTAGTATTGCCACTCTATTTCGAGCACAATTTGTGATACTTGATTTGCCCCTTGGATAATGAATGTGAATTAAGTTGTAATCTAGCTTACAAGTTTTCTAAGATGTTAACTTAAGACTATTAGAGTGAGGATTACAGCTTCGAGTGTTGTCCAACTACCATAACTTTTTTCAATTATGTATTCAACGATATTGGGTCAAAATAAGTAGCAAGTTGGGTTGACCCTTGAACACTTTTTGTCCAGGTTTTTGAACTTATACAAATAGTTAATGCTTTTGCCTCTCGCATCTCACTAAGCATAGGTCGTGAAGGCAAGTCTCATCAGGAACTGTGTGTAAGTATTTGTTGTTTAAGAGAAATGATTACCAATGCTACATTATTTATTTGAGTAAATTAATCAAGAAGATTATATGCATAAAAAATACACTTTTTCGCTTTTAGTATAGCTGCTAAATCAGCAAAAGAATATTTGGATATAAGCAAGCAATTGTGTTTTGAGGATTTTTGTTTCATACACTATAGTAAATATCATGTTTACACAATCAATCGATCTGGAATATGATGTTTACACAATCAATCGATCAATGATTAGAGTACATGTACATGAAGAGTGGTCATGATCCTCCCTTCAAATTAATAGACAATGTGATTTGAACAAACTCAAACCACAACAACCATAACCAAACAAACTAACAGCTGCATGAAATGAAAAACAAAATAGCTAGCAGTCTACGACCATTAGCACACATAACTTAGAAACATCAACCTCCATCCATTTGAATGTTAGCTATCCTACAATTAAACGCCGTTCCGAACATTCAGTAACTACTCCAACTATACTCCTGATAAAAAAATAAACAAATAAAAATAAATAAAAAAAATATTGGTTGATAAAGGATATAGCAAATGCAAACACATATTCTACTATGTTAAGTTAGTGACATATTTGGCAACCCAGATAGCGACATGGCCATCTTAAAGCCTATTGTGCGGCAATAGGCTATGTCAGAAACCTTGTTATAGACCTCTTTTATAGGTTTAATGGTTAAGTAGTTTGCAAACTAAATGCCTGGCACGAGTTCAATCCCCGTTAAGCATGTAATGTATTTTTTGCATGAATTCCCATAGCACTTTCAGAAGTGTATTTAAACTTTATGCAAATAGTCTATTTGCAGCTTTAGTTCGAGTTGATATTCACATGTTCAAAGTCCAGGAATCGCCATGTGGTGTCCATGGTGTTCCTTCTAATCAATTGCTTAAGCAAACCGAGAATAAAAATATGAATCATTGTCTTTTCAGAAAAATATACTTATTTAGGTTTTTTATTGATGACTAAGATAGTTATACCATCAGAAAATGCATAAAATGTTAAGGCTAAGACGCTAAGTTATGGCGAATATAAAAAGAGACAAGGCATTCCATGCTGAAGTGGCATAGTCATAAACTAAGGCTTTATGAAATAAGACTTCTTATAGTAGTCTTAAAACTACAGATAATCAATAAATCGGTTGTAGCGACTCAATGGTAAGTTGCTAAACCAATAATCAGCGCGCATATCTTCTGGCATACAAACTGTTTATTCTATGTGTCCTTGTCTCGTTCTGCACTTCCATACTTAATACTATGCTACCGCTAAAGGCGAGACTCTGTTTGTCAATTATTGTTAGGGTCCTTAGGGAAGAAAGAGTAGGCATCTGATAGCTAATATAAAAAAAGTAGTGCATGAAAGAGGCGTCCCTTGCAGTGCAGGAATCACAAAGCTGGTTGATTGAATCCATCCTAAATGGCTAAATTTGGAATGAATTATGATAATATAAATGTTGATCCTCACAGTAATGAATATGAACTTGAAGTTTAAGGGATAATTTATATTCCAGATCTAGTAATTGCCAGACTTCTAAAGTGACCTAAAGAAGTGACTAGATCATATATACGCTGCTAGTGCTCCAACTATAATGTATGTCCCAAAATGACAACCAATGATTGGTAGCGAGTCTATGGCATGGCTGCATCATGATAGACTAATCGATTCCAAGTAAAAAATGGAGCAAGAAAATTAAGATGGTCGAATCAAGGTAATAAAGACCCCATAGTCTCTTAATGAGACACTAGACATGAAAGTTCTTGAAAAAACCCGGGTATGTGAAAAACTATGAGATCTCAATAAATAATATATAACGTCTAGTAAAGCGTGGAATCAAAAAGTAATGAATCAACGTCCATAGTACTATTAATTCGATAATGTGCACTGTAATGATTATGTAAATAAATAAGATAGCGCTATAATCATGGTGAGGATCATGGAAGCATACCTGCAAGAAGTGCAGATGTATAACTGAGTGGCCAAAAGATTTAAAGACGCAAAGAAATAATGAAAAGAGTGAAGTCTCTTGTGATGAGACATGGTTACTGGGACTTGAAGTCCGTACATATGAATATGTAATTATTGGATATGTATTGGTCTTTATGAGAAATCGAAATTAAAGTATCAAAATTTTCTTGTTTAAGGCATAACTAATGGCACACAATATTTTCGTAAAGACATGAAAATGATCATAAAGAGATATGTTCTCATGTGGTAGATCGAATAATTTATATAATATCTATAAGTATGGCAATATAATAAGTAATCGATATGCGTCTAAAAGATAAATGAATAGACCTCACGTGATGTTGATAGTTTTTTTATTGGATATAAAATGCATGAAGCATGCTAGTGATTATTATGCTTAAAGCATATGACAAAAGTTCTCGAGAACATTACCTGATTGTATTGAATTAATAATGTTTTGGGCATATGTATTATAATTGACTTTATGTATATAGTATTGTGCCAAATAAAGAACTATGTTTGCCTATGAAACTTTATAAAGAGATTTTGATTTGCGTATGCTTTAAGTTTCATATAGTTTGGAAAAGACCCCCTTGAGTTATAAAGATGATGATTTAAAGTGCCATACTAAAATGGGTATGAGACATTTACGATTCTTGCCAATGGTCATACGTGATATAATATATCATTTGAATTAATTGCATTTGCAATGAGTAACTTGTGAAGTACGATGATGTACTTGAATAAGATGTATGACGTACGTTAATCCTCAAAATGTATCATGTGATCCTATCAAGACACTTCAGTGTGCATTTCACTGACTCAATGAGCTTAAGTGATGTGATCATCAGGGGAGAGAAGATACGCGTTGCACTTTTTTTTCCTTGACCATGGTTTTGTCCCCACATGGTTTTCGGCAAAGTTTTTAATGAGGCAACATCCCCGAGCGTATAAAGGAGTTGTGTACTCTCTATTTTTTTTCCTTCACTAGATTTTTGTCCCACTGGATTTTATCTAGTAAGATTTTAACGAGACATAATCCTCAAATGGACATCCAAGTAGGAGTGTTAAGAATAAATATGGAATAGATGTTAATATCTATTAGTATTAATAGTTATCTTAATTAGATAATTGTATCTTGTGAAATACTTCAACTTGTACTATATATAAGCCTTCTTAAAAGATGAATAACAATAATTTCTCTATTATTTATATTCTTGTTATATTTATTTATTGTTCACAACAGTTTGCGGTTTTGGCAACCTTTAAAATAATGAGTTATTTGCATAGGCTTTAACTTTTATCATTTAAATTACATAAGGATGTACTCTTTTTCTTGAATGCAGTTTAAACTACAAGTTGGTGAAAATTAAAAGAAATGATAAATAGTGTTTGTTAGTCGTGACTCAAAAGTGGTCTATTAGGAAAAATGGCCCATTTATGTTCATTTACGACAAGAATTGAAAAAGTAAGTCATCCTTGTGACCCTTGTTACATACCTTAATACATGATATTGATAAAGTATAAGGAATAACTGTATAATTCATTAGTACTCTTATAATTATTATTTGTTGCACTAGTTTGATCAGATTAATGCAATCATAATAGATTGCCTAAGAACAAACCAAGTATATTTGGGTGTAACAAGGAATACTAGTCGAGGAAAATATTGCTTTAACATTTAACATATTTAACCATAAATGTTTTTAATAAAAATCTTGTGTGTATTATAACTAGTTTAATAGTACAGAGACATATCACAACAACACAAAGAAAGATATTTTATTTATTTCTCTATTAAATTTTTTAAGTAAAATAGTGAAAATATATTAAAACCAGCATGCATCCGAATAAAAGTTGCAACTTTGCATACTTGGTGGGGAAAGACAAAGCCAAACACCCAACAAGTAAGCAGCAATACAAATAAAGAAACCAACATCTAAACCATATAAAATCTTGCCAAATCCACCACACGGGACACATTTCCTATTACTCAATTTCTCGTCAACCTTACTTATACCATGTTTTCATCTTCCCCCTAATCACCTCTATAAGAAAAGGCGTATTGACTGTGTGACTAGAAGATACCAATGCTATCGATCCTTCGACCACATTCGTGCTTTTCCAACTGATCCCATTATCGAGTTTAAACGACACCTCAAATTTGATCTTCTGGTTTAACTTAAAGAATTTGAGTTGCTGAGGAACAACACTTACCTCTACTCCTTTCGTTTTCGAATTAACTTTTACCACATACGTCGAGTAAGGTTTCCCAACATTTTCGCCCGTCCTCTCATATGTTTTAGTTTCCCCTGGTCTCAGTTGTAAACAAAAGGAAGGCAGGTTGAGCTCTGGTCCTTCGATTCCTTTAGCATCGTTAACTTCTCTTTTCAGCATTCTAGATAATTCATTTTTTTTATAGCCGAGACCCAAGAGATAGGCTATGTAGTCATGAATTCGAACATCAAATACGATTCCTGGGTCAATCGCTTTGACAGGATTAATGTGACCACTGCCTATGGAATAGAGACCGGCTTTGACCTTATGCTCGTCCTTTATTGGTTCTCCATTTCTTTTGACCGAGTAAGCGGTCGTCATGATCGCTGACTTGATCATGGCTGGCGACCATGTCGGGTGAGACTTTTTTATTAATGCTGCAAGGCCTGTCACATGCGGGCACGCAACTGACGTGCCCGAAGACACTCTAAAAATTTCTGCGTTCTTATACTTGGAATTAGCTCCCACTATTTCTACCCCAGGGGCAATCACATCAGGCTTTATTATGCCTTTATGTATCACGCTAGGGCCCCTCCCTGAAAAAGAAGCAACATCGGGAGGTGTGTCCACCCCATACATAGTTCCAGTGAATGTGAGGGTTGCGGTGGGGTGGCTGGCTGAGTCAATGTAATCCCGTATAAGCAACCCGTCTTCGTAATTCACACGTGCTGTGGTGATATTACGATAAATGTTTACCATTGTATACCCTACTTGCTTCGAGTTGGGTTCTATGAAAGCAACTACTTTTGATCGTATCATAGTATATCTTTTAGCTGCCGCTTCAGGTGAGCTGAACAGATCCCAATCAAAAAATACAATTTTTCCTTTAAAATAATTATAGTCAACTCTAGCCTCATTGCCATAAACAACAGGCAAGGAATTGTTAGGAAAGGTGTCCGGCTGGTTTAAGCATTCACCAAAGACTATCTTGGTGTTTCCAAGGGTTATTGTTGCCCTAACAACTCGGTCCATGTTTCCCGCGCCAACCGTGAGAATCCATGGCGCAGCATTACAAAGAGTCGAACGTTGTGGACCTTCATTACCAGCAGCACAACAAACAAGAATACCTTTGCTTGTAGCATAAAATGCTCCCAGCTCTATCGTGTTTTGTTTTAACCCAATATCACTATCCCACCCAGCTGATACGTTAATAAGGTCCGCTCCGTCATCAACGGCATCTGTAATTGCCTCTCTATAATTCGGATCCAGCTCGTCAGACTTATTAAATAACGTCGTTTGGTAGATCGTGAGACTTGCATGCGGAGCGGTCCCAGATGCGGTTCCACTTACTTGTTTAAATACATTTGCATGGTGTACAAAATTTCCTGCGGCAATTGATGCCACATGTGTCCCATGGCCATCATAATCCACCATCGCAAGATCCTCTTTAAAGTACTTCTTCAATGACAGTATTTTGTTGTTAAACGCTCCGCCTCTCCATTTTTTGGGGGGAGGAGGGATGTTTTGGTCATGAAAACATGGGTGTGTCGGTGTAATACCTGTGTCTATGATGGCAATGATTATTCCCCGCCCGTATTCCTTGTCAACCCACATCCCAGGGATCAAACCACGTCGTAAGCCAAGCCATCTTTGGGAGTGGGTTGTTAATAATTTGTATACCTTGTGCTTGGCATAGACGCCTTTTGGTGGTGGTGTGAACCTGACGCCGTAATATACATTGGCATGAACATATGTCATTCTGCAAAATAGGGTGGGAAAATGTAAGTTATAAAAATCAATAATCTATTTTAAACGAGTGGCTAATGCTTGATTTGCGATACATATTATCAATTTTTGTTTTTGGATAGAACCATCGGTGTTATGTTTATTTAATTTATAGGAAGTGGCAAGCTCGTTTCAAGACGCCTTGGCTTTTTAGCATTTAATTAAGCTTAAATTTTTGACCGCGATCTAGCTAATTATAAAAAATAAAAATCAAAACGCTACTTTAAGCCTTTTACGATAAGTTAGACGGGTTTGCTTCTATAATTTGATCTAGGGTGTTCACACATCGGGTAAAACCCACAATTAAGAACCGAAAATCAAAACCAAATCGAACCGAATTAAATATTCAATATTCTGTTTGAATATGGTTTTAGTAAAATGAAAACTGAATCGGAAATGAATTCACACACACACACACACATACATATACATAATGAAACCGTAAAAACTCATAAATATAACATTTTTTTAACTTGAAATTTTTTTTAGTGCTAACTCATAAACGGACGTTTTTTTTTTTTTTTTTTTTTACAAAATGCCCCGTTTACCCCTAAGTAATTATGTAAACTTTAGTTTTGTGGTTCTGCCAAGGGCTTTCTTGTTAAAACTGATCATATTGAGAAATGTACTCGTTAGATATTATCTTTTGTATACGGGAGTGTAGGGTTTCATCATAAAAATCAAAATCGAAATTGAATCTAACCGGATTTGTAACCAAACCAAATTAAATATTAGGTTTTAAGTTCGATTATGATTTTGACGAAATAAAAACCGGACCGAAAACCGAATTCACATTAATATATATATCTTTTACAAATTTATATTTATGAAAACATGAAACATAATTATTTTTATATTTATATTAAAAAAAAGTTTAAAATTCTTTCATTGTATAAATATAGCATTTTTCTAAGTTTCAAGTTTTTTAAGCAAACAATTTATATAATTAAATAAATACATAATTAAAATAATATAATTCGAGTTATTATGTTCGCTTCTCGGTTATTCGGTTTGGATGGTTTAATCCAATTGAAATTTGGTTCGATAAAATTTTCAGTTTTAACTAAAAATTTTTCAACAAACTAGTCAAACCGAACAAACTAATAACCCTACTTCCGTAAACCCAAAAATTCCATATTTAAAAGGGACCCCTAAGCTTCTATTTGTAAGAATCCAAATTATATAGCATGTACAGCTAATATTGGTTTTTCAATAGAATATGAATAGTTCAAAACGTAAACGTGTAGGGAGGACGGATAAAGTAAATTAATATCATACCGAGAAATCAACTCGTTTGATATAATCTTCCGTAAACCCAAGAATCCCATATTTAATAGGGAACACTAGTTTCTATTTGTAAGAATCCAAATTATATAGCATATAAAGCTAATATTGGTTTCTAAATAGAATTTATATGTTAAAAAAAGGTGAAAAACCAACTTAATTTATAATGATGGGAGGGGTTCAAGACACACAAGTTTCCCGATATGGGATTGCCATGATTCAAGGTTTTAAAATGAGTAACATTTGCATAAATAAATGATTTATAAAAGGAATGAAACGGATATCATGGGAACAAACCTTCCAATAATCCTGGAAAGTAGTTCAATCTTCCAATAAAATAAAGCAAATATGTAAATGAGATAGCATGCGTTTAAAATTACCACTAAAAACCGAGGTTTTTATACCTAAAGTTAAAATCTGTGAGTTTATGTAATCATGGTTATAAGCTTAGAAGATTTTCTCTCATTTACCAATGTCGGACAAGACCTAAACTCATATCCATCTTTTAAGTTTTTGTTTCATGTCGAACACAGGTTAATAAGAGGAATTGAAGTATCCCTTGCAACATTTTGTCGTTAATAATTTAATAAGAGGAAGAGGATCCTGAGGAAGAACAACCCGAGAGACGAAGTTAGTTCCCTTCTCTGAATGACAATTGTTGGGTTAGTCTCTTGTAATGTTACTGATACATCAAGTACTACGTATAAAACAAACGTTACATGCCTCAATTTACTATGGGACAAAAAGTCCAAATGATTTCATCAAAATATATTAAGTATCTATTTCACTAATCTAATAGGATTATACAAGTTATACTCCTATCATCTACAAGACATTGTTTCGAACATTTAGACTTAGCATTGGAGTCTTTGCACAAAACCTTAAGAGTTCGAATAATTTTTTGGGATTTTTTTATGCAAGTGTGTGTTGCACACATGCACACATGTCATCTTCAAAAGCCCCAATGCCTACTTTTAACTTCAAGACATACATTCTCAATGCACTATGGTATATAACCTTGGAAGATATTCTCTCATCTAGTTATGTGGGACAAAAGGCTCATATGGTTTCATCATAAAATAGTATCTATTTCACAAATCAAATAGGATGATACTCATATCATCTACCTAGAATAAAACATCGTTCCGATCATAATTAACTAGTCCAACTATACTCTAGATACAAGTTTGGTTAATAAAGGATATCGCAAATGCAAACACATATTCTACTATGTTAAATTAGTGACACATTTGGCAACTCAGCTTGCGACATCGTCATATTGAAGCCTATTGTTCGACAATAGACTATGTTAATAAGAGGAAGGGGATCCTCAGGAAGAACAACCCGAGAGACGAAGTTAGTTCCCCTTTTATGAATGACCATTGGTTAGTCTTTTCTAATGTTTACTAATACATTAACAATAAAACAAACTTTACCTATCTATATTACCGTATAAATATCATAGGTGAAAAGTTAACATTGACTTCATAATAGAGGGTAAAATAGCAACTAAAAAACTAGGCATCATGAGCTCGATTTGTAAGATGTCAATCACAAGTGTCTTGATGACTACAAGGTAAACAACCAAAGAAAAAAAATTCTGCTTGAATCAGTTGCAACTTGCAAAAACATATAATCATGCAAGTTGTTCTTCGTCAGAAATGTTTCAACTTTCATTGAAGCGAGGATTAAAAGTTGTTATGTTTATAAGAGTCACCCATTGACCATTTGTCTTTGCTCAAACCATCGATGTGGGATAGCATTAAATTGTTCATTCACTTTTTTCTTCTTTCATTTTTCTTTCTTATTAATCTTCTTACTTCTATAACATTAGCAAAATTGTTTCTTGATTCTATATCTACGTTTTTTTTATTATACTGATTTGTAGTTATATTGATTACAGTAAATTAAAGTGCTATTCTACCAACATGTTAAAATAATGTTTCTTGATTCTATATTTGGTTCAAGTAACTCACTTGCAGTTTGCGACACAATGCTTTTTTGTAATCTGAAACGGGTATGGCATTGTCCTCAACTTGTGTCCAGGCTCAAGATAAATGTATATAGCACATCACCTGGTCGAATGGGAAAAACCATATAACTGTGTAAAGAACTAAAAATGGTAGTCTAGACTCTAGAATTAAATCACGAAGCCTAAAAGGGAGGGAAAGAAGTGATCATAAGCAAAAGAAAAGGGATGGAAATAAGTGATCAATCTCTAGTAACAATTTGGGTGAGAGTTAGGTGTCGTTTGTTTTTTTCCTAATAAGCACATTTTTTCCTCTTTTCAATTCTTTTGTCTGCAGGGAGGGCAGAAGTTTCTGTTTGTTTTTTTGCAGACATAAGTGCTTTTTTTCACTTCTTTCCTCTTCTAAATTTCAGACATTATCTTTCACTTCTTACATCTTTTCTCACAACACCTACATCTCTTTCTCAATATCTTACATTTCTTTTACGTTTTGTGCGTCTTTTTACGTTTTCGTGCGTCTTTTTACGTTTTCGTCCGTTTTTTTACGTTTTCATCCGTTCTTTTACGTTTTCGCCCGTTTTTACGTCTTCCCCTCTTTTTTTATGTTTTCCTAATTTTTTTACGTTTTCGTCCGTTTTCTTTCATTTTCGCCCATTTTCTTAAGTTTTCGTCCACTTTATTACGTTTACGTTCGTTTTTTATGTTTTCGTCTGTTTTTTAATGTTTTCGTCTGTTTTTTTACGTATTGTTCCCTTTTTTATGTTTTCGTCCCTTTTTTTACGTTTCGTCCGTTTTCTTACGTTTTTGTCCGTTTTCACCTATTTTTTACGTTTTCATCCATTTTTTTACGTTTTCGATCATATTTTTCCATTTTCGTCTGTTTTTTTTACGTTTTCGTCGGTTTCTTACATTTTCGTAAAAAAAGAAAAGATAGAAAATGGATGAAAACGAAAGAAAACAAACGAAAACGTAAAAAAAACGTTCGAAAAATTAAAAAACAAATGAAAACGGACGAAAACGTAAAAAAAGGAAGAAAGCGTAAGAAAACGGACTAAACGTAAAAAACGAAAGAAAACGTAAAAGACAGACGAAAACGTAAAAAAAACAGCGAAAACGTAAAAAACCAACAAAAACGTAAAAACAGATGAAAACGTAAAAAAAGGGACAAATGCGTATAAAAACAAAACAAAAACTTAAAAAAGGGGTCGAAAACTTTAAAAACAGACAAAGACGTAAAAAACAGACGAAAATGTAAAAAACGGTCGAAAACGTAAATAAATACCAAAACGTAAGAAAACCAATGATCCATTTGACCCATATGACAAAAGGATTTCTAGCACAAAAAACGGTCGATATTGGTATATTTTGAACCATTATGTATTGTCTTTAATACTTCGTATTTTAGCGATTGCTTGTTTTGCACTCAATAGCACAAAAAACTAGTGAAAATGAAAGAGGAAAAAAATTTACTTCAATAGCACAAAAAATACTAGTGAAAAAGAAAAAAGAAAAGGAAAAAGAAAAAAAGAAAGAAAAAGAAAAGAAGTACTTCAATAGCAAAAAAAAACAAATGGTCTTCTTCTTGCAGATGAAAAGCTTAAATGTACCTCTTCTTTTGCAGACATGGTTTGCAGATGAAGAGGTAAAAGCTTTGAAAAAAGAAACGACACCTTAGTGTTCTAATTCAAGAAAAAGTTCCTAGCAATCATCCTCCTGAAGTGAGTAATTTCTAATCATTTAATTGGTTGTTATTAAAAGTTAGGATTCATAAGCAAATTTGGGGGTTTTGTTTAAAAAGGAAATTTAAGTTATAGTGTTTACATGTTAAGTTCTTTTGATGGGTAATGAGTAATTAGTGATTTTTTGGGGTTTTCTTATATGATCATATGAATATTGGAGATGAATTTGGGTTATGATAATGGGTTGTGTAAACCCTTTTTATTAGTATTTCTTTTGAGTTAATAACAAGTAAATGTGATGATTCATGGTTAGGATCAAGATTGATGGTGTTTGGTCTTGAGGTAGAATAGCTATGGGTTGAGCTAAGTAAATATGTTATACTATGAAGTTATATTGATTTTATCATATATGTGTTATGTGAAAGACTGTGTTGAGGGTTTAGGAGGCTTTGACTTAATGTGCTTGGATTAAGGTTTAGATAAGAGCTAGTTTGGATTAACTCTTTGTATCGTAAACCGGTATAAGACTTAGCATTAAAATGATATACCTTTTGTTATATGAAACTTGTAGTCAGAATTGGAGTCTTTATAAACATAAACTTGATTTGATGTAAAAAATGGATAAAGGGACAGCGTTATTGCTTCTACATTGTAGTACTAGAGTGACAATAACAGTTAACTCACTGCTTGTACCCTGCAAGTATTGTTCTGAACTTCGGGTAAGTCTATTTTTGGGGTTTATTGCATCTTTGTAAAGCTATAAAGCTCTTCTCGGTGTTTGGGTAAAGCCAAACAGCTTATACTTATAGGGTTATATTACCTAATTTTAAGAAGCTCCACTGGAGTGGCTTCTTGGAGTGTGCTTTGTTCGAACCCAAGCCTATAACATTCCTCTGATATTTTCAATGTTTTACTTACTGATTTTGTGTTGGTATAAACATATATGCTACTGAAATATTTACTAAAGCAAAATATGATATTTGGTGTCCACTGACTTGAAAATGTAGTAATGGTATTATTCTTAAGGTGACATCTCCGATAAACGGGTTAAATTTGTATTGTTATTTCATTCAAACACTTTGTAAGTTGCTTGAACAAAACGTACCTATATGCAGATTTGAATACCTTCATGTTTTAAGTTGACCAATATAAAATATTGTGCGTGTGCTTGAAAAATGACACATCTTTTATTAATATAACACAACAATGTTACATCGGACAAGATAACTAAGTAAAGAAAGATATATACACGTTTATATAAGTAACTGTAGACTCTTTAAACGTGTTTCTGTTATGCCACCAAATGAGTCACGCATCCACTATTTTAGCTCAAATAAAGTGAAGTGGTTGTTTGCATTTGCTCGTTATGTTTATTATAGATCGAACGCGACATAAACTAGTTGAATGCATCTCTGTACAAGAAAATCAATGGAAGGAGAACGGAAAGCAATTTAAAAAATCAAGAGATAGCATGGTTTTGTCCAACGTTTTGAGACTTTCATCAAGTTGTAATGTATCTTTAGACCTCAATTTTCTATACTCTTTGTAATGTAAACTCGTATAAGACTTCGCAATGGAATTATACATCTTTTGTTTTAGCTTCTTACGTTTAAGATGTTTGTACCCTGAAAGTATTTTGTGACTCACACAACAATTCATCAGTAGTTTTCATTTTTATAACTTTTACTTGTATCGATCTTCCTGTTGAATGAATTACTTGTTTTTGTTGAGCATTATTCGTAAACTATAAAAGAAAATGTAAAGTTTGAAGTATTTGCTACTATTTGCTACAAAAACTTAAAAGCTTATATAATTTTTCCAAACTCACAATAAACCTAATAAATTCAAGGTTTCTTATGGAAGTTAGAAAGCATAGTATTAACATTAAGTTGTATAATTCAAATTGCATTATGCTATATAGCTTACAAGACTTTCCCTCATTCACCTATGTGGGAAAAAATGTTTAAATGGTTTCAAATAATATGAAGCATATTCTTTATTGACGTTCTTCTCTTTCATAACTTTTGATCTTTCTTGCCAATTACCAGATGTTGCGTATACAACAGCTTAATCTTGTGGCTTTGGTGGCATAAGTTTGTCACCTGTGGTATTTTTAAATCTTGTCGGTAGTTCTTGTTAGAAATGTTTTAACTTAACTTTCATTGGATCAATGTAACTAAATAACTAACAGATAATCCCGATGTGTAAGATGTCAATCGCGAGTGTCTTGATGACTTCAAGTTGTTCTTGCTTAAAAATGTTTTAACTTTTAACTGTCACTGAAGCGATTATACAGTTAACCATTTTCTTGCTATAAGATTTTAACACAAAAAAAAATAAAACCTTGAAAAGTTATACTTAGCTCTAAAAATTAACCTTTTATTACACTGGACTGTGAAAAAAAGGCTATAAACAAAACATGACTCATGTCGGCCACTTGGACGAACCTTAAGCAGGCAGCTCAGCAACTTAGACTATGGACTTCTCTGATTATTTATTGACCCGATTCGTTTTGCAAACTACGCTCGTTTTTGTCTTTGCTAATACCATTGATATATCTGTTGGTTTGTGGGAGTTTTCAAACAAGACAAAACGACTAATAGTGTATGAGCCAATGGGGGCACACGCGATAAACACGAGTATACGTGACGAACGTTTATAATACTTGAATATATTTGCACCCGATATGCATGATTTGACCCGATTACATTTATTGACCCATGGGCTGTTTTAATTCTTCAGCGGGTCAAAGATGGGTTGCCTTGGGGCTGGTTTTCCATCCGATTGGGTATGCAGCCCTTGCATTATCACGCATAATTAAAACCCTAAACACTCTCCAAACCGATCCAGTTTTCTGCATATATCCTAGTCGACTTTCTTCAAGTCGTTTAGGGTGTTGGTCGTTTACTTGACTCCTAACTTGCTAAGTAACCAAGTGTATTAGGTGGCGATTAGCTGGGCTTGTCTTGTTACTGATTTCCAGGTTGAATCGCAGCAACATAGTGTGGGTATTAATTTCTGGTCGTGGTAATTTTATTGGATATATACTATATCCGATATCAGGCGAGAAGCATCTTCTTCTTTGGTTTAATACTGATCTTGGCAGAAGTTGTAGGGCAGAAGTTGACTTGTTTCATTAGAGATATTCTGCTCGCGGTGATATTCAAGTGACAAGTGTTGATTGGTTTTAATATTACGTTCTCGACTAGCCTCTTAATCGAACGTATACGTTAATCGGGTTTGTGTGTGATACTCTTCGAGGTATCTAATTTTGATACGTAAGGTTTCGTTAGGTTTCTTGTTCCGTTACTAGAGATTAATTGCCAAGCAAGGTTAGCTTTTCTTAATCCCTTTTAATTAATTAATATTGTATTAATTATGTGTTTATTAATTACGTGCTTAACATAATTGCGTTAACTAGATCCAATATCCGCTGGGTACTCGTAGAGGTTAATGGTTAACTGGTTCTAAAATCCCAACAATATCATTTTTTGTCCTTTCATTTTTCTCTTATTAATCTTCTTGATTACCTCCAAAATATTAGCAAAATGTTTATTGACTCCATGTCTACGTTTTTAAACAATCGAGCTATATCAAGCTCGATAAAGCTCTCGAGCCTAAACGAGCTTTACATCTATAATATTAAGTAAAGTTAAAATAAAAAAAATAGAAAAAAAACAAATATCCGTACAAAGGGTACAAAAATTATTTTTTAAAAGGTTTTCGAAAAAATTTCTTAGCTTGAAAGACTCATATTAACCCCAATAAACTTTATTGAAAGATGCTTAAGCTTGAAAGACTCATATTAACTTCTAGACATACAATCCCTATTTACTATGGGACAAAAAGTCCAAATGATTTCATCGAAATATTCTAAGTATCTATTTCACTAATCTAATATGATTATACAAGTTATACTCCTATCATCTACAAGACATTGTTTCGAACATTTAGTAACTAGTCCAATTTTACACCGGATAAAACATTGGTTGATTTAGATTATCGGGCTATACAAACACGTATTTTGATGAACATGGTCCTGGTACGGAACATCCCGAAAGCCGCTGGTACCCTTTCCGTGGTTGATGACCTTTCGTTAGTCCGTGATAACGTTAACCGACTTTTGATGACACTGACGACTTTTAAATGACTCGATGTATGAGAGTTTGCAAGGGTGTTTAGTGTACAGTCGGTCATTGACTGAGTGAGTTGTTATTATGTATAGCTAGACCACAATTTTCTATATTCTTCAATGTAAAGTCAACTGGTCTAAGACTTTGCAAGAGAATGTGTTATCTTTTATTACTTGAAGATTAATTGAAATGAGAGTCTTTTGAACATACACTCTCCATTACTCCAAACTCGTGAATTAATTGTGACATTGTGATTTTGTACACACCATCTTGCCACTCAATAATTATGGGGTTATGTGATCATTCCATATCAAGTTTTTTAATTTTATGATGAGCATGATGGCGAATTGGCGACAGGAACGATTTGGATGGTCGAAAAATATGATAATATTTCATTTGAAAGATACACGAACAATAAAACAAACTTTATTTTGCTCGATTATTATAAATATCAAAAGTAAATTCAATATCAAAGTAATAATAGATTGTAAAAAGGTAGCTAGAAAACTACACATAATCCAGATTAGTGTCTTGACGACTTCAAGGTACACAACAAAAACTAAAAAACCAGTCTTGTCCTTTAAATACTTGAACCAGTTGCGACTTGCAAAAAATATTATGATTTCTTTAGTTGTTCTTGTTTAGAGATGTTTCAGCTTTTCATTGAAGCGAGGATTGATCTTACAGGTTAGCTTTATAAAACTGAACTTTTTTTGCTCCAATATTTTAACATCAACAAAAAATAAAACACTTAAATAATGACTCTACGCTTAGATAAAAAAGATTTAACCTTTTTAGAATTGCTTTAAAAAAATTAAAACCAAAACATGAAAGTCGAGATGACAAAATGGCCCATCATTTGGAAGGACCTTAAGCGGGCAGGTCTTTCAACTTAGACCATGTACCTTCTCCATCAAATTTTTTCTTCTTTAATTTTCTTTCTTATTACTCTTCTTGATTACTTCTAAAACATTAGCAAAGTGTTTTGAGTAAACGATAAATGTTTTTCAGATAGATAAGTTTAATTGATCGAGATGTTAACTTTGTCATTCTCACATTTTAATATTATAATGTTTTTCATTCTCTTTTCTTAATTCTATAGTTTTAGTTGATCAATGCATGAATTGAATGATAATAATGTTTTTCTATAACCACATTTCATTCATCATGCTAAATGATTGGTCAAATTCTAATTCTCATCCATCCCAAATGTTCACTGAATGAGGTTTGAACTCGTGTATCTTTTGAGACCTTCGGGTGACCTTACCACTATGCCACCCTTGAGATGATTAACAGAGGCAAAAAATGCTGATGTGACATAGCTTCTTGAAAACAACTTAATAATAGGCTGATAGGTTGCTTGTTTCGGTAAGCGAATCCAAACAGGCCCCTTAAACAGCTTATGTTTATAAGAAGAAGCAGATAATCAGCCAATGTCACTCTAAGGGTGAAGTGGTGAACTTGTAATTAAGAATTCATGGAGAACAATCCAATTTGAGGTAAGCGATCTTAAAGTGCTTAATAAAAACAGGACCACTTTCAAATGAGGCATGAACAGTTTGAGGTAAGTAATTTTGAGCATTTATCACTTAGTTGAAGGCTTTAGGAAATGAGACTTCTTGTGGTAGTCTTAGAACTACAGATAAATCATTAAAATCGGTTATAGTGACTCAATGGTAAGTTGCTAAACCAAGAATCAGCGCGCATATTTGCTGGCATTCAAACTATTTATTCTCTATGTCCCATGTCCTGGTCACTTTCTGCACTTCCTTACTTCAAACTAAACATTTATGTGATTAGTATTGCCACTCTGTTTCGAGCACAATTTGTGATACTTGATTTGCCCCTTGGATAATGAATGTGAATTCAGTTGTAATCCAGCTTACAAGTTTTCTAAGATGTTAAATTAAGACTATTAGAGTGAGGATTACAGCTTCGAGTGTTGTCCAACTACCATAACTTTTTTCAATTATGTATTCAACGATATTGGGTCAAAATGAGTAGCAAGTTGGGTTGACCCTTGAACACTTTTTGTCCAGGTTTTTGAACTTATACAAATAGTTAATTCTTTTGCCTCTCGCATCTCACTAAGCATAGGGCGTGAAGGCAAGTCTCATCAGGAACTGTGTGTAAGTATTTGTTGTTTAAGAGAAATGATTACCAATGCTACATTACTTATTTGAGTAAATTAATCAAGAAGATTATATGCATAAAAAATACACTTTTCCACTTTTAGTATAGCTGCTAAATCAGCAAAAGAGTATTTGGATATAAGCAAGCAATTGTGTTTTGAGGATTTTTGTTTCATACACTATAGTAAATAACATGTGTACACAATCAATCGATCCGGAATATGATGTTTGCAGTCGGCCTTACTTTTTTTTTTTCTTAAAGTCAAAAACAATTATAAGGTGTCACAATAAAGTTGAGTAAACTACGAATTTTGTTCTGTGCTATACATATTAGAGGGAAACCACTTACATTTGCATACTATTGGTCGATCTTTCATTTGATATCTGCGGTTTGTATTCAAAAAAAAACTTGTCATTGCAATTCTTGATCTACATATGAGTAAATACTCTCCATGCGAGGATGCTAGAATTATTAGTCTTAATCTTTGTAAAAGAAAAGTAAAGCTTGGAGTCTTTGTACAAAAGCTTAATAGTTCATATAATTTGTTGGATAAATTGTTTTGCTTCACCAAAGTCCCAAAGCATACCACTAACTTTAGGACATACACTCTCAATGCACTATGGTATATAACCATAGAAAATATTCTCTTTACCTATGAGGGACAAAAGATTCAAATTGTTGTTTTTGGTTAAAGGGTTTATACCCGGTGAATATATTAAAAATGATTAGAGTACATGTACATGAAGAGTGGTCATGATCCTCCCTTCAAATTAAAAGACAATGTGATTTGAACAAACTCAAACCACAACAACCATAACCAAACAAACTAACAGTTGCACGAAATGAAGAAAAACATAGCTAGCAGTCTACGACCATTAGCACACATAACTTAGAAACATCAGCCTCCATCCATTTGAATGTTAGCTATCCTACAATAAAACGTCGTTCCGAACATTCAGTAACTACTCCAACTATAATCCTGATAAAAAAAATGGTTGATAAAGGATATAGCAAATGCAAACACATATTCTACTATGTTAAGTTAGTGACATATTTGGCAACCCAGATAGCGACATGGCCATCTTAAAGCCTACTGTGCGGCAATAGGCTATGTCATAAACCTTGTTATAGACCTCTTTTATAGGTTTAATGGTTAAGTAGTTTGCAAACTAAATGCCTGGCACGAGTTCAATCCCCGTTAAGCATGTAATGTATTTTTTGCATGAATTCCCATAGCACTTTCAGAAGTGTATTTAAACTTTATGCAATCATGAAAAAATAAGTTACAAATAGTCTATTTGCAGCTTTAGTTCGAGTTGATATTCACGTGTTCAAAGTCCAGGAATCGCCATGTGGTGTCCATGGTGTTCCTTCTAATCAGTTGCTTAAGCAAACCGAGAATAAAAATATGAATCATTGTCTTTTCAGAATAATATACTTATTTAGGTTTTTTATTGATGACTAAGATAGTTATACCATCAGAAAATGCATAAAATGTTAAGGCTAAGACGCTAAGTTACGGCGAATATAAAAAGAGACAAGGCATTCCATGCTGAAGTGGCATAGTCATAAACTAAGGCTTTATGAAATAAGACTTCTTATAGTAGTCTTAAAACTATAGATAATCAATAAATCGGTTGTAGCGACTCAATGGTAAGTTGCTAAACCAATAATCACCGCGCATATCTTCTGGCATACAAACTGTTTATTCTCTGTGTCCTTGTCTCGTTCTGCACTTCCATACTTAATACTATGCTACCGCTAAAGGCCAGACTCTGTTTGTCAATTATTGTTAGGGTCCTTAGGGAAGAAAGAGTAGGCATCTGATAGCTAATATAAAAAAAAGTAGTGCATGAAAGAGGCGTCCCTTGCAGTGCAGGAATCACAAAGCTGGTCAATTGACTCCATCCTAAATGGCTAAATCTTGAGTTAAAGATGTGTGTTTTTTTGTGTTTTTCTATCATTTTTTCGATCGTTTTTTGTGTTAACAGCCTTCAAGAATGCACGTTCTGGTTAGATTGACTTGTGTGGTGCAAGGATGTTTTATGTGATTAGTATTGCCGGTAAATGAATCTGTTTGGGTCTGCAATACATGGCCGGCAATTGATTTATTAACCAACTCTTTCAGAGTACAATTTGTGACACTTGATTTGTCCCTTGGATAAGGAATGTTTATTCAGTTGTAATGCAGCTTACAATATTGGGTCAATACGAGTAACAAGTTGGGTTGATCCAATTACCATAAATTTTTTCCATGTAGAGGTTGTATGTATTCAACGATATTGGGTCAATACGAGTAACACGTTGAGTTGATCCGTGAACACTTTTTTTCCAGGTTTTTGAACTTTATAAATAGTTAACGCTTCTGATTTTCACATCTCACTAAGCATAGGGCGTGAAGGCAAGTCTCGTCAGGGACTATGTTTAAGTATTTGATGTTTAAGAGAAATGATTACCAATGCCACGTTATATGTTTAAGTAAATTAATTAAGAAGATTATATGCATAAAAAAAAAAAAAAAAAAAAAAAATTGTCTCCGCAAATCTTGATCTACATATGACTTAATACTCTCCATGTGAGGATGCTAGATATATTAGTCTTTATTTTTGTAAAGAATAGTAAAGCTTGGAGTCTTTGCACAAAACCTTGGGTTCGTATAATTTTTTGGGATTTTTTTTACGCAAGTGTGTGTTACACACATGCACACATGTCATCTTCAAAAGCCCAAAAGCCTACTTTTAACTTCAAGACATACATTCTCAATGCACTATGGTATATAACCTTAGAAGATATTCTCTCATTTAGCTATGTGGGACAAAAGGTTCTTATGGTTTCATCATAAAATAGTATCTATTTCACTAATCAAATAGGCTGATACTCATATCATCTACCTAGAATAAAACATCGTTCCGATCATAATTAACTAGTCCAACTATACTCTAGATACAAGTTTGGTTAATAAAGGATATCGCAAATGCAAACACATATTCTACTATGTTAAATTAGTGACACATTTGGCAACTCAGCTTGCGACATCGTCATATTGAAGCCTATTGTGCGACAATAGGACTATGTTAATAAGAGGAAGGGGATCCTCAGGAAGAACAGCCCGAGAGACGAAGTTAGTTCCCCTTTTATGAATGACCATTGGTTAGTTTTTTCTAATGTTTACTAATACGAGGAGAGTTATTTTACATACCAAACTTTTCTCACATACCAAGGGACTCATCTCCACCATCCATCTAAAAAGAAATCAGTGGATGAGATTAAAAGCATTTTATTATTTCACTCATTTTTTATAATTTAAATATCTCTTAAACCGTTAATCGTTAAGTGAAAATATTTACACCATCGCGACGAGCATTTAATTATCTTTTTATAGACGGGCATGCGTCTTTTTACGTTTTCATGCGTCTTTTTACGTTTTTGTTCGTTTTGTTACGTTTTTATCCGTTCTTTTACGTTTTCCCCTCTTTTTTTATGTTTTCGCCATTTTTTTACGTTTTCGTCCGTTTTTTACGTTTCCGTCCGTTTTCTTACATTTTCGTCAATTTTCATAAGTTTTCGTCCACTTTATTACGTTTACGTTCGTTTTTATGTTTTCGTCTGCTTTTTATGGTTTCGTCTGTTTTTTTATGTTTTCGTCTGTTTTTTACGTATTCATCCGTTTTTTACGTATTCTTCCGTTTTTTTACGTTTTCGTCCCTTTTTTTACGTTTCGTCCGTTTTCTTACGTTTTTGTTCGTTATCACCTTTTTTTTACGTTTTCATCCATTTTTTTTTACGTTTTCGATCATATTTTTCCATTTTCGTCTATTTTTTTAACGTTTTCGTCGGTTCCTAACATTTTCGAAAAAAAAACGTTCAAAAATTTAAAAAACAAATGAAAACGGACGAAAACGGACTAAAACGTAAAAAACGAAAGAAAACGTAAAAGACATATGAAAACGTAAAAAACAGACGAAAACGAACTAAAACGTAAAAAAACCAGCGAAAACGTAAAAAACCAACAAAAACGTAAAAACAAACGAAAACGTAAAAAACTGACAAATGCGTATAAAAACAAACAAAAACATAAAAAAGGGGGTCGAAAACTTTAAAAAACAGACAAATACGTAAAAAACAGACGAAAATGTAAAAAACGGTCGAAAACGTATAAAAATACCAAAACGTAAGAAAACCAATGATCCATTTGACCCATATGACAAAAGGATTTCTAGCACAAAAAACGGCCGATATTGGTATATTTTGAACCATTATGTATTGTCTTTAATACTTCGTATTTTAGCGATTACTTGTTTTGCACTCAATAGCACAAAAAACTAGTGAAAAAGAAAAAGGAAAAAAAAATTACTTCAATAGCACAAAAAATACTAGTGAAAAAGAAAAAAGAAAAGGAAAAAGAAAAAAAGAAGAAAAAGAAAAGAAGTACTTCAATAGCACAAAAAACAAATGGTCTTTTTCTTGCAAATGAAGAGCTTAAATGTACCTCTTCTTTTGCAGACATGGTTTACAAATGAAGAGGTAAAAGATCTGAAAAAAGAAACGACACCTTAGTGTTCTAATTCAAGAAAACGTTCCTAGCAATCATCCTCCTGAAGTGAGTAATTTCTAATCATTTAATTGGTCGTTATTAAAAGTTAGGATTCATAAGCAAATTTGGGGGTTTTGTTTAAAAAGGAAATTTAAGTTATAGTGTTTACATGTTAAGTTCTTTTGATGGACAATGAGTAATTAGTGATTTTTGGGTGTTTTCTTATATGATCATATGAATATTGGAGATGAATTTGGGTTATGATAATGGGTTGTGTAAACCCTTTTTATTAGTATTTCTTCTGAGTTAATAACAAGTAAATGTGATGATTCATGGTTAGGATCAAGATTGATGGTGTTTGGTCTTGAGGTAGAATAGCTATGGGTTGAGCTAAGTAAATATGTTATACTATGAAATTATATTGATTTTATCATATATGTGTTATGTGAAACACTGTGTTGAGGGTTTAGGAGGCTTTGACTTAATGTGCTTGGATTAAGGTTTAGATAAGAGGTAGTTTGGCATAACTAGCCGAGAATGTGGTTAGACTAGTTGTGAAACTAGTTAAGGTATGTGTAGGTTATGTTTGTTAAGAATGATATCGGTTAAGTGTTTATATGAAATGATTGTGTGAAGGGTATTTGGATTAAGAGCTTTTATGCAAGTTATAGTGTGGTTAACTCCTTTGGATTAGTAATTGAAGTGTATGACACAATTATGAACAATTGATGTATGATTCATATTATTGCCTTTTTTACTTACTAAGCGTAAGCTTACCCCTTTCTATTGTTAACATGTTTTGTAGGTTTATGTGATGGAAGGTAAGGTCATCGAATAAAAGCCTTAGGATTGGTAGCAAGGAAATTGAAGATATCCCCTTATGTGTTTACCTGTAGTTGTAGATGCCAAGCTTGTTCAAGTTAAACCCCAATGAGTCGCCAAGTTGTAGTCTTTTGAAAAGAAGGGTTTGTGGAATCTTGATTTTAGACTTAAAGTCATATTTACGAAATTTGAAGTGTGTAATAGTGTTATGTACAATTCTCTAGATGTAAATAGTGTTTGGCACAACTCCGTAAACGCGCTTCGGCTCTTGTTTATGTCTTGTCAGAAAATGATAATTATAGGGTCCTACTACCCAAACACCCCATGTAGGGGGTGTTTGGGTTTTCTCTCTCCAAACCAATCATTGGGTGCAATAGTTTCCGTGCCAATATATTAAAAGATGGGTTTGTGTTGGTAGTCACTTTGTTTTTTATTTTTACTTTCGCAACTTTTACAATTTTTTTTGTTTTACATGTTTATTTTGTGTTTTACAAGTTTTATACAAAGTTTTTTTTTAATCAGTTTTAAACCTTAAAAAAAAACGTAGTCGGAAATTTTTTGAGGCTCAGTTCGAAGGTTGCAAAAGTGAGATTTTATCTCACTTTGCCGTCCATTCGGTTTTCATCATCGACTCGGAAAATTTTTAGGCTCAAAAATCATCATCGCCTCGGAAAATTTTTAGGCTCAAACCGAAGGTTGCAAAGTGATAAAATCTCACTTTACCGTCCATTCGGTTTCGGTTATCACCATCACATATTTTCTGACTTCCATATGGTTGTATGCCCTGAAGCAAAAAGCTGTATGCTATAAAAAAATAAAATTTAATTTTCGCCGAGTTTGATTTGGGGCGTTTCACTTAAAAAGCTAATAATGCAAAATGGTGAAGATATTCAGCTAGCTGTTCATGTTAATGAGATTGTAAATAAATTGAAAAGCTTTTGATGTTGCCAAGTGACTCGAAAATGTAGTCATGGTATCATTCTTATGGTGACATCTCCCAAAAAGCGGTTTCAAGTTGTATTACCTAAAAAAAATAGATATTAAACATACTTTATTGATTATTTCACATTTTTGAAAATTGTTTAAAAATAATACCCTGCCACGGTACACACACCGGTACGCTTCTTGACTAGTGCATTGTGTAATACTTTCAGAGTTTGTGGCTTAGTTTACAGACTATATTGATTATTTCACATTTTTGATTTTTTGATTTTTTTATACTTTAATGACGTCAGTGCTGGATAACTTATGAAAATGAATTTGTTGGTTTCTACACGAAATTATTTTATCTCATTATTTACTTTTTTTTTAAAAGCAACAATATATTAGACAAAAAAAAAACGATACAAACAAACGGCATCCCTCCTCTCCAAACAAGACGATTAAAGAGAAGAAACCCGAAAATAAAAGCACCAATACAAACCAAATCTATCCCGAAAGTAACATTACAAATAAACCCAAACCAACCCACTAAATATAATCTAAACAAACACAATACTACTAATATATCAAGGGACCACAAAGCCACTATCCCCCAAGCACATACCACCCTCCCAAGATGAAATGCCATACGACAAAACACTCAAAAGAGGTACAAGCTTGGAATTTAAGGAAAAGAACTTGGGCCCCCTGATGAGACAACCATGACACAAACTACCAATTTGAATACCAATCTCACATTTCACTGTCCATAAACATGACAGCAAAAAGAAACTCCAATAGCAACTGCACCAGTTAACTCAGACCCACCAAAAAAAAAAAAAAATCCAAAACTTTTGGCCTGCACATCAGCCGACTCAAACAACGATTCATCGCTAGTATACATTTTTATAACTTTTTCTCTCGTACAAATCATCCCACTGAAATGAGTAACTCATTTTGTATTTCTGGCAATATGCATGTTTAAATGTTGTATAACTTATCAAAATTATCGTGTAAACATGTAAGTTGAGTAAATTATAAATATTGTTCTAGGCTATACATATTAAAGACAACCTCTTATTTTTGTAGATTTCATCAACATATGATAAAATGCTCTCCACTCAGAAGTGAGGATGCGAGTTTTATTGTCTTTTTATTGTCGATTAATAATCGGAATTTTTATAAAAGAAAAGTAAAGATTTTAGTCTCTTTTACAAAAACTTTGAAGCTCATATAATTTTTCCACACTCATACACAATACCCATTTGTTATTTAATGATTAATAATTGGAAATTTTATAAAAGAAAAGTAAAGATTTAAGTATCTTTTACAAAAACTTTTAACCTTATATACTTTTTCCAAACTCATAAACAATACCAATTTGTTGTATTTAATGGTTTCTGTCAATGAGCTTCAAAGCATAGTATTAACTACAATCCATATTTACTATCGTATATATGCTTAGAAGCTTTTCTCTCATTTTTCTATATGGGACAAAAGATTCAAATGGTTTCAGCAAACAATAGTATCTATTTCACTAATATAATAGGATCATATTCGTATTATCTACAGTGAAACCTCTTTCTTAACATTAAGTAACTATTCGAACTTTACTTCCTATAAAAAACTGGTTAGTAAAGATTAACGGGATACAAACACATATTTTGATGAAGAGAATAAAGAAGAGTAAGGTGATCCTGATAAGGAACAACCCGAAAGTTATTGGTTCTCCTTCCATGGTTGATGCCTTCTGGTTGTCCCTGATAACGATAACTTAATTTTAATGACACTGAGGACTTTTAGATGACTCGAAGTAGGAGAGTTTGCAAGGGTGTTTAGTGTACAGTCGGTCGTTGAGTGAGTGAGGTGTTTGAGTCTAATGATCCTATGGGCAGTTACTTTTCATCAGCAGGAGGACATAACGAGCTTGAAGGCTATTTTTCTGATGATTATGCAGCCCAGGTCTATGACTTACTTGGGCAATTTGAGAAATTTAACAATCAGTTTGATTTCAAACTTCAAGGCCGTTTGAGGAAGTAATCTTTTATGTGGGTTTGTTTATTTGTTTTGCATGTCTTTTTATGTTTTTAGTGATTATTCTAGTTGTTGGTAACTAGTTGTTCATTTATGGCATGTCATAAATGATCTAGTGGTTGTTCAAGCAGTTGCTTGAGGTTAATATACATTTCAGGCACATTCCATGGTACTTTTAACGGTTTTTTGGTTAATATATTTTACCAGGGTGGAAGTTCCCTTTTACCCAAAAAAATATTACGTAATACAATATGACGGTGTGTTAGAAAATTTTGGTGGTGTACAAATTAACAAAAAAAATGTTAAGAAAGGTTTATGTGGTGACATAACATTGGTCAAAACTATAAAATTGGGAAGCTTGAAAAGCTTATTAATTATGGGAAAGCTACACTTGTGGATGATAATGGTAAACCTTTCCGGTGGCCGATGGTGAAAAGAAGGCAACCCATTCTCTAAGGTGGATGAAGTGGTTGATTCAGATAGTGATGATGAGGTGTTTGAGCCTAATGATCCTATGGGCAGTTACTTTTCATCAGCAGGAGGACATAACGAGCTTGAAGGCTATTTTTCTGATGATTATGCAGCCCAGGTCTATGACTTACCTGGGCAATTTGAGAAATTTAACAATCAGTTTGATTTCAAGCATCAAAGCCGTTTGAGGAAGTAATCTTTTATGTGGGTTTGTTTATTTGTTTTGCATGTCTTTTTATGTTTTTAGTGATTATTCTAGTTGTTGGTAACTAGTTGTTCATTAATGGCATGTCATAAATGATCTAGTGGTTGTTCAAGCAGTTGCTTGAGGTTAATGTACATTTCAGGCACATTCCATGGTACTTTTAACGGTTTTTTGATTAATATATTTTACCAGGGTGGAAGTTCCCTTTTACCCAAAAAAATAGTACGTAATACAATATGACGGTGTATTAGAAAATTTTGGTGGTGTACAAATTAACAAAAAAAATGTTAAGAAAGGTTTATGTGGTGACATAACATTGGTCAAAACTATAAAATTGGGAAGCTTGAAAAGCTTATTAATTATGGGAAAGCTACACTTGTGGATGATAATGTTAAACCTTTCCGGTGGCCGATGGTGAAAAGAAGGCAACCCATTCTCTAAGGTGGATGAAGTGGTTGATTCAGATAGTGATGATGAGGTGTTTGAGCCTAACGATCCTATGGGCAGTTACTTTTCATCAGCAGGAGGACATAACGAGCTTGAAGGCTATTTTTCTGATGATTATGCAGCCCAGGTCTATGACTTACCTGGGCAATTTGAGAAATTTAACAATCAGTTTGATTTCAAGCTTCAAGGCCGTTTGAGGAAGTAATCTTTTATGTGGGTTTGTTTATTTGTTTTGCATGTCTTTTTATGTTTTTAGTGATTATTCTAGTTGTTGGTAACTAGTTGTTCATTTATGGCATGTCATAAATGATCTAGTGGTTGTTCAAGCAGTTGCTTGAGGTTAATGTACATTTCAGGCACATTCCATGGTACTTTTAACGGTTTTTTGGTTAATATATTTTAACAGGGTGGAAGTTCCCTTTTACCCAAAAAAATATTACGTGATACAATATGACGGTGTATTAGAAAATTTTGGTGGTGTACAAATTAACAAAAAAAATGTTAAGAAAGGTTTATGTGGTGACATAACATTGGTCAAAACTATAAAATTAGTGGTGCATATATTAATCACCTTCTTTAAGCATAAAATCTTGGTGCAAAGCTGCACACGCTTCCGGTGTGTAGCCTATTTGGTTGTGGATCAGTTGGTTGAGATACAATTTTAGAGTGTCATTCGGAACTTGAACACGCTAGTTGGTTATGGATAAATCAGTTGGTTGAACTAGTATATAAGTAGGTCATTCAGAACTTCCATCTTCTTTTTATAAATTATAAACAAAATTATCAAAGCTATTTATTAGCTGACTCACCTATGTAGGACAAAACCAAAACTCATTTCCATCTTTAAGCTTTCGTTTCAAAGGTTTTGATTCCTATTCAACTTAGCTTCGTGTTAGACATATGCACATAAAGATGACTAATAAGGTGAACGGACATAGATTTAAATCGGTATAGATAATAACTAATCAACAATATCAAAAGAGTTAATTAAACATGGCAGAATTTGTTAGGAGAGTTATTGGTACATTGTTCTCGCCACAAAGATCAAATAAAATTTGAAAACAAAGCACCATCTTTACGTTGTTATCTCGAAAAAAGTAAATAAGAGGAAGAGGATCCTGATAAGGAACAATCCAAGGGGTCGTTGATTCCCCTTCAATTAATGACCCGTGTGGATCATCTCTTATACAGTTACTGAATTCTTATGATACCGAGGACTTATAGATGGCTAGATGAACGAGAGTTTGCAAGGGTGTTTTAATATAAAGTCATGTCCATTATTCGTAAAATTGTACTCCCTCCGTCCCAAAATATAAGTCCATGTTTGACTTTTCAAAGTCTTCTTTTTCTGAATTTGACCGTAATTATTTTTTTCCGTGTTATATGATACTTGATGAAAAATATATCAATGCAAATACATTTGAAAAACAAATCTATTTATATATTTTGCATCAAGTATTATATAACACGAGAAGAAATAATTACGGTCAAAATCTGAAGAAAAAGACTTTGAAAAGTCAAAAGTGAACTTATATTTTGGGACGGAGGGAGTAGAAGAAAAGTAAAGTTTGAAGTATATGTTACAAAAACTTTATTGCTCATATAATTTTCCAAGCTCAATAATAGACCCACCCACCCAGAGATGGATTATCATAAAGTCTTGAAATCATAGTATTAAATTTAAGACATACAACCCATATGCACTATGCTATATAAGTTTAGAAGACTTACCCATATTTACCTATGTGGGACAAAATTTTCGAACAATTTTAAATGGATGTGAAGTATCTTCCGCAACAATTTATGTTCTTGATTTTAATACAACTGCAAAGGGCCTCTTTATTTAACGTTCTTCACCTTCTTTACTTTTGATATTTCTTGTCAGTTACCAGATGTTGTGTATACATTCGATAACAATACATAACTAGCTTAATCTTGTGGCTTTATATAGTGGCACATAAGTTTGTCAGCTGCGGTTTTTCTAATTCTTGCCGGTTGTTCTTGACAGAAATGTTTTAACTTTTAACTTTCATTGAATCCATGTAACTAAATAACTACACATAATCTCGATGTGTAAGATGTCAATCGCGAGTGTCTTGACGACTTCAAGTTGTTCTTGCTTAAAAATGTTTTAACTTTCACTCAAGCGATTATTAAAAACTGTTTATACAGTTAACCTTTTCTTGCTATAAGATTTTAACACAAAATAAAATAAAATAAATAAAACCTTTGAAAATTGATACTACTACGCTTAGCTCTAGAACAATAGACTGTTAAAATAGAGGTTATGCTCCACTCGTTTTTGTATTTTCTCATGTGGGATAGTATCAAGTTTTTTTCCTTCTTTCAGTTTTCTCTTGTTAATCTTGTTGAATACTTCTAAAACTTTAGTAAAATGTTCATTGGTTCTATATCTTCTTTTTTAATTACATTGATTTTATTTATATTTAGTTAGGGGTGTAACGAGCTTAGGTGCTCATGACCTACTCAAGATAAGTTCGGTAAAAGCTTGAAACAAGTCGAGCCTTAATGACCTCGAGCTTGACTTAAAGCTCGTCTAATAATTGAGCTCGAGTATCGAGCTCGCTCGTGACCTACTCAAGATCAGTTCGGTAAAAGCTTGTAACATGCCAAGCATTAATGACCTCGAACTTAACATAAAACTCGTTGATGACGTATAGTATGTATAATAGGGCCACTAGTCCCAATACAAACTATACGCATACTGGGCCCTCGTCCAATAACGATAAAATAACTACGAACTTTGGATCAACAGTAAGGCCAATGACGAAATTGGCTATAGTCCAGACCAAAAGACGCACGCAAGATACATAGCAGGCTGAGCCCTCGGCCGCTGAAGGTATCCTGTGTCCGCATCCGCGATTAACACGGAACCTTGTCCAACAATAGACGTCCCAGCTTCATGAAGGGGAGAGATCGATAATGAAGGAGAAGAAGAAGAATGAGTGGGTAAAGCATTCAAACAAAATTCACGAGAACGCGTACTTTGAGCAAGCAACTCCTGAATAGATTCCGAAGACTTACCACCAATAGAAGTCCTACCATAACCCACATGGTCACTCCTTAACTTCTTACGAGGATAAACAGGATCGGTGCATACTTTCCTCCTCTTTCTTTGAGAGCCTGAAGCCACATCACAAGCAAACACCTAAACGGTACCAAGAGTAGCCCCAGACACCAAAAGATCAGCTTCAGAAGCAGAACGAACAGGCCGCGTAATATTAACATCCATAGAATCATCACATAACCTAGAAGCCCCTGCTTAAAAATTAGCAAGCACATTCCCATCAGCCCCCAACTCATCGGCAGAAGATGGAGAGGCAAGAGAAACGGTCCGGCCTTCAGTTAGTTTCAACAACGGAAGCTCATTTTCTTCCAACGGGCGAATATCAACCCTCAGCTTCATAGGATCCTTCATTTGAACCAAAGATAGCAAATCCATCACTGCAAAAAGTAGAAAAACAACAACCATAGTTTAGGCCCCACACAAAAAAGAAAGAAAGTAATAAATAAAAAATAAAAGGAAGAAGAAGTAGTGAGTGAAGAAACATGACTATGGTACACCCACCCTATCATTTTCGTCATAGAACACAGGGTAAAAATCTTCACCCAAAGTATAATTACGACTTAACCCAACCAAGCAAAGAAAGGGCTCCGGAAATTTATGAAAAAGATAAGCATGGGCAACAAGGGAAGCAACGTGCTTAGCATCAAACTCAACATCCCCAGGAGTAGCATCCTTAGGAACGCTTCTCCCAACACAGAAGGGATGAATAGCAGGACAAGCAAAGGAGTCAACCCAGAAGAAATGGTCATTCCAACTTTTAAGAGAATCAAGGGGTTTAGTATAGCAAAAGCCAACATTATCAACTCGTTTACTAAAAGAAAGTCAGCCATTCTTCTAAGACTGAACATAAAAGTACCTAAATAACCCAACTGAGGGTTTGATGCCAAGAGCAAAACAAAGAATCTCAAATTGAGAAACTTTAGCAGCACCAATAATGGAAAGCTGCGATATATGGACGCGATAATAATTAAGGATAGAAACAAGGAATACAAATAAAGGATAACAGAAATTAGCGTATTCAAAAAAGCGGGTATATACACCAATCTTCCCATCTGGAGCCTCTTGAATAGACTGATCAGGATCAGGCAATTCCGGATGAACAAATTGAGGAACTGAATATTTAATACAAAAGCGATCAAGCGTCCCTTGTGAAAGCTTAGACTTAATAGATGCAAAAGTACCCATAACGGAAGAGGAAAAGGAGTTAGAACCTAACCAGGAAAGATATAACCTCGATTACAGACGCTACCCGAGAAGATTAGATCGAAAAAAGAAGAGTACCGTTGGCAAATAAAGAATAGTAAAAGAAAAATGGGGCAAAGGAAAAATAAAGTGTATTTATACAAGGAGGTTGCTAGCGTCCAGAGAAACCCTAGAGGAGGACACGTGTCAAAAAGCAACCCGATCCGACGGTGAATAGCAAGGGAGAAAAAAGCAAGGCTAACGAAAAGACGCAGGACCCACCGGGTCCAATCGGCCAGAAAATGAAGGTTCAGGAATCGTTCACGCTACACAACACGTGAAACAAGAAAGAAAACGTCATAAAGACACTTAAAAGATACTAAGCATAAATGGCTCTGTCAAACTTAAAAGTCTAGCAATATTCACCACACGCGACAAATATCCGTGTGCAATAAATATGCCAGACTGGGGGGGGGGGACTTGATGTCGTGACAATCTGTAATAACCTGAGTTTTCGTCTCATAAATTTCCGCCATATTTTGAACTTTAAAATCGCCACAACAACAAAAATTTGGAATTTGCAAAACGCGAGGTAAATTGAGAATGTGAACGCGAATTATAAAGGCTACGTCATTAGACTTATAAATCTATAGTTAATCTATAATATGAGGTATATATTTAATTTTAACCTAAGTGAATTAAAAATCTACCTTTTTGAAATACATCTAACAATACATGCCTAAATATACATTCACTAGGCCATTTGAATTTAAATTTTGTACACTACTTCCATTCAAATAAATGTCTAGATTCATCAAGATTTTAAATAAGGAATGAGTTTCCCTTATCACAAAAGAATCGACCTTTTACTGCCATTTCCCCTCTCTTCTTCTTTTTAGGCCGTATAAACATCCTCCCTTCCAAAACCCTAAAAACTGGCATTAACAAAAAAAAAAAAAAAAGAAGAAGAAAAAAAGGGAATCGACAGCAGCAGAAAAAAAACGTCATAACAATTGTTTCCAAGAAATCCTCTAGGGCCCGCGTTGGGCAGTAGCAGCAAGGGTAGGAGGCAGCAAAAAAGGTGATCGTGGGTGGATCAAATTCGTACAACAGCAGCATCAAAGATCGTGAGTGGGTTTTGTAGGTCTTGTTCTCGTCTTCCTGTTCTCGTGTGTAAAAATCGACCAAGGTATCATTCTATCTGTTGTTTTCTTTTTCAGTCGACTCTTCAAGGGTTCGTGAATCTGATGTTTTGTACGTCCAATTCAGTTGTGGGTCGTTTGGGCATGTGGAGATAATCATGTGAAACTTGAGAAACCTAAAACCTAATCGTATATATGCCAAACGATATGTTGTTTTTGTTGGCTATTCGTTAATCAAGAAACCATAACCCAATCATATTTGTAAGCCCTAATCTATTGTCATTAAACCTCCTATAAGTATTAAATGGATCGTTAATGTGTTAAGTATAAATAGAAAACCCTAGGTTGTTCGTTAAAAAGGGCCTTATAATTTTATGTGAAGAATCCTTAATCATGTTGGCTCGTTATTTAGTGAAAAGGGTCACGGGTGCATTTGGGTAAGTAAAACACGTGTTATGTTAACTTTAGACGGGTTTTGACACGGGACTGTTTTGGAAGCCGAATTTCGGAACCTTGTAGCTTGAGTTTCATAAGGGTGAAAATCTGGGTTTTTGTTTGAAAAACTTATTTTATGTCTTAGTTAAGTTTTCCAAGTGGTTTTGTCGAATTTGGAGTTGTCTAAGTTGTATTTTGAATTTTACAAGATCAAGTGTCAAAGCTGAGAAAATGGGTCTGAAATTTAGTTCGATTGTTTGATTTTTCATTTTCAAAACATAATGAATTGGAAGCTCTCCTTTTACTGGAGGGACATTTAGGATATAAATGAATTTTTGGGATTTTTGGGAATTTTTACAAGGTGTCTAAAAAGGTCTAATAAGCGTAAACTTTTGAGGTGTATTTCCTGAACACTTTCTGGGCAGGTCTGGAAATATGGATTTTTAAACCATACTTAGACTCTGAGATAAAATCCACCAAAATTTGTGAAATAACTTAGTTAATGTTGGAACCTCTGGGAATTTTCTTGAAATTTTTGGAATACTTCTAATGGGTTAAAAAAATCATGTAAAATTGGTCCAGACGAGAAGTTAAGAAAATAAAAGACAAAAGGATGATATCAATAAGTAAAACACATATAAATGCACAAGAAGTTTATAAAACGAATATGTTGGTAATATTTGAGTATATTTACTATAGATATTGTAAAGAGGGAGAAGTGATTTGGCTTTGTGTGCTTTGCTCTCGTGCACACACTTTGAGGTACTGATATTCCGTCATTTCAGTAATGACACACCTTTTCTCTCATGACTCTTGCCCATTTTGATATTCGATTCGTATTCTCCTTGCTTTGATTTGATATGATCCATTTGATATGATTCGTTTTGGTATGATCCTCTGATTTGACATTCGATTAGTTATTCGTTCGATATGTTATCTGTTTGAGATCCTTATTGATATGATTCCATTATCTAATCAGTTTGATATGATATGATTTGTTTCATTTGGTTGCCCGAGCTAACTAGCCATGGAGGTACCATGGCCATGTCATTGATGCACCAATGGCATGACACTATCTTGGGCGGTGTGATTAGTCCCCGGCGTTCCCTTTTGATATGATTATGATATGTGTGTACTTGGCCATTATGAATACGTATGTACAATCTCGTACTGGCATATGTATATTTGATTTGTTTTGTAGGGAGCGTATGGATGCATCCTAGGTACTCAGTTCAGTTTTGGTGATGTGGTGCATGTGGGCAATACACCCCCTCACATTTGGGAGCTAGCTACTCCATTTGGTACTTGACAGGTCTCCCCTTTTTGTGCACTTATGATTTGACGGATTTGATATGATTTGGCATATATGGGTTATGATATGTGATTTGTTAGATCTAGCTATTGGAGTATCTCCTTTAGTATTAGGTCCTCGTGGCAACATTCTGATTTTGGTTATTATGTGACTATATGATATTCTAATTCGTTCGCTATGCCTATCCAGTCATTCAATTGACTACTTATTCCCTCAATATTCTTATGTGATTTGTTTGACTATCGGACTCATGCTTTAGTTCATTTGGTTATTATACTCTGTCTCCAGCTCATTTGTTTTACTATGCTTTCACTCCATTTCGGTTGGCTGCCAAGCTTCTATTTCGGACTACCACTTCATCATCTTTACCGAGCTATTATATGATTACTGGATTCAATTGTTGAATATGCTCTTTTATGATTATTTGGTCCATCTGTTTACCATGTTAATATATGATTACATGATTTCTATGTCTACTATGTTAGTATGTGGTTACTGATACACTTACACAGCGCGTTCGGGGTCAAAGGAACTTCCTTTTTGTCGAGCAATTTTTTCAACACCCTAGGCAGTGAACCTAATCGTTGTAGTGTAGTATTAGGGTAAGCCACGATAATTGATATCGTTCTCTAGGGGAATAGGAATGCTAGTAAGAAGTTACTACGCTAAGGTTGGGGTTGAGGAAGATTATTTTTTTTATCTTTTTATGTATTTTAGGAAATGGAAAGGTACGAATCTCGGGGTTGGTATTTCTACCGATTACTTCTACTATCTAATTATCTAATTAACTAAGGTGAGGGTAGTCTATGTCTATTGTTGTGTGCTTGTATGATGATTAAAAATGTATTTGCTTAGGCTTTATTACTCCCTAGTTATCTCCTATTGATGGTTGAATTATCACGTCCTTATTCTTAATCGCGTTGTGTCTCTAAGCTCGTAGGGTATGCGTTTATCCCTAATTCTTTGAAGCTACCAAAGGTTAATGGCTACAAAATCTCTAGGATTTATAAACTTTAACTCTAAAGTATTCTTTGGATATATAGCCTACAATTACTCTAGGTGATTATAAACCAAGGTTCAACAAAGATTAATCAAGCATTAACAACACAACAATTGACCTATCGCAGTACTAGGTCAATCACAACTAAGATAAGAGACAACCAATCAATATTCAATAACTAAGTTTCATATTACCTAAGCAAACACAAAAGTAGATTAGCCGGACATGGGGAACATGCAAGCATACACACAATCAATTGAAGACATAATTAAATTAATGAAGTAAAACACTTATCTTGATGTAAGACAGGGTATGGAACCCTAAAATACTGTACAAGACAGCCTTGGTTTGGTTTAGGTTTTTACTCCACAAAACTACACACTGAAAACTAAAAAAATCGGTTTCTATATATAAGGTTACAAGTGCGACGGCGTCACCCTTTAGTTTGTGATGTCGTCGGGTTGCCTTCATTAGGGTTTCGTCTTGGCCATGTTGGCATTGTGACGGCGTCACCTTATGCCTGTGACGCCGTCTCCTTCAGTCTCTGACGTCGTCTGGATCAAATCTAGGTCGTCTGAGCTGCGACGCCCTACTCTTTTAACACCTGATGCCGTCACTTGTAAATAAGCAATTTGGCTACCGATTCGTCACAAAATTTGTTCCGACGGCGTCACAAGTATAACCTAAGGCCGTCCCCTTTCAATTCAGTAGCTTGAGTGTCTCGATTCTTGACTTTGGCCATTTTCTTAGTATATTCGCGCCTTTTCGTCCGAATAAATGTCATTCCAACAATTTGCCTTCAAGAGACCTAAAAAGTGAAAAGAAACGATATTAAGTAATAACGGATACAAAAGTGATCAAATAAGGGCATAAATTACCCCTAAAAAAGGTACATTTTAAAACCTTATCAAATAACCCTACACTTGGTATTTGCTTGTCCTCAAGCAAATGTGCTTTTAGCCAATTAATTTATAAGTTAGAGGTCATGAGGCATTAGTTTAGAACTATTCACAACACATATAAGCCCCGCAAAAGTCATAACAAGCACAGAAATTACATACTAGCACCTCACATGGGGTGTTTGGATACTCACATCTCTCGGGTGTATATGAAATATAACAAGTTGGAAATGGAAGATAAACACTAATAAACCGGTCTTAGTACATAGATTACCATATGCTTCAGACTAGATCAACCTCCATCGCTTTGGTGTAAGCACCTAGGAAAGACTATCCAAGAGGTCTTTTAAAGGGTTGTAACGTTAGGCTTACGGTAGGGAAACAAAGAGTTTGGTGGGATAGGCGATTTAGTGGTGGCAAGTCTAAAATCTTTATGTTACAAGCATGCGAAGAATGGCATTGCTAAGCCAAGACTCGACACTCTAAACTCTAGATAACTGAATTAAACAAACATAAATTGAAAGATAGATGTAGGATGGTAGCCCGTATTTTTTTTTTCAACACTTTATTTTTTTCTTTTTCTCTTTTTTTTATACTTTTTTTTTCGATTTTTTTTCCCTCATTCATACACTTTTACTCTACCATCCTCTACGATAACATCAAAATGATAGGGATTTATAGGCGCATCCCTACACTTGAGTTTTTATTACTCTAACACTAATTTGACCCGAATTGAAAGATCAAAACACTTGGAGTACATTATTACGTGAATAAAGGGAATTTGAATTTAACGTTCCCTTCCCATCATTTCATAAAATTTAACTTTTCCCATGAGTCCCAATCGTCCCAAAACTGTGTACAAAGGATATGACTTGACTTAGGAACTTATGCAAGCAACTAGATAATTGAACTAAGGTTTTAGTGTGATAACAATAATGCACTAAAAGTGAGTGCATACAAGGTAGGCTAAGGCGATTTGGGTGTACATTTGGGGGTGGATTGTAAACAATGCTTTTCATTGATATTCCGGAAAACCGAAACATCACAAGAACCGCGAAAAGGATAGGCTCTGATGGATTAACTAGAGGTATTGTGTACTAAAGATGAGTACAATGCAAAGGTGTGGGGGAATTACTCAACCGATGTGGAAGAAGTAATTATATTACAGGTATCAAACAAGGGTTATCCTAATGCCTCTTATCATTTAGTTATTCCTAACTACACAAGTGTAGTCTTACTAGCGATCTCGGGATGCATCGCAAAACAAGTTCTAGAATCTATTATACTACCGGTTCACACTCTAAGCATCAAAGATGAATGCTTTAATTCCTACAAATCTAAGGGCGATCCTCACATTTTGGGTGGAATTTAAGTGGTAAAGGGTTTTTGTGCTAGTCATATAACTTCCTATCCATGAGAGGCTTTATTAAGACTAATGGCCCACTCCTATATGTCATGAAAAATTTTAAATTTGGTGCCAAAATTAGCCTAACCTATATTTCTCATGGTTTATTACACAAATGCTATTGCACAAAGCAAATAATCAAGGATAAGCATAGTTTCAAAGTTCCCGTTTTATTTTCCCTCCCTACACTTAAACTGAACATTGTTCCCAATGTTCCTCGAAAGTATCAAAGTTATGATAATGGAAGGTAATAAAAGATGAAAGAAACTAATACTCCCCTGATTAGCTCGGTAGGATCTGTGTGAAGTGGTGGTTACATCTTTCTTCAAGAAGAACGTTTGCGTTAAAAGCTCCTTCTCATCTTATGTATTTTCTTCTTGGTAAATTAAACCTGCACACTTGTAGAAAACTAACGAAACCTTCGCGTAGAATCGGCGGAAATAATATATATAAGACTCTACTAAAGTAGGATATAATTCTTGTTGAATGGATGTTTTCAGATTTTCTGGAAAATTAAGACCTGGAAAATTCCAAAAAATTTATAAGTAGATCAGAAAACGAGAAAAGGTAATAAGCTGTTTCTGCTCCTCCAGACGCCGTCAGGTTACGATCCTGACACCGTCAGGTTATCCAGACTGAAACTGGTCTGCGATTTTCTCAAAAAAATTCTGAAAAATTTACAACTTTAGAATCTGGAAAAATTTCCTGCAAAACATCCATTATGACTCGATACAAGCATTTGACTCGAACAAACACACATGTATATCTTTTAATTAATTGTAATTCTCATGTTCACGTTTCTTTTGAAAACGTGTGTAATCCTCCCTACACTTATCCTTATGTAAAATACCTTTATATGTAATTAAGACGAGGTTAAAGACAAAATAAATCATTTTTACAAATTTGAAAATGAGAATAAACAATAAATAAAAGATACACGACACGCAAACAAGCAAACAATTAAGCATGGGTTGCCTCCCACGAAGCGCTTTTCTTTATTTTTGAGTCTTGTAGCTAGACTCGAAGTCGTGCCCCTATGTGGTCTCGTTTTGCATTCTCAATGAGAATTCTATCATGTTGACAAAATTTTCATCAACTCTATACCTAGGCCCTAGGTTCAAGCAATCCTTATAATAAAGCCTCCTTCTTACCCACATGAATTTAAATCCTTTTTCAACATCGTCCTTGCTTTTGTCCTCAAAAGCTCTAATGTTGTCTCGTTCAAAAAGGGACAGATGACCATATTCATTCATCTTCCAAGGCATCCTATAAGTGATCTCATCGTTTCCTTCCTTAAACCTAACCGTTCCATCATACTTGTTATGGCTCATTTTAGATGTTTCAACAAACGGTTTTCCTAGCACTACTTGGGATAAGCTATAGTCAATGACACATCCAATGTCTTCTAGGACTACAAAATCAACTAGGTAGGTGAAATTTCCTATAAAGACATGTACATCCTTGAGCCTTCCCACAAAGTTACAAACACCACCAGGATACTTAGGGTCTCTCTTAATCTTAAGTCGCTCATTCATAATGTCATTGTAAACAGCTGATGACATCAATTAATGGGAGATTCCGTATCTATGTAAGTGTGCTCGACATTCCTATATCAGATCATTCAAGGAATTTTGAGGTTCCAAGGATTTCCTCTCCTAATCTTTGGGCATATCCTAATGATGGGTGATCGGGGATTATCAATTATGTATTGATGGTAAGCAACCTCTTCCTTAGTGGGGTAAAGATTGAAATAAGCACTATCCTCCTCATTCACGTTTCTATTCACTAAGCCATTTTCCGGATTGCTGTCGATCATGGAGCCAACTACAGAGGCGCTGACCACCTTCTCAATAGCATCCCTAATTGTACTATCAAATATCTTTTGCAAATCTTGAAGGTCGGTGTTTCTACTCACATAACGGTTTCGGCGGTTGTGTTGGTCATTAAGTTGGTTTTTGATTGAAAGTGATTTATTAGGTGGTGGGTTGTTGAGTGGCGGTTGGTTATCACCTTCCATGATGAAAAGTGATGAGATTACTAACAAAGGTCACGAAGAAGGGGGATAGACTATGAGGAAGCTAAAAATGGGAAAGAAAACTTACTTGATAGGAATCAAATAAGGAAACCTAAACGAGGTGGACTCCTAACTAGCTATTCAATTCCCTGGCAGCGCGCCAAAAACTTGATACGCTGACACAGCGCGTTCGGGGTCAAAGGAACTTCCTTTTCGTCGAGCAAGTTTTTCAACACCCTAGGCAGTGAACCTAATCGTTGTATTGTAGTATTAGGGTAAGCCATGGGAATTGATATCGTTCTCTAGGGGAATATGAATGCTAGTGAGAAGTTACTATGCTAAGGTTGGGGTTGAGGAAGATTATTTTTTTATCTTTTTATGTTTTTTAGGAAATGGAAAGGTACGAATCTCGGGGTTTGAATTTAGGGGTTGGTATTTCTACCGATTACTTCTACTATCTAATTATCTAATTAACTAAGGTGAGGGTAGTCTATGTCTATTGTTGTGTGCTTGTATGATGATTAATAATGTATTTGCTTAAGCTTTATTACTCCCTAGTTATCTCCTATTGATGGTTGAATTGTCACGTCCTTATTCTTAATCGTGTTGTGTCTCTAAGGTCGTAGGGTATGCGTTTATCCCTAACTCTTTGAAGCTACCAAAGGTTAATGACTACAAAATCTCTAGGATTTATAAACTTTAACTCTAAAGTATTCTTTGGATGTATAACCTACAATTACTCTAGGTGATTATAAACTAAGGTTCAACAAAGATTAATCAAGCATTAACAACACAACGAATGACCTATCGCAATACTAGGTCAATCACAACTAAGATAAGAGACAACCAATCAATATTCAATAACTAAGTTTCATATTATCTAAGCAAACACACAAGTAAATTAGCCGGACATGGGGAACATGCAAGCATACACACAATCAATTGAAGACATGAAGTAAAACACTTATCTTGATGTAAGATAGGGTATGGAACCCTAAAATACTGTACAAGACAGCCTAGGTTCGTTTTAGGTTTTTACTCCATAAAACTACACACTGAAAACTAAAAAATTCGGTTTCTATATATAAGGTTACAACTGCGACGGCGTCACCCTTTAGTTTGTGACGCAGTCGGGTCGCCGTCATTAGGGTTTCGTCTTCGCCACGTTGGCATTGCGACGGCGTCACCTTATGCCTGTGACGCCGTCTCCTTCAGTCTCTGACGTCGTCTGGATCAAATCTAGGTCGTCTAAGCTGTGACGCCCTACTCTTTTAACACCTGATGCCGTCACTTGTAAATAAGCAATTTGGCTACTGAGTCATCACAAAATTTGTTCTGACGTCGTCATAAGTATAACCTGATGCCGTCCCCTTTCAATTCAGCAGCTTGAGTGTCTCGATTCTTGACTTTGGCCATTTTCTTCGTATATTCGCGCCTTTTCATCCGAATAAGTGTCATTCTAGCAATTTGCCTTCAAGATACCTAAAAAGTGAAAATGAACGATATTAAGTAATAACGGGTACAAAAGTGATCAAATAAGGGCTTAAATGACCCCCTCAAAAAGGTACATTTTAAAACCTTATCAAATATCCCTACACTTGGTATTTGGTTGTCCTCAAGCAAATGTGCTTTTAGCCAATTGATTTATAAGTTAGGGGTCATGAAGCATTAGTTTAGAATGATTCATAACACATATAAGCCCCGCAAAAGTCATAACAAGCACGGAAATTACTTACTAGCACCTCACAGGGGGTGTCTGGATACTCTCATCTCTCGAGTGTATATGAAATATAACAAGTTGGATATGGAAGATAAACACTCATTAACCGGTCCAAGTACATAGATTACCATAGGCTTGAGACTAGATCATACCTCCATCGTTTTGGTGTAAGCACCTAGGAAAAACTATCCAAGAGTTCTTTTAAATGGTTGTAACGTTAGGCTTACGGTAGGGAAACAAAAGGTTTGGTGGGATAGGCGATTTAGTGGTGGCAAGTCTAAAATCTTTATGTTACAAGCATGAGAAGAATGGCATTGCTAAGCCAAGACTCGACACTCTAAACTCTAGATAACTGAAACAAACGAACATAAATTTAAAGATAGATGCAGGATGGTATCCCGTATGTTTTTTTTTATTATTTCTTTTTATTTTTATTTTTTATTTTTTTACACTCTATTTATTTTTCTTTTTCTCTTTTTTTTTTCTATTTTTTTGATTTTTTTTTCATACACTTTTACTCTATCATCCTCTACGATAACATTAAAATAATAGGGATTTATAGGCACATCCCTACACTTAAGTTTTTATTACTCTAACACTAATTTGACCCGAATTGAAAATATCAAAACACTTGGAGTACATTATTACGAAAATAAAGGGAATTTGAATTTAACGTTCCCTTCACGTCATTTCATAAAATTTTACTTTTCCCATAATTCCCAATCGTCCCAAAACTGTGTACAAATGATATGACTCGACTTAGCAACTTATGCAAGCAACTAGATAATTGAGTTAAGGGTTTAGTGTGATAACAATAATTCACTAAAAGTGAGTGCATACAAGGTAGGCTAAGGCGATTTGGGTGTACATTTGGGGGTGGATTGTAAACAATGCTCTTCATTGATATTCCGAAAAACCGAAATATCACGAGAACCGCGAAAAGGATAGGCTCTGAGGAGTTAACTAGGGGTATCGTGTACTAAAGATGAGTACGGGGGAATTACTCAACCGATGTGGAAGAAGTAATTATATTACGGGTATCAAACAAGGGTTATCATAATACCTCTTATCATTTAGTTATTCCTAACTACACAAGTGTAGTCTTACTAGCAATCTCGGAATGCATCACAAAACAAGTTCTAGAATCTATTATACTACAGGTTCACACTCTAAGCATTAAAGATGAATGCTTTAATTTCTACAAATCTAAGGGCGATCCTCACATTTTGGGTGGAATTTAAGTAGTAAAGGGTTTTGTGCTAGTCATATAACTTCCTATTCATGAGACGCTTTATTATGACTAATGGCCCACTCTTACATGTCATGAAAAATTTTAAATTTGGTGCCAAAATTACCCTAAACCGATTTTTCTCAAGGTTTATTACACAAATAAAATTGGAAAAGGCAAATAGTCAAGGATAAGCATAGTTTCAAAGTTCCCGTTTTATTTTCCCTCCCTACACTTAAACTGAACATTGTCCCCAATGTTCCCCGAAAGTATCAAAGTTATGATAATGGAAGGTAATTAAAAACGAAACAAACTAGTACTCCCCTGATTAGCTCGGTAGGATCCGTGTGAAGTAGTGGTTAAATCTTTCTTCAAGAAGAGTGTTTGCATGAAAAGCTCCTTCCAATCTTATGTATCTTCTTTTTGATAAATAAAACCTGCACACTTGAAGAAAACAAATGAAACCTTCGCGTAAAATCAGCGGTAACAATATATATAAGACTCTACTAAACTAGGATATAATGCTGGTGGAATGGATGTTTACAGATTTTCTGGAAAATTAAGACCTGGAAATTTCCAAAATTTTATAAGTAGCTCAGAAAACGAGAAAAAGTAGTAAGAATTTCTACTCCTCCTGACGCCGTCAGGTTATCCTGGCAGAAACTGGTCTGCGCTTTTTCTGGAAACAATTCTAGAAAATTTATATCTTTAGATTCTGGAAAAAGTCATGCAAAAACATCCATTTGACTCGATACAAGCATTTGACTCGAACAAACACACATGTATATCTTTTAAATAATTGTAATTCTCATGTTCACGTTTCTTTTTGAAAACGTGTGTAATCCTCTCTACACTTATCCCTTATGTAAAATACCTTTATATGTAATTAAGACGAGGTTAAAGACAAAATAAAGCATTTTTACAAATTTAAACATGAGAATAAACAATCAATAAAAGACATACGACACACTAACAAGCAAACAATTAAGCATGGGTTGCCTCCCACGAAGCGCTTTTCTTTATTTATGAGTCATATAGCTAGACTCGAAGTCGTGCCCCTACGTGACTTCATTACCGTCACCTTCTTCCTCATGACGGTCTCTATCGGGGTTTTCCATGTTATAGTAATGCCCTATTATGCATCTTTATAAGAAATTATCATCTCCCCAGTCCGTTCTATATTCCGGTCCTAGTTTTAAGCAATCCTTATAGAACCCGAAAATCTTATTCATCACATAATCAACTCCCTTCTCCTTATCTTCCTCATTCCTATAGTAGACCGATAGCTTAAGTTATTTTTCATCATTGGATAATGATGAAAATTTCTCAATCTTAAAGGGCATTTGGTAGGCTACATCATCGGTCTCATCCTTGAATCTCACTATTCCTAATGACAGATCATAAGTCATCCCAGTGTTTTCTATGAAAGGCTTTCCTAGAATGACGTGGGACAAGCTAGGATCTATGGCCATACTAATATCATTTACAACAATGAAATCCGTAGAAAAAGTGAAACTTCCTACATAGACAGGCAATCCCTTAACTCAACTAAGAAAATTGCAACTAACCCTAGGATTATCGGGGTCTTGCCTAGTTGGGATAGGCTTCTTCATTACCCAATTATAGTAGGTGCTAGTCATGATATTTATTGGGGATTTGCGATCCATGTAGGCCTTTGCCACGAAAAGGTGTCCTATGCAGCATGGTATGTTAAGATTTCAGGGGTTCCCAAACTTGATCCTAGGGCTTCTCCTAACATACATGTGACGGAGGTCTCGTACTAAGTGTGGGTGGCGAGAGATTTCTTCTTCCGTAAGAAACTTATTGAAATAGTCACTACCTACTTCATCTAATTCCTCGGTTGTTTCATTCCTAGGAGTTTCACTAACCTCAAGTATCGTCTCATGGTTCGCTTCATCATTTGTTCTATTAGGTTTCACTAAGGCGATGGTATTGACGAATTGAACGTGCTTAGATAACTTACTTGGGCCCTTAATCTCTACACTGGAAGCTTCGGGAGTTGAGATAGCATTAACCTTCCTATCACTATTGGTCATGGCTTTCAAGAGGTTATTAATCTTCATATCCATCTCGGCTTGTTGTTGGTTAAAACGATCCGAGAGCTTAGCTATTTGAGCTTCTTGGGATGTGACTAGGTGTTGCAACATCCCTTCTATGTTGTGTAGGTTAGGGCCGTGAGATGGGGGCCATGAGAAATCATTAAATGTGAATTCTTTGGTTTTTCCCCAATAAAAGTCGGGCTTGCCCTTCCATGCTTCTCGGGCGTCATTAAAAGTCCTAGGTCCGGGTGTTGTAGGGAATCTTCCTCCCGTTCCATTGGTACGCGAGGATGCTTAGTCAACGGAAGCTTGTTCGGGGAGTCTTGTGTAAGTGCGAGTGTTATGAGGACCACTACATGGCTCACACAAGGAAGAAACTTTGTTCACTTGGCGTGAAGACTTAGGATTTTCGTAGGAGCTCATTAGGAATTTAACTTGATCTTCAAGATCGAGCATCCTACGGTCGAAAGATTGTGAGTCAATGGGAGGCAAGGAGATTGCCTTTACGGTTTTGGACAACTCACGGGGGTCATTCCAGCTTTCGTTGTCACAAAGAGCAAGGTCCTCTATTATACCCCATGATTCTTCCGCAGTGAGATCACTAAGTTTTCCACCGGCCGATTGGTCAATGGATCGCTTAGTGAGGAAGTTGACATGATCATAGAAGAGTTGGACTTAAAGCCAAAGATCAATGCTGTGATGAGGGACTCTATGGAGTAAGTACTTGAATCGAGTCCATGCTTCTTAGAGAGATTCACCTTGACGTTGTTGAAACATCAAGATTTCATTCCTAAGCTTAGTAGTTCTCCCCGGTGAGAAAAATTGAGCAAGGAAAATGAGAGGTGAGATCATCCCAACTTGTGATGGAGCCGGCGGGAAGTCGCTCAAGCCAATTACTAGCTTGGTTCCGCAGAGAGAATTGGAAGAGACGCAAGCACGTGGTCTCCCGAGTAGTAGCATCGAGGTCGATGGAATCGACAATTTTAAGGAAATCCTTAAGATGCTGATTAGGATCTTCGGAACGAAGTCCATGGAATGCACTTCCGTTTTGCACCAACCAGATGGTGTCGGATAGAAGGGCCGTAGTTTGGGCTTGGTCGGGATGCTCAATGGTGTTTCTATAGCCTAGGTGGCTTGGTCTTGAGTATTCACCAAGAGTACGACCTCTTGGCGGGTCATTTGGTGGTGGGTTGATGAGTGGTTTTTGATTATCACCTTCCATGATGAAAAGTGATGGGATTACGAACAAAGGCCACGAAGAAGGGGTATAGACAACGGGGAAGCTAAAAAATGAGAAAAAAGCTTACTTGATAGGAATCAAGCAATAGAACCTAAACGAGGTGAAAATCTAACTAGCTATTCAATTCTCCAGCAGCGGCGCCAAAAACTTGATACGCTTACGAAGCGCGTTCGGGGTCAAAGGAACTTCCTTTTCATCGAGCAAGTTTTTCAACACCCTAGGCAGTGAACCTAATCGTTGTAGTGTAGTATTAGGGTAAGCCTCGGGAATTGATATCGTTCTCTAGGGGAATAGGAAAGCTAGTGAGAAGTTACTACGCTAAGGTTGGGGTTGAGGAAGATTATTTTTTATCTTTTTTATATTTTGTTTTTGGAAAATTGAACGGTACGAATCTCGGGGTATTGGATTTGGGGGGGTTGGTATTTCTACCGATTACTCTACTTATCTAATTATCTAACCTAAGGTGAGTGTAGTCTATGTCTATTGTTGTGTGCTCTTATGATGATTAAAAATGTGTTTACTTAGATGTTATTACTCCCTAGTTATCTCCTATTGATTGTTGAATTGTCACGTCCTTATTCTTAACGCGTTGTATTTCCTAAGGTCGTAGGGTATGCGTTTATCCCTAACTCTTTGAAGCTACCTAAGGTTAATGACTACGGAATCTCTAGGATTCATAAACTTAACACTAAGGTTATCTTTGGATATTTAGCCTACAATTCCACTAGTAACTATAAGCTAAGGTTCAACAAAGATTAATCAAGCATTAACAACACAACGAATGACCTATCGCAATACTAGGTCAATCACAATTAAGATAAGAGACAACCAATCAATATTAAATACCTAGGTTTCATAGATCTAAGCAAACACACAAGTAAATTAGCCGGACATGGAGAACATGCAAGCATACACACAAACAATTGAAGACAGGATTGAATCAATGAAGTAAAAAACTTATCTTGTTGTAAAATAGGGTATGGAACCCTAACATACTGCCCAATACAGCCTTGGTTCGGTTTAGGTTTTTACTCCACAAAACTACATCTCTAAAACTGAAAAATTCGGATTCTATATATAGTGTTACAATATGCGACGGCGTAACTCTTTAATTGTGACGCCGTCCGGTCGCCGCCATTAGGGCTTCGTCTTGGCTACCTCAACTCTGTGACTGCGTCACCTTATGCTCGTGACGCCGTCGGCTTCAATCTCTGACGCCATCTGGATCCAAATCTAGGTCGTCTGAGTTGCGACGCCCTACTCTTTTAAACCTGATGCCGTCACTTGTAAAATTGCAATTTGCTCTCCGAGTCGTCTCAAGATGTGTCGCGACGGCGTCGCAATTAAGGCGTGACACCGTCCCCTTCAGTTCCAGCAACTTGAGTGTCTCGATTCTTGACTTTGGCCATTTTCTTCATATACTCGCGCCTTTTCATCCGAATTAGTGTCATTCCAGCAATTTGCCTTCAAGAGACCTAAAAAGTGAAAAGGAACGAAATTAAGTAGTAACAGATACAAAAGTGATCAATTAAAGGCTTAAATGACCCCTAAAAAGTGTACCTTTTAAATCCTTATCAATTATGCTATTACATGATTTATGTGACTACCGTTTACCCTGCTACTATATGATTAATATGTGTTTATTTGATTACTCTGTTGTCATGCTAAATATTTGACCCTCTGTTTATCATGCTGTTATGTGACCCTTTGATTTTTCTTGTGACCATGTTTGTGTGTAATCAGTTGATTTATCTGTTTATCATGTATACCTTTGTTCAGTTATGTTCATGGGCTATGATTATCCGTTAGTATTCTTATTTGCTAATTGTTGACCTGCCATGTTTATATTTCTGTCTATGATACTGTTTGATGATGTAAATAGTTCAACTTATGTTATCTGCCTGGACTTGCTTTAACTTGCCATGATATGTCTGTGTTTAGTTAATTCATTCAATTAAAATGTCAGTTCTGTATGCCTACCTGATACGTGTGGCTACCATTATTTTTGACTGCTGTTAGTACTTCCGCTGTTGTGGTACTTGTTAGGTTATTAATTGTGGGTTATCTGACTTGTGTGATTGCTATGATCGCCCTTTAATAAATTGCTTCCGCATGCTTTTAGATTTTCGTTTGGCTTATAGGTATCCTGATTACCTGATTAAATTGTATGCCATATTTATGTTTAGTGGATACGCCGTCTGCTATGCTTGTTTTGGTTTCGATACTTGTATGTCTGGTCATGTATGTGTGCTTATATATATATATATATATATATATATATATATATATATATATATATATATATATATATATATATATATATATATATATATATATATATATATATATATGTCATCGAAACGATGTTTTGCTTTGTTCTCCTTTGTTATCTGCTTCTTCTAGATATCTGTTATTATTGTGATCTACAGGTTCCTCGTTTACTCATAATTCTCATTTCGTTGCGGCCTTGTTATCAGTTTCCTTGTTTCATTTTGTATTTCTGCATTCGTTTAGCTTTCGTTTGTTATATCTGTTCACTGAGCTTTTTAAGCTCAGCCGCATTTTTTTTCTTCTTGCAACAGGTTTTAGGTTGGAAGATGGGCTTTGATGGGCTGAGAGTTGGAATATTTGAGTGGACCGACCCTAGTTACCTTATTATATTGGACTTAATTTGAAGAGTTGTTGTTGTAATATTTTATTTCATTTTGGTCGTATTGGATTTTGCAATTTCTTTGTAAGTCATTCGTTTTTATGACTTAGTATTTTATTTTATAAAGCTTCCGCTTGCAAATATTTTATTAGTGTGTTCTGATATGACATCATGATGTGACACTTCTACCCTTGTCGGGTTGGGGTGTTACAAACATCATGCGGCTTTTCATTCCAAACTCCATCAACCATGACACCCCAAATATTCAGTTTATTCCGTTTGTTTTATTATTTATTTAGCTTTATAAGATTATTCATTAATTATTATACAACCAGTTATCAATATGTAAAATTCTCAACCTACATGATTTGCTTATGACTCATCTATTACTATAACATGTCATTGTGATATATAACTCATCTTTGATAATGTGACGAAATAAATCTATGAATTTTGACTATATGTTTCAACCTAATATCAATATATGTATCTATACGTGTCACGTATATTTGGTTTACTCTGTCTATCGTGTTCTGTTTCGAGCTTCAATATTAGATGGATAATATTTAATTCTCTAGTTGAAAATTTCACTCCTCACTATCTAGATATATGATTTGCTTTATGTGTGTTTGGTAGTGTACTTTTATATGAGATATTGCATGGTTGAAATTAATGTAATGATATACCTTATAAGATACATGCATGATGACCTCTAAAATTGGTAAGATATGCTATATACTATTAATAATAGACGTCGTTAGCTTGTTGGTGGTACATATGTGCTACACCAATAGTGCAACTTGATTATCCTTATGGATGTAAGGCTAATTTTGTCCATGCTCATTATGTGATGTTTACTAAGTGGTTATTATTGCTTACGAGAAACCTTGATAGTTGATTAATGATGCATGTATATATATGTGTTTAACAAATAGTTCATTTTGTATAGAACATGTTTTATTCTTTAATAATGCTATAGGTTAGAATGCTTGGAGATATATAAATTTAAATGTGATGATTTAGCAATTGAAGCGCATGTGGTCATAAAGTATAAGTTTATGAGCCAAGATTATTGTAGCAATTGGCATGACCGGTTGGACCATCCCGGTTTAATAATAATGCGAAATGTATAAAAGAACCATGGGTTCTTCAAGGTTGATTTTTTTGTTCTTGTTATTCTCACTAGAAGTTAATTGTTTATCTATCACCACCAAACTACAGTAAGGAATATGTCATATAAATATTTGGAAAGAATATGACGGGGCTGTATGTAGGCCTATACATCCGCCATGTTGATCATTTTGAGTTTTTAAATCGATGTATCGTCAAAATGATTATCAAATAATCAACTAAAAGTTAGTGTGATTATTGGCTCGAGTTATCAAATGTGAGCATGATTTTCCAAATTATATCTTTGAGAATGGTGGTGAATACTTCCAAGTATTGGGCGATTATTGGAATAAGTGTTGAACATTATGTAGCCCATGTTCATTCGCGAATTGTTTTTGTTGAAACATTTATCAAACGTCTTTAGTTGATTGCAAAGCCAATAATTGTGAGAACAAAACTCTTATTTTATGGAGTACGTAAAAATATGAATTCGCATCTTGCCAACAATCTATAATGGATCCTCCCCATTAGAATGGTTTTTGGTCAGGAACCGTATTTCCCAAGTGAGATTTTGTAATTGTGCGACATTTCTTATAGCAAATCCACCGCAAAGCACACAATTTAGGATGTTGAAATTGATAATTCATTCAGGGGGAGACTGAGCAGTGATAAATTTGGAATGAATTATGATAATATAAATGTTGATCCTCACAGTAATGAATACGAACTTGAAGTTTAAGGGACAATTTATATTCCAGATCTAGTAATTGCCAGACTTCTATAGTGACCTAAAGAAGTGACTAGATCATATATACACTGCTAGTACTCAAACTATAATGTATGTCTCAAAATGACAACCAATGATTGGTAGCGAGTCTATGGCATGGCTGCATCATGATAGACTAATCGATTCCAAGTAAAAGTCCTCGAATGAATAAATGAAATGGAGCAAGAAAATTAAGATGGTCGAATCAAGGTAATAAAGACCCCATAGTCTCTTAAAGAGACACTAGACATGAAAGTTCTTAAAAAAACCCGGGTATGTGAAAAACTATGAGATGTCAATAAATAATACATAATGTCTAATAAAGTGTGGAATCGAAAAGTAATGAATCAACGTCGATAGTACTATAATTCGATAATGTGCACTGTAATGATTATGTAAATAAATAAGATAGCACTATAATCATGGTGAGGATCATGGAAGCAGACCTGCAAGAAGTGCAGATGTATAACTGAGTGGCCAAAAGATGTAAAGACGCAAAGAAGTAATGAAAAGAGTGAAGTCTCTTGTGATGAGACATGGTTACTGGGAATTGAAGTCCGTACTTATGAATGTGTAAAATTATTGGATATGTATTGGTCTTTATGAGAAATCGAAATTAAAGTATCAAAATTTTCTTGTTTAAGGCATAACTAATGGCACACACTATTTTCGTAAAGACATGAAAATGATCATAAAGAGATATGTTCTCATGTGGTAGATCGAATAATTTATATAATATCTATAAATTTGGCAATATAATAAGTAATCGATATGCGTCTAAAAGATAAATGAATAGAGCTCACGTGATGTTGATAGTTTTTTTATTGGATATAAAATGCATGAAGCATGCTAGTGATTATTATGCTTAAAGCATATGACAAAAGTTCTCGAGAACACTACTTGATTGTATTGAATTAATAATGTTTTGGGCATATGTATTATAATTGCCTTTATGTATATAGTATTGCGCCAAATAAAGAACTATGTTTGCCTATGAAATTTTATAAAGAGATTTTAATTTGCAAATGCTTTAAGTTTCATATAGTTTGGAAAAGCCCCCTTGAGTTATAAAGATGATGATCACAATATCGATTTAAAGTGCCATACTCAAAATGCGTATGAGACATTTACGATTCTTGCCAATGGTCATACGTGATATAATATATCATTTGAATTAATTGCATTTGCAATGAGTAACTTGTGAAGTACGATGATGTACTTGAATGAGATGTATGACATACGTTAATCCTCAAAATGTATCATGTGATCCTATCAAGAAACTTCAGTGTGCATTTCACTGACTCAATGAGCTTAAGTGATGTGATCATCAGAGGAGAGAAGATACGCGTTGCACTCTTTTTCCCTTGACCATGGTTTTGTCCCCACAGGGTTTTCGGCAAAGTTTTTAATGAGGCAACATCCCCGAGCGTATAAAGGAGTTATGTACTCTCTATTTTTTTTTCCTTCACTAGATTTTTGTCACACTGGATTTTATCTAGTAAGGTTTTAACGAGACATAATCCTCAAATGGACATCCAAGTAGGAGAGTTATGAATAAATATGGAATATATTTTAATATCTATCAGTATTAATAGTTATCTTAATTAGATAATTGTATCTTGTGAAATACTTCAACTTGTACTATAAATATAAGCCTTCTTAAAAGATGAATAACAATAATTTCTCTATTCTTTATATTCTTGTTATATTTATTTATTGTTCACAACAGTTTGCGGTTTTGGCAACCTTTAAAATAATGAGTTATTTGCATAGGCTTTAACTTTTATCATTTAAATTACATAAGGATGTACTCTTTTTCTTGAATGCAGTTTAAACTACAAGTTGGTGAAAATTAAAAGAAATGATAAATAGTGTTTGTTAGTCGTGACTCAAAAGTGGTCTATTAGGAAAAATGGCCCATTTATGTTCATTTACGACAAGAATTGAAAAAGTAAGTCATCCTTGTGACCCTTGTTACATACCTTAATACATGATATTGATAAAGTATAAGGAATAACTGTATAATTCATTAGTACTCTTATAATTATTATTTGTTGCACTAGTTTGATCAGATTAATGCAATCATAATAGATTGCCTAAGAACAAACCAAGTATATTTGGGTGTAACAAGGAATACTAGTCGAGGAAAATATTGCTTTAACATTTAACATATTTAACCATAAATGTTTTTAATAAAAATCTTGTGTGTATTATAACTAGTTTAATAGTACAGAGACATATCACAACAACACAAAGAAAGATATTTTATTTATTTCTCTATTAAATTTTTTAAGTAAAATAGTGAAAATATATTAAAACCAGCATGCATCCGAATAAAAGTTGCAACTTTGCATACTTGGTGGGGAAAGACAAAGCCAAACACCCAACAAGTAAGCAGCAATACAAATAAAGAAACCAACATCTAAACCATATAAAATCTTGCCAAATCCACCACACGGGACACATTTCCTATTACTCAATTTCTCGTCAACCTTACTTATACCATGTTTTCATCTTCCCCCTAATCACCTCTATAAGAAAAGGCGTATTGACTGTGTGACTAGAAGATACCAATGCTATCGATCCTTCGACCACATTCGTGCTTTTCCAACTGATCCCATTATCGAGTTTAAACGACACCTCAAATTTGATCTTCTGGTTTAACTTAAAGAATTTGAGTTGCTGAGGAACAACACTTACCTCTACTCCTTTCGTTTTCGAATTAACTTTTACCACATACGTCGAGTAAGGTTTCCCAACATTTTCGCCCGTCCTCTCATATGTTTTAGTTTCCCCTGGTCTCAGTTGTAAACAAAAGGAAGGCAGGTTGAGCTCTGGTCCTTCGATTCCTTTAGCATCATTAACTTCTCTTTTCAGCATTCTACATAGTTCATTTTTTTTATAGCCGAGACCCAAGAGATAGGCTATGTAGTCATGAATTCGAACATCAAATACGATTCCTGGGTCAATCGCTTTGACAGGATTAATGTGACCACTGCCTATGGAATAGAGACCGGCTTTGACCTTATGCTCGTCCTTTATCGGTTCTCCATTTCTTTTGACCGAGTAAGCGGTCGTCATGATCGCTGACTTGATCATGGCTGGCGACCATGTCGGGTGAGACTTTTTTATTAATGCTGAAGACACTCTAAAAATTTCTGCGTTCTTATACTTGTAATTAGCTCCCACTATTTCTACCCCAGGGGCAATCACATCAGGTTTTATTATGCCTTTATGTATCACGCTAGGGCCCCTTCCTGAAAAAGAAGCAACATCGGGAGGTGTGTCCACCCCATACATAGTTCCAGTGAATGTGGGGGTTGCGGTGGGGTGGCTGGCTGAGTCAATGTAATCCCGTATAAGCAACCCGTCTTCGTAATTCACACGTGATGTGGTGATATTACGATAAATGTTATCCATTGTATACCCTACTTGCTTCGAGTTGGGTTCTATGAAAGCAACTACTTGTGATTGTATCATAGTATATCTTTTAGTTGCCGCTTCAGGTGGGCTGAACAGATCCCAATCAAAAAATACAATTTTTCCTTTAAAATAAATTATAGTCAACTCTAGCCTCATTGCCATAAACAACAGGCTGTGTAGTCAATTTCGGTGGTATACCACTGGTATACCAGTGGTATTTCGGATTTCGGAGGTTCAAAAATATTTCGCTCAAAATTTCGTTTCAAATTTCGTTCCCGAAATATTCGGCGAAATTGACCGAAAATGACCAAAAATTGACCGAAATTGACCGACAAATCCGGTCAGCACTCCTCTAACTTTAGATCTAGGGTTTGTTTTTCATATTTCCGCCTCTTTTCAGACAAGTTACCACTCCGCGACTTGTAGCTTCAAATGAGCACTAAATGGAACACATTTTTTGGGTTTCAGTTTTCTTGATATTGTTCTAATTTGAGCAGGAGTTTTTTTTTTTTTTTTTTTTTTTTTTTTTTTTTTTTTTTTTTTTAAAACAGAGAGAACAGAAGATGGTAGGAGGGTGATGAGGAAAAGTGGGGGCTGGGTTATTGATGATGTGTAACTTAATGTAACCCTAATAATATAATACTATATATATGGTTTCATAGCCCATTAAAAACCTTTTAAAATAGGCCCAACAAATAACTTAATGGGCTTAATAAAAAAGACCCAAACTTAATTAAAATCACACATATTTTATATAAGACTTATGTTGTATCTTGCACTCTTAATAGCTATATAAGACTTATGTTTGAATAATAAAATTACCGAAATACCACCGAAATACCAAAAATTTCGTATCTCGGTCCTTGACCGAAACACCGAAATTTTGGTCATTAACTACACAGACAACAGGCAAGGAATGGTTAGGAAAGGTGTCCGGCTGGTTTAAGCATTCACCAAAGACTATCTTGGTGTTTCCAAGGGTTATTGTTGCCCTAACAACTTGGTCCATGTTTCCCGCGCCAACCGTGAGAATCCATGGCGCAGCATTACAAAGAGTCGAACGTTGTGGATCGGACCTTCATTACCAGCAGCACAACAAACAAGAAAACCTTTGCTTGTAGCATAAAATGCTCCCAGCTCTATCGTGTTTTGTTTTAACCCAATATCACTATCCCACCCAACTGATACGTTAATAAGGTCTGCTCCGTCATCAACGGCATCTGTAATTGCCTCTCTATAATTCGGATCCAGCTCGTCAGACTTATTAAATAACGTCGTTTGGTAGATCGTGAGACTTGCATGCGGAGTCCCAGATGCGGTTCCACTTACTTGTTTAAATACATTTGCATGGTGTACAAAATTTCCTGCGGCAATTGATGCCACATGTGTCCCATGGCCAACATAATCCACCATCGCAAGATCCTCTTTAAAATACTTCTTCAATAACAGTATTTTGTTGTTAAACGCTCAGCCTCTCCATTTTTTGGGGGGAGGAGGGATGTTTTGGTCATGAAAACATGGGTAAAAAAAAAGGTAAAGTAACGCCCAATGCCGTCTTCCACGGGTTATGGGGACCCAATACCGTTTCCGGTGTATGGGGGAGGTTGAGATGTAGACAGCCTTACCCCTACCTAAGGTAGAGAGGCTGCTTCCAATTCTACCAAAGGTAGAAAGGACCTCCGGCCTTTTGTAGGGAGTGAGGATCGAACCCCTGACCTCTCGGTTGAGAGGCAAGGGGTTTACCAACTGATCGAACCCTACTATCCATGAAAACATGGGTGTGTCGGTGTAATACCTGTGTCTATGATGGCAATGATTATTCCCCGCCCGTATTCCTTGTGAACCCACATCCCAGGGATCAAACCACGTCGTAAGTGTTAAATAAATGGTGCTATTTGATTGGTTGCATGGAAAGTAGCATGATACTTTTGACCATAGCCTACAATTTGGTAAGTTGCATTATTTTGGACGGTGGCATGAGAACTGGATATGTTGGCGCCTACATTTTAAGTTGTATATTGACCAACTAGTTCTCGCATGCAATCTAGTGTCTTGCCAGCACTATAAATAGAGGATTTTACAGCCTCATTTGATCATCCCATCCTTTCCAAATGTAGTAAACAAGTCTCCTGAGTTTATAAGGTTTTAGAGAGTGATAAGGTTTTAAAATGTACCTTTTTGAGGGGTCGTTTAAGCCCTTATTTGGTCACTTTTGTATCCGTTATTATTTAATATCGTTCATTTTCACTTTTTAGGTCTCTTGAAGGCAAATTGTTGTAATGACACTTATTTGGACGAAAAGGCGCGAATATATGAAGAAAATGGCCAAAGTCAAGAATCGAGACACTCAAGCTGCTAAAATACAAGGGGAGGGCGTCAGGTGTTACTTGTGACGCCGTCAGAGCACTTCTGTGACGGCTCAGTAGCCAAATTGCCTATTTACAAGTGACGGTGTCGGGCTTTAAAAGAGTAGGCCGTCGCAACTCAGACGGCCTAGATTTGATCCAGACGGCGTCAGATACTGAAGGGGACGGCGTCACAGTCATAGGGTGACGCCGTCGCAAGACTAACGTGGCCAAGACGAAACCCTAATGATGGTGACCTGACGGCGTCGCAATTCATAAGGTGACGCCGTCGCGATTGTAATATTATATATAGAATCCGAATTTTTCAGTTTTAGTGTGTAGTCTTTTGGAGTAAAAACCTAAACCGAACCAAGGCTGTCTTGTACAGTATTTTAGGGTTCCAAACCCTATCTTACACCAAGATAAGTGTTTTACTTCATTAATTCAATTATGTCTTCAATTACTTGTGTGTATGCTTGCATGTTCTCCATGTCCGGCTAATTTACTTGTGTGTTTGATTAGGGAATATGAAACTTAATTATTGAATATTGATTGGTTGTCTCTTATCTTAATTGTTAGTGATCTAGTAATGCGATAGGTCGTTCGTTGTGTAATTAATGCTTGATTAATCTTTGTGACCCTTGGGCTATAACACTTAGAGTAGTTGTAGGCTAAACCATCCAAAGAGTGCCTTAGAGTTAGAGTTTATAACGCCTAGAGGTTTTGTAGACGAGACCCTTTGGTAGGTTCAAAGAGTTAGGGATAGACGCATACCCTACGACTTTAGACACACAAAGCAATTAAGAATAAGGAGGTGACAATTCAACCATCAATAGGAGATAATTAAGGAGTAATAAAACCTAAGTAAACACATCTTTAAACTATCATACGAGCACACAATAATTAGACATAGACTACCAACACCTTAGATTAGATAATAGAGTAATCGGTAGAAATACCAACCCCCAAATCCAAACCCCGAGATTCGTACCTTTCCTTTCCTTAAAAAATATAAAAAGATAAAAAATAATCTTCCTCAACCCCCAACCTTAACGTAGTAACTTCTCACTAGCATTCCTATTCCCCTAGAGAACGATATCAATACCCGTGGCTTACCCTAATACTACACTACAACGATTAGGTTCACTGCCTAGGGTGTTACAAAACTTGCTCGAAGAAAAGGAAGTTCCTTTGACCCCGAACGACGCGTGTAGCGTTATCAAGTTTTTGGCGCCGCTGCCGGGGAATAGAATAGCTAGTTAGTAGTCCACCTCGTTTAGGTTTCTTTGCTTGATTCCTATTAAGTAAATTTTTCTCATTTTTAGCTCTCTCGTAGTCTATCCCCCTTCTTCGTGACCTTTCTTCGTAAAACCCATCACTTTTCATCATGGAAAGTGAAAATTCGCCAAACAACACTTCACCACCAAACAAGTACCCACCGCTTGACCCAGCCTCTGCCAACCAACTTCGAGCTCGTATTATTAGTGAAATTGGAGAGCGTAGGAAAATAAATAGGATTATTGAAAATACGCTTGAGGAAGCCCTTAAGGAATCTACTCACCCTTTAGATAGTGATTCGAACTCAAGTGATTCGGATGATGACCTAGAAGATGGAGATTATAAGGTGTTAGAAATTATGGAGGGTAGTAAGGAGGAGGACGAACTTAGGGAGTATTTTGATTCATACCCTAATGGGAAGGAAGCCGCCTATCACTATAACGTGGTTAACTTCCCGAGACCACCTTTCGAGCCTCGCATAAGAAAGGGAAACCCTAAAAACATCAAGATACCGTGTATGATTGGATACTTATATAGGGATCACACCTACATTGACTATAAGGCACCCATGAATATAATGTCTAGGCTCTATTACAATTGGATCATGAGCAAAAAGCTAGAACCTATGAGGACCCCTTTCGCCCTAGGAAAGCAAGTAACTATGTGGGGAGGGTTAAGGGATTGCATGTTTTCGTAGGTAACTTCACATATAGGTGTGATTTCATGATTTTGGAAAATGTTAAGGGCATCATTGATGGGTTTTTAGGAGATGTGATACTTGGGAAACCATTTATAGAGGAGTCTAAGATGGTTTATGATCGAGAGAAAGGAGTAGTCGAGTTCTCAAATGGAGCCGAGAGTGTTAAATATATAATGCCCCACAAAAATAAGAAGTTTGAGGGCATGGATAATTTAGATATGGATAACATTCCGGCATTCGAAGTAGACTGGAAGAACAAAGTTTACTACACTGCTTGTCTTGAACTAGGCCCTGAATATATTCGTGATGAGAGAAGGGTTAAGGAGATCGAATGGGCCTCTAAGATTAGGACAACGTAGGAGCACGACTACGAGTCTAGCTACAAGACTCTTAAATAAAGAAAAACGCTTCGTGGGAGGCAACCCATGCTTAATTGTTTGCTTGTTTGTGTGTCATATATCTTTTAGTGATTGTTTATTCTCATGTTTAAATTTGTAAAAATGCTTTATTTTGTTTTTAACCTCGTCTTAATGGCATATAAAGGTATTTTACATAAAGGATAAGTGTAGGGAGGAATACACACGTTTTCAAAAGAAACGTAAACATGAGAATAACAATTAATTAAAAGATATATATGTGTGTTTGTTCGAGTCAAATGCTTGTATCGAATCATGATGGATGTTTTGCAGAAATTTTTCCAGATTCTAAAGATGTAAATTTTCCAGAATTTGTTCCAGAAAATCGCAGACCAGTTTTTGTCAGGATAACCTGACGGCATCAGGATCGCAACCTGACGGCGTCAGGAAGGAGTAAAAACAACAGATTACTTTTTTCTCGTTTTCTGAGCTACTTATAAATTTTTGGAATTTTCCAGGTCTTAATTTTCCAGAAATTCTGTAAACATCCATTCCACAAGCACTAGTTTAATCGAGTCTTATATATATTATTACCGCCGATGTTACGCGAAGGTTTCGTTTGTTTTCTTCAAGTGTGCAGGTTTAATTTATCAAGAAGAAGTTACATAAGATTGGAAGGAGCTTTTCACACATACATTCTTCTTGGAAAGGATTTAACCAGTACTTCACACACGGATCATACCGAGCTAATCAGGGGAGTATTAGTTTCTTTCGTTTTTCATTACCTTCCATTATCATAACTTTGATATTTTCGGGGAACATTGGGGACAATGTTCAGTTTAAGTGTAGGGAGGGAAAATAAAACGGGAACTTTGAAATTATGCTTATCCTTGATTATTTGCTTTGTCTAATTGTATTTGTGTAATAAACCATGAGAAGATGTCGGTTAGGGTAATTTTGGCACCAAATTTAAAATTTTTCATGACATATAGGAGTGGGCCATTAGTCTTAACAAAAGCGTCTCACGGATAGGAAGTTGCATGACTAGCACAAAAAACCCTTTACCACCTAAATTCCACCCAAAATGTGAGGATCGCCCTTAGATTAGTAGGAATTAAAGCATTCATCTTTAATGCTTAGAGTGTGAACCGGTAGTATAATAGATTCTAGAACTTGTTTTGTGATGCATTCCGAGATCGCTAGTAAGACTACACTTGTGTAGTTAAGAATAACTAAATGATAAGAGGCATTATGATAACCCTTGTTTGATACCCGTAATATAATTACTTCTTCCACATCGGTTGAGTAATTCCCCCACACCCTTTGCGTTGTACTCATCTTTAGTACACGATACCCCTAGTTAACCCCTCAGAGCCTATCCTTTTCGCGGTTCTCGTGATGTTTCGGTTTTTTCGGAATATCAATGAAGAGCATTGTTTACACCCCACCCCCAAATATACACCCAAATCGCCTTAGCCTACCCTGTATGCACTCACTTTTAGTGCATTATTGTTATCACCCTGAAAACCCTTAGTTCAATTATCTAGTTGCTTGCATGAGTTGCTAAGTCGAGTCATATCCTTCGTATACAGTTTTGGGACGATTGGGATTCATGGGAAAAGTTAAAGTTTATGAAAAGACGGGAAGGGAACGTTAAATTCAAATTCCCTTTGTTTTCGTAATAATGTACCCCAAGTGTTTTGATCTTTTCAATTCGGGTCAAATTAGTGTTAGAGTAATAAAAACTCAAGTGTAGGGATGTGCCTATAAATCCCTATCATTTTGATGTTACCATAGAGGATGGTAGAGTAAAAGTGTATGAAAAAAATAGAAAAAGAGAAAAAAAAATAAAGTGTTCAAAAAAAAAAAAAAAAAAAAAAAAAAAAAAAAAAAAAAAAAAAAAAACGGGCTACCATCCTACATCTATCCCTTTAAATTTATGTTTGTTTATTTCAGTTATCTAGAGTTTAGAGTGTCTAGTCTTGGCTTAGCAACGCCATTTTTCGTATGCTTGTAACATAGAGATTTTTGACTTGCCACCACTAAATAGCCTATCCCACCAAACGCTTTGTTTCCCTGCCGTAAGCCTAACGTTACAACCCTTTAAAGACCTCTTTGATAGTCTTTCCTAGGTGCTTACGCCAAAGCGATGGAGGTTTGATCTATTCTCAAGCCTATGGTAATCTATGTACTAAGACCGGTTAATGAGTGTTTATCTTTCATTTCCAACTTGATATATTTCATATACACCCGAGAGATGAGACTACCCAAACACCCCATGTGAGGTGCTAGTATGTAATTTCCGTGCTTGTTATGACTTTTGCGGGGCTTATATGTGTTGTGGACTGTTTTAAACCAATGCTTCATGACCCCTAACTTATAAATTAATTGGCTAAAAGCACATTTGCTTGAGGACAAGCAAATACCAAGTGTAGGGATATTTGATAAGGTTTTAAAATGTACCTTTTTGAGGGGTCGTTTAAGCCCTTATTTGGTCACTTTTGTATCCGTTATTACTTAATATCGTTTCTTTTCACTTTTTAGGTCTCTTGAAGGCAAATTACTGTTATGACACTTATTTGGACGAAAAGGCGCGAATATACGAAGAAAATGGCCAAAGTCAAGAATCGAGACACTCAAGCTGCTGAAATACAAGGGGACGGCGTCAGGTGTTACTTGTGACGCCGTCGGAGCACTTCTGTGACGGCTCAGTAGCCAAATTGCCTATATACAAGTGACGGCGTCGGGCTTTAAAAGAGTAGGCCGTCGCAACTCAGACGGCCTAGATTTGATCCAGACGGCGTCAGATCTGAAGAGGACGGCGTCATAGTCATAAGATGATGCCGTCGCAAGACTAACGTAGCCAAGACGAAACCCTAATGACGGCGACCTGACGGCGTTACAATTCATAAGGTGACGCCGTCGCGATTGTAATATTATATATAGAATTCGAATTTTTCAGTTTTAGTGTGTAGTCTTTTGGAGTTAAAACCTAAACCAAACCAAGGATGTCTTGTACAGTATTTTAGGGTTCCAAACCCTATCTTACACCAAGATAAGTGTTTTACTTCATTAATTCAATTATGTCTTCAATTACTTGTGTGTATGCTTGCATGTTCTCCATGTCCGGCTAATTTACTTGTGTGTTTGCTTAGGGAATATGAAACTTAATTATCGAATATTGATTGGTTGTCTCTTATCTTAATTGTTAATGATCTAGTAATGCGATAGGTCATTCGTTGTGTAATTAATGCTTGATTAATCTTTGTGACCCTTGGGCTATAACACTTAGAGTAGTTGTAGGCTAAACCATCCAAAGAGTGCCTTAGAGTTAGAGTTTATAACGCCTAGAGGTTTTGTAGACGAGACCCTTTGGTAGGTTCAAAGAGTTAGGGATAGATGCATACCCTACGACTTTAGACACACAACGCAATTAAGAATAAGGACGTGACAATTCAACCATCAATAGGAGATAATTAAGGAGTAATAAAACCTAAGTAAACACATCTTTAAACTATCATACGAGCACAAAATAATTAGACATAGACTACCAACACCTTAGATTAGATAATAGAGTAATCGGTAGAAATACCAACCCCCAAATCCAAACCCTGAGATTCGTACCTTTCCTTTCCTTAAAAAATATAAAAAGATAAAAAATAATCTTCCTCAACCCACAACCTTAGCGTAGTAACTTCTCACTAGCATTCCTATTCCCCTAGAGAACGATATCAATACCCGTGGCTTACCCTAATACTACACTACAACGATTAGGTTCACTGCCTAGGGTGTTATAAAACTTGCTCGAAGAAAAGGAAGTTCCTTTGACCCCGAACGACGCGTGTAGCGTTATCAGAGAGTTTGTGTAATATTTCCTAATTACAAAAGATTACTCTAATCTTTGTAATTAGAGAAAAGGTGTAACTCCTAATTTCCATTATAGTGAAACGTATCTTTCCTTGTCCGTGGTTTTTACCCTATTGGGGTTTTCCACGTAAAATCCGTGTGTCATCTTTATTCATATTTTCTTATTTTAGTTGCGGTTTTGCTTCAATCCGGTATCGCTTTTCTCAGCAAGTGGTATCAAGAGCTAAGGTTGGGTGTGTGTATAATTATTTATCGTATGCTCTGTGGTTGCCACTAATTAGTGGACCCTCCACATCAAAAGATAAATAAGATTATACTCACTCAAAAGGTGTCCGTTACTATTTTACACAAATAGTAGTTTTGTCGAAAAGAAGATTGTGATTGTAGCTTTGGCGACGAAATTTGAAATTGAAATGTTCAATGGGAATAATTTCTTATTGTGGAAATTAAAGATGAAGGCTATCCTTAGAAAGGATAAATGTTTGGCGGCCATTGATGAAAGGCCAGCTGAGGTCACGGATGATAGTAAATGAGACGAGATGGATGGAAATTCTATTTCAAACCTTCATCTTGCATTAGCAGATGGAGTTTTGTCAAGCATAGAAGAGAAGACAAATGAAAAGGATACATGGGATCATCTTGCACGACTGTACAAGGCAAGATCGCTCCACAACAAAATTTTCCTTAAGAGGAAACTTTATGCTCTTCGCATGGCGGAATCTACTTCGGTGACCGAGCACGTTAATAGTCTGAATACTCTATTTTATCAGCTCACGTCTTTGAGTTGTAAAATAGAGCCACGGGAATGTGCTGAAATTCTACTTCAAAGTTTACCTGACTCATATGACCAACTTATAATCAACCTAACCACTAACGTTCTTTCTGACTATCTAGTCTTCGATGATGTTGCAGCCGTTATTCTTGAAGAAGAAAACAGGGGTAATGATAAGGTTTTAAAAGGTACCATTTTGAGGGGTCGTTTTAGTCCTTATTTGATCACTTTTGTATCCGTTATTGCTTAATATCGTTCCTTTTCACTTTTTAGGTCTCTTGAAGGCAAAATGCTGGAATGGCACTTATTTGGACGAAAAGGCGCGAATATATGAAGAAAATGGCTAAAGTCAAAATCGAGACACTCACAACTGCTGAAATTAGAAGGCGACGGCGTCAGATGCTAATGGCGACGCCGTCCCAAAATTGTTGTGACGATCCAGAACCCAAAACTCGTATTTTCAAGCGACGACGTCCAGTTGTAAAAGAGTAGGCCGTCGCTACTCAGACGGCCTAGATGCAATCCAGACGACGTCAGAAGCTGAAGAGGACGGCGTCACGGACATAAGGTGACGCCGTCGCAAGGTTAACGTGGCCAAGACGAAACCCTAATGACGGCGACACGACGGCGTCACGAAACATAAGGTGACGCCGTCGCATATGTAATCTTATATATAGAATCCGAATTTTTCAGTTTTGTGGAGAGTCTTTTGGAGTAAAAACCTAAAACCGAACCTAAGGTGTCTTGTACAGTATTTTAGGGTTTTAAACCCTATCTTACACCAAGATAAGTCTTTACTTCATTAATTCAATTATGTCTTTGATTATTTGTGTGTATGCTTGCATGTTTTCCATGTCCGGCTAATTTATTTGTGTGTTTGCTTAGGAAGTATGAAACTTAATTATTGAATATTGATTGGTTGTTTCTTATCTTAGTTGACTAATGATCTAGTAATGCGATAGGTCATTCGTTGTGTACTTAATGCTTGATTCATCTTTGTGAACCTTAGAATATAATTACCTGAGTAGTTGTAGGCTAAACCATCCAAAGAGTGCCTTAGAGTAGGAGTTTATCATCCCTAGTGGGTTTGTAGACGAGACCCTTTGGTAAGTTCAAAGAGTTAGGGAGAAACGCATACCCTACAACTTTAGACACACAACGCAACTAAGAATAAGGACGTGACAACTCAACCATCAATAGGAGATAATTAAGGAGTAATACAACCTAAGTAAACACATCTTTAAACTATCATACGAGCACACATTAATTAGACATAGACTCCCACAACCTTAGTTTAGATAATTAGATAATAGTAGAGTAATCGGTAGAAATACCAACCCCCCAAATCCAATACCCGAGATTCGTACCTTTCCATTTCATAAAATATAAAAATACAAAAAATAATCTTCTTCAACCTTAACCTTAGCATAGTAACTCCTTACTAGCATTCCTATTCCCCTAGAGAACGTTATCAATACCAGTGGCTTACCCTAATTACTACACTACAACGATTAGGTTCACTGCCTAGGGTGTTATAAAACTTGCTCGAAGAAAAAGGAAGTTTCCTTGACCCCGAACGACGCGTGTAGCGTTATCAGGTAACAATAGGGAGGACAGACAGACCAGTTCAAAACAGGTGGAGGCTTTGGTGGTGAAAAGAGGAAGGTCAATGGAACGTGGCCCCAGTGGGAGTCACAATCATGGTAAATCTAGAATAGGAAAGAAGAAGAATTTTAAATGCTACAAATGTGGCAAGCCGGGTCACTTTAAGAAAGATTGTCGGGGTTTAAGTACCTCTAATCCTCAGGGAAATTTCGGTAGCACTTCCGAAGATGGTAACGCTCTATGTTGTGAAGCAGCGGTTGCAAATGAAGGTAGGAAAATATTTGCAAATGTATGGCTGTTCGATACAGGAGCTACTTTTCATATGACCGCAAGAAGAGAATGGTTTCATCAATATAAACCTATCTCTGGAGGCGGATCTGTGTACAGTTGCAATGATCATGAACTAAAGATCATTGGAATTGGAAATATCATGGTGAAGGTGCATGATGGTATAGTTCGTACTATTCGGGATGTGCGACACGTGGAGGGCCTGAAAAGAATCTATTGTCTTTAGGACAATTGGATGATCTTGGTTGTAAGGTTGAAATACAAAACAAGATCATGAAAGTTATAAAAGGCACGCTTGTACTTATGAAAGGTGAAAAGGTGGCTGCGAACTTATACCAACTGAAGGGAAAGATAATGGAGGAGGCAGAAGCATCTGTTGCTTCACATAGTCCAAGTCATAGAGGTGCAGTAACATGGCATTAGAAGCTTGGACATATGTTAGAACAAGGAATGAAGATTCTTGTGGAAAGGAAGCTAAAGGTTTCTTTACCTTTCTGTGAACATTGTGTTATTAGCAAGCAGCATCGCCTAAAATTCAAGACATCGATTTATAGAAGTGTTTCTGTTCTAGAATTGGTTCACTCTGATGTGTGGCAAGCACCGGTTCAGTCCCTGGGAGGAGCAAGGTATTTTGTATCTTTCATTGATGACTATTCCAGGAGATGTTGGGTGTACCCAATCAAGAAGAAGTCGGATGTGTTTGAAGTTTTCAAGGTTTACAAAGCGCGGGTAGAACTTGATTCTGGAAAGAAGATCAAGTGTTTGAGGACAGATAATGGAGGCGAATATACAGGTGATGAATTTGATACTTTTTGCAGGCAAGAAGGTATCAAAAGGCAGTTCACGGTGGCATACACTCCTCAATCAAATGGAGTGGCAGAGCGGATGAACAAAACCTTGTTAGAAAGAGCAAGAGCAATGTTGGCAACTGCAAGCTTGGAAAAATCGTTCTGGGCGGAAGCAGTAAATACCGCTTGTTATGTGATAAATCGGTCACCTTCAACTGCGGTTGAGTTGAAGACACCGATGGAGATGTGGACGGGAAAGCCAGTCAACTATTCGGACCTTCATATATTCGGAAGTCCTGTGTACGTGATGTACAATACCCAAGAAACTACGAAGCTGGATCCAAAATCCAGAAAGTGTTTGTTCTTGGGATATGCTGACGGAGTAAAGGGGTATCGGTTGTGGGACCCCACTGCCCACAAAGTAGTCGTCAGCAGAGATGTTGTCTTTGTGGAAGACAAAATTCAAGAGAATGAAGAAGGTAATAGCACTACAAGAGAAACTACATCAATACAGATGGAAAAGCAAATTCAGTCGAGTGATTCTTCTGAAGCCGTACCACAGCACGAGGTGAATGAGGCAACTGAGTCTCAAGCTCCAATGACTCGTACTCTTAATCGTGAAAGAAAACGTCCGGTGTGGCACTCGGATTATGTTATGGAGAGCAATGTTGCATACTGTCTTCTTACAGAGGAAGGAGAGCCATCAACTCTTCAAGAAGCACTGAATAATTCAGATGTGTCATTCTGGATGGGAGCAATGCAAGAAGAGATTAAAGCTATTCATAAGAATAAAACATGGGAACTGATGCCACTACCGGAAGGTAGAAAACCCATTGGAAACAAATGGGTGTACAAGATCAAGAGGAACGGTGATGACCAGGTGGAGAGGTATCATGCAAGATTGGTAGTCAAAGGATATGCTCAGAAAGAGGGAGTCGACTTTAGCGAAATATTTTCCCCTGTGGTTCGAATGACAACTGTTCAAGTGGTTCTGGCAATGTGTGCTACGTATGATTTACATCTAGAGCAACTAGATGTGAAAACTGCATTTCTTCATGGAAATCTTGAGGAAGAAATTTACATGCTCCAACTAGAAGGTTTTAAACAAAAAGGAAAAGAGAACTTGGTTTGCAGGTTAAACAAATCTCTGTACGGGTTAAAGCAGGCGCCGCGGTGTTGGTACAAGAGATTTGATTCTTTCATCATTAGTCTTGGATATAACATACTACACGCATACCCTTGTGCATATTTCAAGAGGTTTGGAGACAATGATTTTGTCACATTGCTGTTATATGTTGACGACATGTTGGTTGCAGGCCCCAACAAAGATCGTATCAGTAAACTGAAGGTACAACTCGTTAGGGAATTTGAGATGAAAGACTTGGGACCAGCAAACAAGATTCTAGGGATGCAAATTCATCGAGATAGAGTTAGTAGGAAGATTTGGCTTTCACAGAAGAGTTACTTGAAGAAAATCTTGCAACGGTTCAACATGCAAGATTGTAAGCCAATATCAACCCCGTTTCCTACTAATGTCAAGTTATCCTCCAAGATGAGTCCTAGCAGTGAAGAAGAGAGGATGGAGATGTCTCGAGTACCGTATGCATCAGCAGTGGGAAGTTTAATGTTCGCAATGATTTGTACAAGACCAGACATTGCACATGCAGTAGGAGTAGTAACTCGGTACATGGCGGAACCTGGTAGAGAGCATTGGGAAGCTGTGAGGAGGATCCTTAGATATATCAAGGGAACCTCAGATGTTGCATTATGTTGTGGGGATTCGGGTTTAACTATCAAGGGATAAGTTGATTCGGATTATGCAGGTGATTTTGACGGAAGTAAATCAACCACCGGGTATGTATTTACACTTTGTGGCGGAACAGTAAGCTGGGTTTCAAAACTGCAGTCAGTTGTGGCTATGTCAACAACAGAAGCAGAATACGTTGCAGCTGCTCAAGCCAACAAAGAAGCAGTATGGTTGAAGATGTTGTTGGAAGAGCTCGGGCACGAACAAGAGAAAATTACTTTGTTTTGTGATAACCAGAGTGCCTTGTATCTTGCAAGGAATCCAACATTTCATTCAAAGACAAAGCATATACGAGTTCAGTATCACTTCATTCATGAGAAAGTGGAAGAAGGAACCGTGGATATGCAGAAAATTCATACTAATGATAACGTGGCAGATTATCTGACGAAAGCAATCAACTGTGACAAGTTTATATGGTGTCGATCCTCATGCGGCCTAGTGGAAACGTAAGTAACATGAAAGTGCAAGGAAGGATAATGGTGTGAATATCGATTTAGCTTCAATCAGATCTTCAAGTGGGAGATTGTTAAATAAATGGTGCTATTTGATTGGTTGCATGGAAAGTAGCATGATACTTTTGACCATAGCCTACAATTTGGTCAGTTGCATTATTTTGGATGGTGGCATGAGAACTGGAATTGTTGGCGCCTACATTTTAAGTTGTATATTGACCAGCTAGTTCTCACATGCAATCTAGTGTCTTGCCAACACTATAAATAGGGGAGTTTATAGCCTCATTTGATCATCCCATCCTTTCCAAATGTAGTAAACAAGTCTCCTGAGTTTATAAGGTTTTAGAGAGTTTGTGTAATATTTCCTAATTACAAAAGATTACTCTAATCTTTGTAATTAGTGAAAAGGTGTAACTCCTAATTTCCATTATAGTGAAACGTATCTTTCCTTGCCCGTGGTCTTTACCCTATTGGAGTTTTCCACGTAAAATCCGTGTGTCATCTTTATTAGTATTTTCTTATTTTAGTTGCGGTTTTGCTTCAATCCGGTATCGCTTTTCTCAACAGTAAGCCAAGCCATCTTTGGGAGTGGGTTGTAAATAATTTGTATACCTTGTGCTTGGAATAGACGCCTTTTGGTGGTGGTGTGAACCTGACGCCGTAATATACATTGTGAAGAAAAATAGATTCTAATGAAAACAAAATACTTTTATCACTTCTGAATCAATAATACAATACCAGATCTTCTATTCTCAAATAGAATGAATCAATAACCAGTATTTGATCTCAATCAAATAACAAGAAACTAATAACAACTGAGTAACAAAGTATTTTGATCAAGACAATCAAAACACGAATTAGGGTTTTATTTTAGAGAGAGAGTGAGTATATCGTAAGCTTTGTAGAGAGAGAGATAATAGCAGATATGAAAGTTATGAGAGAAGTCTCATGACTTCAGCTTATATAATCTCCAAACTTCCATTGAGCCCCTTCATCCTTCAATCTTGCTGAATTTCATCCAAAATATAAACCAAGCTAAAAAAGTTTACACTTCCAGTCCTTCCAGAAATATATCTTCTATATCCAGCACTAAACCACTCTCTTAGCATATAAAACTAAACAAACACAAAAGAGAATAACTCGGATATCATAATCAGATTAAAACAAACATATTCAGACTATAATTCTCAACACCCCCTTTAATCTGATAATTGATATATGTCAAACATTCCAAGATTTTTAACCAAAAAATCATGTTGTAATGTGTCCAACCCCTTGGTAAGGATATCTGCAATTTGATTTGCAGAATCCACTTTAACAGTTTTAACAACACCATTTAAAATCTTCTCAAAAACAAAATGTAAATCAATCTCAAGATGTTTTGTTCTTTCATGAAAAACTGGGTTGGCTGCTATTTTAATAGCAGACTTACTGTCACAATGAAGTGGAACAGGTAGAAGACCAGAAATGTTAAGATCTTTTAAAACTTTTAAAATCCAGATTACTTGGTTAATGAAGCAAGAGCTCTGTACTCTGCTTCAGTAGAGCTTTTAGAGAGAGTAGGTTGCTATTTACTTTTCCAAGAAACTAAAGACCATTCAGAAAAACATAATATCCAGTAACAGACCTCCTTGTAACAATACATTTAGCCCAATCAGCATCAGAATAAGCAAGAAGAGACATACCAGAATTCTTGGTAATATGAATACCCAAACCTGGAGCTCCTTTAAGATACTTAAGTATCTTTAAACCTATTCTGAGATGAGACTTAAGAGGAGAATGCATGAACTGGCTTAAACAGTGAACATCATATGAAATATCAGGCCTAGTATTAATAAAGTAAATAAACTTTCCCATAAGCTTCTGATAATCAGTAATATTATCAATTAAAGGATCATTATTAGTGGCTTCATTAGATATAACCAATTTAGACTGCAAAGGAGTTTTAGAAGGTTTACAACCAAGCATACCATACTCACTTAACAAATCTAAACAATACTTTCTTTGATTCAAACAATTCCCTTTATCAGTCTCAGCAACTTCAATACCAAGAAAATATTGCAACTTTCCTAAATCCTTAATCATGAACTTAGTTTTAAGAAAGGTTTTGAAATTGTTAATTTCATCAATATTATTCCCAGTAACAATAATATCATCAACATAAACTAGTAATGCAATAAACACATCATCTTTAGACTTTGTACATAAAGAATAATCGCTTTTACTTTGAACAAAGCCATTTTCAATAAGAGCAGATGTAAGTTTAGCATTCCATTGCCTAGGAGCTTGTTTTGAACAAAGCCATTTTCAATAACGCTACACGCGTCGTTCGGGGTCAAAGAAACTTCCTTTTCTTCGAGCAAGTTTTATAACACCCTAGGCAGTGAACCTAATCGTTGTAGTGTAGTATTAGGGTAAGCCACGGGTATTGATATCGTTCTCTAGGGGAATAGGAATGCTAGTGAGAAGTTACTACGCTAAGGTTGGGGTTGAGGAAGATTATTTTTTATCTTTTTTATGTTTTTTAGGAAATGGAAAGGTACGAATCTCAGGGTCTGGATTTGGGGGTTGGTATTGCTACCGATTACTCTACTTATCTAATTATCTAATCTAAGGTGTATGTAGTCTATGTCTAATTATTGTGTGCTCGTATGATGATTTAAAGATGTGTTTACTTAGGTTTTATTACTCCTTAATTATCTCCTATTGATGGTTGAATTGTCACGTCCTTATTCTTAATGCGTTGTGTGTCTAAAGTCGTAGGGTATGCCTTAATCCCTAACTCTTTGAACTTAACAAAGGGTCTTGTCTACAAAAACCTCTAGGAATTATAAACTCTTACTCTAAGGCACTCTTTGGATGGTTTAGCCTACAACTACTCTAAATGTTATAGCCCAAGGATCACAAAGATTAATCAAGCATTAAGTACACAACGAATGACCTATTGCATTACTAGATCATTAACAATTAAGATAAGAGACAACCAATCAATATTCAATAATTAAGTTTCATCTTCCCTAAGTAAACACACAAGTAAATTAGCCGGACATGGAGAACATGCAAGCACACACACAAATAATTGAAGACATAATTGAATTAATGAAGTAAAACATTTATCTTGATGTAAGATAGGGTTTGGAACCCTAAAATACTGTACAAGACAGCCTTGGTTCGGTTTAGGTTTTTACTCCAAAAGACTACACACTAAAACTGAAAAATTCGGATTCTATATATAATATTACAACTGCGACGGCGTCACCTTATGAATTGTGACGCCGTCATGTCGCCGTCATTAGAGTTTCGTCTTGGCCACGTTTGTCTTGCGACGGCTTCACCTTATGCTTGTGACGCCGTCCCCTTCAGTCTCTGACGCCGTCTGGATCAAATCTAGGCCGTCTTAGTTGCGACGGCCTACTCTTTTAAAGCCTGAAGCCGTCTCTTGAGAATAAGCAATTTGGCTACTGAGCCGTCACAAAGTGCTCCGACGGCGTCGCAGTTAAGCAGTGACGCCGTCACCTTCAGTTCCAGCAGCCTGAGTGTCTCGATTATTGACTTTGGCCATTTTCTTCGTATATCCGCACCTTTTCGTCCAAATAAGTGCCATTCCAGCATTTTGCCTTCAAGAGACCTAAAAAGTGAAAAGGAACGATATTAAGTAATAACGGATACAAAAGTGATCAAATAAGGGCTTAAACGACCCCTCAAAAAGGTACCTTTTAAAACCTTATCAGCAATATTAAGTAAGCATCTAACCGTGACCATTTTAACAACAGGTGAAAAAGTTTCCTCATAATCAATACCTTCCTTTTGATTATATCCTTTAGCAACAACTCTAGCTTTATATCTATCTATTTCTCCATCAGACTTATACTTAATTTTGAATACTCATTTACTTCCAATAGCTTTTCTACCAGGAGGTAAAACAGTGACTTCAAAAGTATCATTTCTATATAAAGCCTCAATCTCATTATTCATAGCATCAGTCCAATAGATAGATTCAACAGCTTCAAAATAGTTTCTTGGTTCATGACTTTTGTTCAACTGAAGAGTAAAACAATAGTTTCTAGAGTTAAGTTTAGAATAATTCACAAATTTTTCAATTCCATACTTAACTATAGATTCAACCACAAAATCATTATAATTTCTAGGAAAAACAGAAGGTCTAGAAGACCTTCTCAAAGGTACTTCTGCCTGAACTATAGAATTTGAATCAAGATTCAGATTACCCTCAGAATTAATATTATCTTCAAGTGTAGTTACCATCTCATTCTCATCAGCAGAAACACTGCTATCACTGTTATGATCAGTGACATGGTTTCTACCAGATGATGAAGAGTTGCTACCCTCACTTGGTGACTCAATGTCACTATTCAGATTAGGGTCTACTCTCTCTTCATCATTGGGTAGTTCAGGGGTTTCATTATCAAAAAAGTTCAACTGATTTAAGTCTTGAAAAACATTTTCAGAAGTAGAATTGTTCTTATCAGTAGTTAAGTCTTTAAAAGGAAAAATAGACTCAAAAAATTTAACATCTCTAGAAAAGATGAACTGATGCTTATCAAGACTATATAACGTATATCCCTTTTTAGAATTAGAATACCCAATCATAACACATTTCTCAGATCTATTACCAAGTTTATCATGATTATTAACAATAGTAGCAAAGCACAAACAACCAAACATCCTTAAATTGCAGAGAGTAGGTTTTTTGTTATATATCATCTCAAAAGGAGATTTCCCATTAAGCACAGAAGAAGGCAATATGTTAATCAGAAAAGTAGCCGTAAGAATACACTCAGTCCAAAACTTAAGTGGAATTCCCCCTGTCATATGCTGGTTAGCACCATAATCCACAATCTTTCTAGAAAAGTAGCAGTGTCATATCACACCAGAATCCACAATCTTTCCATTAGAACTAAGTTTAGATTTTAAATTGGTATTTGTGAAAAAGAACTTGTGAAAATTTTAATTAAAAACCTTACTAGTATTAAAATAAGTACCTGCCATATTGGCCTGCACACTATTCCATTTAATAGAGTTGTCTTTGATGAGAGAGATAAGAGTAGTAAGTTGTTCATCTGTAAAGCCAGAAGATGAACTAGACCCCACAGAGTTATTATTAGAAAATATTTTTTGAGAAGTCTCAGGTCTGTTATTGTTACCCTTTTATCCAAAATTTGGAGGATACCCAATCAATTTAAAACATCTGTCCTGAGTATGTCCATTAAAACCACAATGATCACAAACAAGAGCAGAACCAGTGTTTCTTCTATTATCAGATAATTTATTAAAATTAGCAATAGGAGGATTAGCCTGAGTACTCTGATTGATAGGTCTAGCATTCTGATTAGTTTGATTATTAACTTGATTCACAACTCTAGTAGCAAAAGCAGAATTATGATTTCTACTAGAACTACCAGTCACAACATTCCTATGATTCTCTTCACTACTGATAATAGCATAAGCACCCTTAACATCAGGAAAAGGATCTCTAGAAAGAATATTACTCCTTATTTGCATATAAGTATCATCCAGACCCATTAAAAATTGCATAAGTTTCATAAGTTGATTATGCTTTTTAAAATCATCAGCAGCATGACAAGTGCACCTAGGTAATTGAACCATAGCATCAAATTGTTTCCACAAAGTACTTAACTTATTAAAATATTCAGAAATAGTAGTGCCATTCTGAGTTAAAGAGTGAATTTTATGATGCAGATTAAAAGTAACAGAACCATCTTTTGGAAAAAAAATTGACCAGGAAGCACTTTTGGAAAAAAATTGACCAAGAAACAACTCTTCAGAGATGGAATTTAGAATCCATCCCAACACAATGGCATTAACCCTATCCCATTGTCTTCCCAAAACTTCATCAACATTAGACCTTCTACAAGTGCCATCAATAAAACCAGTTTTATTTTTTCCATCTAATGCTAACATCATAGCACAAGACCAGACATTATAATTCTCAGTTCCTTTTAGTTTTATTGAAACCACAGTCAAAGAAGCTGAATCATTAGGGTGTAAATGTAAAGGATGACTCAAATCCAATTTACTTATTAAAGTGACAGGGTTATCAGGTTCATACTCATCATCAGTATAACCATGAACAGAATTATGAACATACATGATTCAAGAACAGATAATCAAGCACACAAGAAAGGTAGAGAAAGTAGTTCACAGGCTTTCCTTGCCACTAAAGTGGTAGGTCAAGGGCGCACACAAGCACACAAGAACAGAAACAAGAATCAAAATAAAAAAGTACAAATAATCTCAATCTCAACCAATCACAACTTCCAATAATCCCAAATCCTATCCTCCGGCAATCTAGACAGAAAAGAATAAGAACAGAAATTAAAAAGAGAGTGCGAGAGGTGTTACAGAGCACGCAATAACAATCAGCAGCGAAAACCAAACCTACTATACTCTAGATTCACTTAGTCTAGAGATATAGCAGATATATAGCAAGAACCTAGTACCAAGATCCAAGAACCAACAAACCCTAATTTTTTAGAATTAGGGAAAATCACCAGAACCACTTTAATCGATTACCAAACACTAGATCTTATCGATTAACCAACCTTAATCGATTACAGAAGCCTTCAATCACAAAAGCCCCAAAATATACCAAACCCTATTTTTTTAGAAATTAGGGGTTTTCCAGAAAACTTCAAGATTAATAAAATTCACCACAAGATCTATCAATTAACACAAGTTAATTGACCAAGAAACAATCAATTTTTAAAAAACCCAATTTTATCAAGAAACCCTAATTTTCAAAAACGATATTCAGAGCAACCTGGCTCTGATACCATGAATAAAAATAGATTCTAATGATAAAAAAATACTTTTATTACTTCTGAATCAATAATACAAAACCAGATCTTCTATTCTCAAATAGAATGAATCAATAACCAGTATTTGATCTCAATCAAATAACAACAAACTAATAACAACTGAGTAACAAAGTATTTTGATCAAGACAATCAAAACACGAATTAGGGTTTTATTTTAGAGAGAGAGTGAGTATATTGTAAGCTTTGTAGAGAGAGAGATAATAGCAGATATGAAAGTTATGAGAGAAGTCTCATGACTTCAGCTTATATAATCTCCAAACTTCCATTGAGCCCCTTCATCCTTCAATCTTGCTGAATTTCATCCAAAATATAAACCAAGCTAAAGACTTTTACACTTCCAAACCTTCCAGAAATATATCTTCTATATCCAGCACTAAACCACTCTCTTAGCATATCAAACTAAACAAACACAAAAGAGAATAACTCAGATATCATAATCAGATTAAAACAAACATATTCAGACTATAATTCTCAACACATTGGCATGAACATATGTAATTCTGCAAAATAGGGTGGGAAAATGTAAGTTATAAAAATCAATAATCTATTTTAAACGAGTGGCTAATGCTTGATTTGCGAAACATATTATCAATTTTTGTTTTTGGATAGAACCATCGGTGTTATATTTATTTAATTTATAGGACGCCTTGGCTTTTTAGCATTTAATTAAGCTTAAATTTTTGACCGCTATCTAGCTAATTATAAAAAATAAAATTCAAAACGCTACTTTAAGCCTTTTACGATAAGTTAGACGGGTTTGCTTCTATAATTTGATCTAGGGTGTTCACACATCGGGTAAAACCCACAATTAAGAACCGAAAATCAAAAGCAAATCGAACCGAAATAAATATTAGATATTTTGTTTGAATATGGTTTTAGTAAAATGAAAACTGAATCGAAAACGAATTCACACACACACACACATACATATACATAATGAAACCATAAAAACTCATAAATATAACATCTTTTTAACTTGAAATTTTTTTTAGTGCTAACAATCTATAAAAGTAAATAAATAAATAAATATATATATATATATATATATATATATATATATATATATATATATATATATATATATATATATATATATATATATATATATATATATGTAGTATATATTATGTAATTCGAGTTATTCGGGTCAATTCAAAAACCAAACCGAATTTAAATACGGTTTTCGATAAATATTTAATCAAACTAACCGAATCGATGAACACCCCTGATTTGATCTCAAGTTTAACCTAATAGTATATGTTAATTATTTTTTCCACAATCTGAAACAAAAAACGGACTTTTTTTTTTTACAAAGTGCCCCGTTTACCCCTAAGTAATTATGTAAAATTTAGTTTTGTGGTTCTGCCAAGGGCTTTCTTGTTAAAACTGATCATATCGAGAAATGTACTCGTTAGATATTATCTTTTGTATACGGGAGTGTAGGGTTTCATCATAAAAATCAAAATCGAAATTGAATCTAACCGGATTTGTAACCAAACCAAATTAAATATTAGGTTTTAAGTTCGATTATGATTTTGACGAAATAAAAACCGGACCGAAAACCGAATTCACATTAATATATATATCTTTTACAAATTTATATTTATGAAAACATGAAATATAATTATTTTTATATTTATATTAAAAAAAAGTTTAAAATTCTTTCATTGTATAAATATAGCATTTTCTAAGTTTTGAGTTTTTTAAGCAAACAATTTATATAATTAAATAAATACATAATTAAAATTTTATAATTCGAGTTATTAGGTTCGCTTTTCGGTTATTCGGTTTGGATGGTTTAATCCAATTTGAATTTGGTTCGATTAAATTTTCAGTTTTAACTAAAAAAATTTAAACAAACTAATCAAACCGAACAAACTAATAACCCTACTTCCGTAAACCCAAAAATTCCATATTTAAAAGGGACCCCTAAGCTTCTATTTGTAAGAATCCAAATTATATAGCATGTACAGCTAATATTGGTTTTTCAATAGAATATGAATAGTTCAAAACGTAAACGTGTAGGAAGGACGGATAAAGTAAATATCATACCGAGAAATAAACTCGTTTGATATAATCTTCCGTAAACCCAAGAATGGAACACTAGTTTCTATTTGTAAGAATCCAAATTATATAGCATATACAGCTAATATTGGTTTCTATTGGTTTCTAAATAGGATTTATATGTTAATTAAAAAAGGTGAAAAACCAACTTAATTTATAATGATGGGAGGGGTTCAAGACACACAAGTTTCCCGATATGGAATTGCCATGATTCAAGGTTTTAAAATGAGCGTTGAAACATTTGCATAAATTAATGATTAATGTTTTGTATAAAAGGAATGAAACGGATATCATGGGAATATGTAAATGAGATAGCATGCGTTTAAAATTACCACTAAAAGCCGAGGTTTTTATACCTAAAGTTAAAATCTGTGAGTTTATGTAATCATGGTTATAAGCTTAGAAGATTTTCTCTCATTTACCAATGTCGGACAAGACCTAAACTCATATCCATCTTTTAAGTTTTTGTTTCATGTCGAACACAGGTTAATAAGAGGAATTGAAGTATCCCTTGCAACATTTTGTCGTTAATAATTTAATAAGAGGAAGAGGATCCTGAGGAAGAACAACCCGAGAGACGAAGTTAGTTCCCTTCTCTGAATGACAATTGTTGGGTTAGTCTCTTGTAATGTTACTGATACATCAAGTACTACGTATAAAACAAACGTTACATGCCTCAATTATTATATAAATAACGAAGGTAAAAAGTTAAAATTAATTTCATAATAGATGGTAAAAATAGCTAAACAAACTACACATGATCTCAATTTGTAAGAGTGACATGTGGGAAACTGTGTACACTTTTATTAATAATAAATCAGATTACAGTTATTAAATAACAGAATGTAAAAACAGGAAATAAACACAGACAGAAAGGGGTAGAATGAGAAGACAGACACTATAGAACGTTAATAAAGTTAAAGCAGTAAAGGTCGTGGCAAGAGGCTCGTGTTTAACACGATTCCCTTAAAACAGATTCGCCGTCTGTTTTCCAGGGTACAACTGCCAAAGCTGATGTACAGCCAGACGTGACAAACTTGCCTGAAAGATCACGGAAGCAACTTGCGTTTCTGATCGAATGAATTGCTGGAAATCGGCTGCAGAGGAGTCACGTAATTATCTGTGTAAAAACTGAATGAGATGCGTTTAATATATAGGCTAAACCTACCTTGGTCACCAAGAAAGATATCTGCCAAATAATACACAGATTTGCGAATCTGTTAAAACATTAAACACGGGTTTGTTATCTTCCATTTATTTAAACCGATTCTATTAAACTTGTTTACAAAGTTTAAATCAGTTCCAAAAATAAATGGACACAAATCTGGAAATAATGACAACGAAATCAGCAGCAAAAAGATACGCAAGTATGCGAGATTTCGGAGCTGCATTCGTGTCCGCAGGTCGCGCGGGCTCGCATGAGTTCAGAAGCTTCGAACTCATTTTGGCCCAGAAATCCTGAAATCTGCATCCCCCTGCGCGCGCGCACGTAGGTGTTGGAGTAAAACCAACAAATTTTGAAGATTCATATCAAGATTTCTATATAAACAAGGTTTCACTTCTTGTTTTGGGCGATGTGGGATACTCCCACTTTTCCAAATTTTGTGTTTCAAGTGCCTCACTTTGAGACACGATATCTCATTCATATCAACTCCATTTTGGACATACTTTAGCTCGTTGCGAAGCTCTCGTCGAGGAGAACGCAAAGCTATCAAGAAATATAAATATATATAACATATACATATATTAAATAGTGTCCAAAATTTGCAAAAACTCATTTTGCAAAACTATTTTCCAACATGACCTAGCTAGAAGAAAGATTTGTAAGAGTGACCCAACTCATTCAATTTTTTTCTATTTTCATTTTTCTTTCTTATTAATCTTCTTACTTCTAAAACATTATCAAAATTGTTTCTTGATTCTATATCTACGTTTTTTTTAATACTGATTTGTAGTTACATTTTATTACAGTAAAGTGCTATTCTTCTATCACGTTAGGAAAATGATTCTTGATTCTATTTTTGTTCAAGTAACTCACTTGCAGTTTGCGACACATAGCTATTTTAATTTGTACCATGAAACGAGTATGGTATTGTCCTCAACTCTTGTCCAGGCTCAGGATAAATTTAGTTAGGACATTACCTGGTCGAATGGAAAAAACTATAAAGGTGCTAAGAACTAAAAATGGTAGTCTAGAATTAAATCATGAAACCTAAAACATATGGTGTACTAGCGTTAGGAGTGAGTACGCTAGTTTCATTGTCGTTTCATTATGGATTAATACAAAAACATTGAAGCTTATAATTTTTCCAAGCTTCTCCACAAATCCCAATAAACTTTTTTTTGGGTAAAAGATCAAAGACCCGGTAAAATATTACTCCAAAAAATGTTTAAGTACAAAAGATATAGATGAATCTCATATCTCAGCCCGTTATATAGCCGAAAAAACTTACATAACAAGATACTTCCTATTAACCCCAATAAACTTTATTGAAAGATGCTTAAGCTTGAAAGACTCATATTAACTTCTAGACATACAATCCCTATTTACTATGGGACAAAAAGTCCAAATGATTTCAACAAAATATACTAAGTATCTATTTCACTAATCTAATAGGATTATACAAGTTATACTCCTATCATCTACAAGACATTGTTTCGAACATTTAGACTTAGCATTGGAGTCTTTGCACAAAACCTTAAGAGTTCGTATAATTTTTTGGGATTTTTTTTATGCAAGTGTGTGTTACACACATGCACACATGTCATCTTCAAAAGCCCCAAAGCCTACTTTTAACTTCAAGACATATATTCTCAATGCACTATGGTATATAACCTTGGAAGATATTCTCTCATCTATCTATGTGGGACAAAAGGTTCATATTGTTTCATCATAAAATAGTATCTATTTCACTAATCAAATAGGCTGATACTCATATCATCTACCTAGAATAAAACATCGATCATAATTAACTAGTCCAACTATACTCTAGATACAAGTTTGGTTAATAAAGGATATCGCAAATGCAAACACATATTCTACTATGTTAAATTAGTGACACATTTGGCAACTCAGCTTGTGACATCGTCATATTGAAGCCTATTGTGCGACAATAGACTATGTTAATAAGAGGAAGGGGATCCTCATGAAGAACAACCCGAGAGACGAAGTTAGTTCCCCTTTTATGAATGACCATTGGTTAGTCTTTTCTAATGTTTACTAATACACTAACAATAAAACAAACTTTACCTATCTATATTACCGTATAAATATCATAGGTAAAAAGTAAACATTGACTTCATAATAGAGGGTAAAATAGTAACTAAAAAACTACGCATCATGCAAGTTGTTCTTCTTACTTCTGTAACATTAGCAAAATTGTTTCTTGCTTCTATATCTACGTTTTTTTTATTATACTGATTTGTAGTTATATTGATTACAGTAAATTAAAGTGCTATTCTACCAACATGTTAAAATAATGTTTCTTGATTCTATATTTGGTTTAAGTAACTCACTTGCAGTTTGCGACACAATGCTTTTTGTAATCTGAAACGGGTATGGCATTGTCCTCAACTTGTGTCCAGGCTCAAGATAAATGTATACAGCACATCACCTGGTCGAATGGGAAAAACCATATAACTGTGTAAAGAACTAAAAGTCTAGACTCTAGAATTAAATCACGAAGCCTAAAAGGGAGGGAAAGAAGTGATCATAAGCAAAAGAAAAGGGATGGAAATAAGTGATCAATCTCTAGTAACAATTTGGGTGAGAGTTAGCTATCGTTTGTTTTTTTCTAATAAGCACCTTTTTTCCTCTTTTCACTTATTTTGTCTGCAGGGAGGGCAGAGGTTTCTGTTTGTTTTTTTTGCAGACATACGTGTTTTTTTTCACTTTTTTCCTCTTCTAAATTTCAGATATTATCTTTCACTTCTTACATCTTCTTTCACAACCCCTACATCTCTTTCTCAATATCTTACATCTCTTTTACGTTTCGTGCGTCTTTTTACGTTTTCGTCCGTTTTTTACATTTTCATCCGTTCTTTTACGTTTTCGTCCGTTTTTTACGTTGTCCCCTCTTTTTTTATGTTTTCGCCATTTTTTTACGTTTTCGTCCGTTTTCTTTTATTTTCGCCCATTTTCTAAAGTTTTCGTCCACTTTATTACGCTTACCTTCGTTTTTTATGTTTTCGTCTGTTTTTTTATGGTTTCGTCTGTTTTTTATGTTTTCGTCTGTTTTTTTACGTATTCTTCCGTTTTTTTACGTTTTCGTCCCTTTTTTTTACGTTTCATCCGTTTTCTTACGTTTTTGTCCGTTTTCGTCCGTTTTCACCTAGTTTTTACGTTTTCATCCATTTTTTACGTTTTCGATCATATTTTTCCGTTTTCGTCTGTTTTTTTTACGTTTTCGTCGGTTTCTTACATTTTCGTAAAAAAAAGAAAGATAGTGTAAGAAAACGGATGAAAACGAAAGAAAACAGACGAAAACGTAAAAAAAAAACGTTCGAAAATTTAAAAAACAAATGAAAACGGACGAAAACGTAAGAAAATGGACTAAAACGTAAAAAACGAAAGAAAACGTAAAAGACAGACGAAAACGTAAAAAACAGACGAAAACGGACTAAAACGTAAAAAAAACCAGCGAAAACATAAAAAACCAACAAAAACGTAAAAAAAACGGACAAATGCGTATAAAAACAAACAAAAACTTAAAAAAGGGATCGAAAACTTTAAAAACAGACAAAGACGTAAAAAACAGACGAAAATGTAAAAAACGGTCGAAAACGTAAAAGAATACCAAAACGTAAGAAAACCAATGATCCATCATTTGACCCATATGACAAAAGGATTTCTAGCACAAAAAACGGTCGATATTTTATATTTTGAACCATTATGTATTGTCTTTAATACTTCGTATTTTAGCGATTGCTTGTTTTGCACTCAATAGCACAAAAAATACTAGTGAAAAAGAAAAAAGAAAAGGAAAAAGAAAAAAAGAAGAAAAAGAAAAGAAGTACTTCAATAGCACAAAAAATAAATGGTCTTCTTCTTGCAGATGAAGAGCTTAAATGTACCTCTTCTTTTGCAGACATGGTTTGCAAATGAAGAGGTAAAAGCTCTGAAAAAATAAACGACGCCTTAGTGTTCTAATTCAAGAAAAAGTTCCTAGCAATCATCCTCCTGAAGTGAGTAATTTCTAATCATTTAATTGGTTGTTATTAAAAGTTAGGATTCGTAAGCAAATTTGGGGATTTTGTTTAAAAAGGAAATTTAAGTAATAGTGTTTACATGTTAAGTTCTTTTGATGGGTAATGAGTAATTAGTGATTTTTGGGGGTTTTCTTATATGATCATATGAATATTGGAGATGAATTTGGGTTATAGTAATGGGTTGTGTAAACCCTTTTTATTAGTATTTCTTTTGAGTTAATAACAAGTAAATGTGATGATTCATGGTTAGGATCAAGATTGATGGTGTTTGGTCTTGAGGTAGAATAGCTATGGGTTGAGCTAAGTAAATATGTTATACTATGAAGTTATATTGATTTTATCATATATGTGTTATGTGAAAGTCTGTGTTGAGGGTTTAGGAGGCTTTGACTTAATGTGCTTGGATTAAGGTTTAGATAAGAGCTAGTTTGGATTAACTCTTTGTATCGTAAACCGGTATAAGACTTAGCATTAAAATGATATACCTTTTGTTATATGAAACTTGTAGTCAGAATTGGAGTCTTTATAAACATAAACTTGATTTGATGTAAAAAAAATGAATAAAGGGACAGCGTTATTGCTTCTACATTGTAGTACTAGAGTGACAATAACAGTTAACTCACTACTTGTACCCTGCAAGTATTGTTCTGAATTTCGGGTAAGTCTATTTTTGGGGTTTATTGCATCTTTGTAAAGCTATAAAGCTCTTCTCGGTGTTTGGGTAAAGCCAAACAGCTTATACTTATAGGGTTATATTACCTAATTTTAAGAAGCTCCACTGGAGTGGCTTCTTGGAGTGTGCTTTGTTCGAACCCAAGCCTACAACATTCCTCTGATATTTTCAATGTTTTACTTACTGATTTTGTGTTGGTATAAACATATATGCTACTGAAATATTTACTAAAGCAAAATATGATATTTGGTGTCTACTGACTTGAAAATGTAGTAATGGTATTATTCTTAAGGTGACATCTCCCATAAACGGGTTAAATTTGTATTGTTATTTCATTCAAACACTTTGTAAGTTGCTTGAACAAAACGTACCTATATGCAGATTTGAATACCTTCATGTTTTAAGTTGACCAATATAAAATATTGTGCGTGTGCTTGAAAAATGACACATCTTTCATTAATATAACACAACAATGTTACATCGGACAAGATAACTAAGTAAAGAAAGATATATACACGTTTATATAAGTAACTGTAGACTCTTTAAACGTGTTTCTGTTATGCCACCAAATGAGTCACGCATCCACTATTTTAGCTCAAATAAAGTGAAGTGGTTGTTTGCATTTGCTCGTTATGTTTATTATAGATCGAACGCGACATAAACTAGTTGAATGCATCTCTGTACAAGAAAATCAATGGAAGGAGAACGGAAAGCAATTTAAAAAATCAAGAGATAGCATGGTTTTGTCCAACGTTTTGAGACTTTCATCAAGTTGTAATGTATCTATAGACCTCAATTTTCTATACTCTTTGTAATGTAAACTCGTATAAGACTTCGCAATGGAATTATACATCTTTTGTTTTAGCTTCTTACGTTTAAGATGTTTGTACCCTGAAAGTATTTTGTGACTCACACAACAATTCATCAGTAGTTTTCATTTTTATAACTTTTACTTGTATCGATATTCCTGTTGAATGAATTACTTGTTTTTGTTGAGCATTATTCGTAAACTATAGAAGAAAATGTAAAGTTTGAAGTATTTGCTACTATTTGCTACAAAAACTTAAAAGCTTATATAATTTTTCCAAACTCACAATAAACCTAATAAATTCAAGGTTTCTTATGGAAGTTAGAAAGCATAGTATTAACATAAAGTTGTACAATTCAAATTGCATTATGCTATTTAAGCTTACAAGACTTTCCCTCATTCCCCTATGTGGGAAAAAATGTTTAAATGGTTTCAAATAGATATGAAGCATGCATATTCTTTATTAACGTTCTTCTCTTTCATAACTTTTGATCTTTCTTGCCAATTACCAGATGTTGCGTATACAGCAGCTTAATCTTGTGGCTTTGGTGGCATAAGTTTGTCACCTGTGGTATTTTTAAATCTTGTCGGTAGTTCTTGTTAGAAATGTTTTAACTTAACTTTCATTGGATCCATGTAACTAAATAATTAACAGATAATACCGATGTGTAAGATGTCAATCGCGAGTGTCTTGATGACTTCAAGTTGTTCTTGCTTAAAAATGTTTTAACTTTTAACTGTCACTGAAGTGATTATACAGTTAACCATTTTCTTGCTATAAGATTTTAACACAAAAAAAATAAAACCTTGAAAAATTATACTTAGCTCTAAAAATTAACCTTTTATTACACTGGACTGTTAAAAAAAAGGCTATAAACAAAACATGACTCATGTCAGCCACTTGGACGAACCTTAAGCAGGCAGCTCAGCAACTTAGATTAGTGTTTCTTGTTTTCTTTGGGATTAAAATATTCTTACTTGAACCCCCTAAAGTCAACATCATAACGTCAATGTTTTTATTAGTAAAATAAATACATAGTTTGTGTAAATAAGGACAAGTTGGGTGCAGTTTAGCGAATATTTATTATTGGAAAAGTTGATATCAATATAATTTTAAGTAAGAACATAATAAGTTAATCTGCTAAGGAAAGAAATACTATTAGTTTGTCGTAGTGATTAAAAAGTTGATGATGATATGAACTTCCGGATGAATAAATTAGTTGTCCACTTTTTAGAGAGTTTTTGGATCATGTTTTGAAAGAGACTATTGGCATATTTCAGTTGCATTCAAGGTTTTATTTTTTTGTGTTAAAATCTTATAGCAATTAAAGGTTAGCTGCATAAACAGTATTAAATCATCGCTTCAGTGAAAGTTAAAACATTTTAAAACATGAACAACTTGAAGTCGTCAAGACACTTCCGATTGACATCTTACACATTGGAATTATGTGTAGTTATTTAGTTACCTGAATTATTTAAAACATTTTTAGCAGGAACAACCGGAAAGATTTCGAAAAACCGCAGGTTAGAAACTTATGCCACTATATAAAGCCACAAGATTAAGCTCGTTATGTATTGTTATTGAATGTATACGCAGCACCTGGTAATTGGCAAGAAAGATTAAAAGTTAAGAAAGAGAAGAACGTTAATAAAGAAGCCGGTTACAGTTGTATTAAAATAAAGAATAGAAAATGTTGTAGAAGATACTTCACATCTATTTGAAACCATTTGAACATTTTGTCCGACATAGGTAAATGAGGGAAAGTCTTTTAAGGTTTATGTTAGATGGTTTTTTGACTTCACCTCCTAAGGGTAGTTTGGTAATTTTGGTACTACTTAAGAAGTAAGAATTCTGTGTCGGTTGTTTTAGTATGTCGGTTGTTTTAGTCGGTTATTTACTTATATATATAACCAAATACAGAAACACAGAACTTGTACAAAAATTTTGACTCTTCATAACCAAATATATCAGTTAACCTTTGATCTTGTTCTTCCTGATCTTTGTTGCTAAACTTTTGCCTATGCTACTGCTGTTGGTCTCCTCCCTTAATTTGCCCCTGATTATTGTTCCCCTGATCCTAACAAATTGGTATCAAGAGCCGGTTGATCAATTTGAAGCAAGCTGCAATTATTTGGGTTTCTGATCGAAATTAGTTTGTGGTTGATTTCAAGATTCAATATCTTGATATCGTTTGAATTTGATTTGTGTTTGGTGGATGTTGTCAATCAAATTGGAGATATCAAGTTTGTGGTTTTTTGGGATTTTTTATATTCCATTCAATTTTGCTTGTGCTTGCTTGTTTAATAGATTGAAGGTGTTAGTTGATTGGGATTAGAATAATCAGGATTTGGTTTTGTGGATTAACAGCTCATTGGGTTTTACAATTTGGTCTTTGTTTCATAGCAGTTACTAGGGCAATTGTTTGTTGTTTAGTAGTAAAACCCATTTGGATAATTATGTCTTCTCAAACAGAATCACCATCGGTTAGTAGTATTGAGAAGTTTAATGGTAAGAATAATTTTAGTTTATGGCGAATCAAAGTTCGAGCCTTATTGAAACAACAAGGTATTTGGGCACCTCTAGCCGGTCCCAAACCGGCTGATATGACCGATGCAAAATATAACTCACAAGATGAAATGGCACATTCTACTATTTTGCTATCTTTATCGGATGAGGTTCTTTACGAGGTTGCTGATGAGGAAACGGCTTCTGGTGTATGGAAAAAGTTAGAAAAGCTTTACATGACAAAGTCGTTGACGAATAAGTTGCTACTGAAGCAACGTTTGTTTTCACTTCGAATGAAAGAAGGCTCGGCATTAAAAGATCATCTTGATGCATTGAACTTGATCTTGATGGATTTGAAAAATGTAGATGTCAAGATTGATGATGAAGATGCGGCTCTTATTCTTCTAGTATCGTTGCCTCCCTTGTTTGAGAATTTTGTGAACTCCTTTGTTGTTGGTAAAGACACAATCACATTAGAAGATGTTCGATCTGGTTTACATTCCCGAGAGCTTCGTCGTCAAGCATCGGGATCTTCGGAATCTCAACCCGTCGGCTTATCAGCTACATGTCATGATACAAGCCATGATAGGGGCAGACATCGAACACAAAAAGGCAAATGAAAAGGTAGATATAAAGATAGATCGAAGTCTAGACCTCGAGGGTCAAATCCTCAAAACACTTGTAATTATTGGAAAGAGGAAGGCCGGGTGGAAGTACAATTGTCCTAAACTTAAGGAAAAAGGTCAGGTAGCGGCCATTGCTAAAGTTGACTCTAGCTCGGAACGCGATGTGGTACTCTCAGTAGTTGATTATAAAGGTACACCAGTTGCTTGGATTATGGATTCTGCTTGCTCTTTTAATATGAGTCCCAATCGGGAATGGTTTGTGACATATGAAGAATTTGATGGCGGGTATGTCTTCATGGGTAACGATTCACCGTGCAAAGTTGTTGGCATTGGAACAATTCGAATTAAGATGCATGATGGAGTTGTTAGAACACTCACTGATTTTCACCATGTTCCAGATCTTAAAAGAATTTGATCTCACTAGGAATGTTGGACTCGAAAGGTTTCAAATACGCTAGTGAGAATGGTGTACTTCGTGTTTCAAAAGGTGCTTTGGTGGTTATGAAAGCAATCAAAGGTGCTTCTTCTCTTTACACTTTACAAGGTGAAATGATTACAGGTTCCGCTTCTGTATCTTGTTCAGAGAAACGTAATTCAGATTTGACGATGCTGTGGCATATGCGCCTAGGTCACATGAGTGAAAAAGGCAGGGTCATATTGAGCAAACGGGGACTACTTTATAGCCACAAGGTAGCTAACTTGGAGTTTTGTGAGCACTGTGTTATCGGGAAACAAAAGCGGGTGAGTTTCTCAAAAGCAATTCATCAAACGAAGGGGACTCTTGATTATCTTCATGCGGATTGTTGGGGGCCTTCTTGAGTACCTTCTCTTGGTGGTGCTCGATATTTTCTCTCTATTATTGACGATTTCTCAAGAATAACGTGGGTGTTTATGATGAAACACAAGAGTGAGGCGTTTGAGAAATTTAAGCATTGGAAGGTTCTGATTAAAAACCAAACTGGAAGGAAGATCAAGCGTCTTCGCACTGATAATGGTTTGGAGTTCTGTTCAAGAGAGTTTGATGAATTTTGCAGAGATGAAGGAATTGCTAGGCATTATACGGTTCATTACACTCCTCAACAAAACGGGGTAGCTGAGCGAATGAACAGGACTCTATTAGAGAGAGTTCGATGCCTACTGTTGAATGCTGGATTAGATAGAAGTTTTTGGGCTGAAGCACTCAATACGGCTTGCTATCTAATCAATAGGTCTCCTGCCACCGCTATTGATTGTAAGACTCCAATTGAAGTTTGGTCTGGAAAGCCCGCAGATTATTCGAAGCTTCTTGTTTTTGGATGCCCCGCGTATTATCATGTTAGTGAAGGAAAGTTAGATCCGAGAGCCAAGAAAGGCATTTTCATGGGATACGGTGATGGGGTTAAAGGCTAAAGAATTTGGTGAGGATTACTTGTTTCGCGTGAAACAAGATCCAGTTGAATCAAAGCTTGAAGAGGGTGTTTCCGAAAAAGTGGAGGATGTTCCTAACCAGGTGGAGCACGTTGTTCCAGGAGATATAGACCACGATGTTACTTCACCAGTAGTTGATATAGATGATCAACCAAATTCACCACATTTGGAACATGAGCAAGATAGGTCTATAGCCCATGATAGACCTCGTAGAAATGCAAAGGCTCCTAGTCGATTTGGTTTTGAGGACTACGTCGCATGCGCATTGCAAGTAGTTGAAGAGGTGGAGTCTTTCGAACCGGCTACTTATCAAGAAGCTATTACTTCTAAAGAGTCTGATATGTGGATTGCGGCTATGGGTGAAGAGATAAAATCTCTTCATAAGAACAATACATGGGAATTGGTGAAACTACCTGAACAACGAAGGAAAGTTATTGGTTGTAAGTGGGTTTTCAAGATGAAAACCGGCTTACCGACCTCGGATATCATTAGATTCAAGGCACGTTTGGTCGCGAAGGGATATAGCCAAAAGGAGGTAATCGATTACAATTAGATTTTCTCCCCAGTGGTACGTCATACATCTATTCGGGTGTTACTATCCTTGGTAGCACATCACAACTTGGAGTTACAACATTTAGGTGTAAAGACCGCATTTCTTCATGGTGACCTTGAGGAAGAAATTTATATGAGCCAACCCGAAGGTTTTGTTGTTCAAGGAAAAGAAGACTACGTTTGTAAGCTCCGAAAATCTCTCTATGGTTTGAAACAGTCGCCGAGACAATGGTATAAGAGATTTGACAGCTTTATGGTAAAGCATGGTTTTAGTAGAAGTGCTTATGATTGTTGTGTCTATCATAAAAAGGTAGCATATGGATCGCTTACCTACTTGCTCTTGTACGTTGATGATATGCTCATAGCGGCTAAAGACATAGGCGAGGTTAATAAGTTGAAGATTCTTCTCAACATAAAATTTGATATGAAAGATTTGGGAGCAGCTCGAAAGATTTTGGGTATGGAAATAATTCAGGATTGAAAACATGGTAAGGTTTTCTTATCACAGAAAATTTATATTGAGAAGATTATTTCTCGTTTGGGCATGAGTTCGGCAAAACCAGCAAATTCTCCTTCCTTGGCAAATTTCCGTTTATCTACGGCTTATGCACCTCAAAGTGAAGCAGAGATAGAGTATATGTCTCGAATACCCTACGCTAGTGTTGTTGGGAGTTTGATGTATGCTATGGTTTGCACGAGGCCGGATATAGCTCACGCGACGAGTGTAGTGTCACGCTATTTGGCTCATCCCGGAAAAGAGCATTGGAATGCAGTGAAACGCATTTTTCGTTATTTGAAAGGAACATCTGATGTTGGGCTAATTTACGATGGTGAACGTGAATATTTGGTTGCCGGCTACTCATATTCGGATTATGCTACGGATCTTGATGCAAGAAGATCCTTGACCGGTTATGTTTTCACTATTGGAAATTCGGTTGTAAGTTGGAAAGCTAAATTACAACCATCAGTTGCTTTATCTACTAGTGAAGCCAAGTATATGGTTTTAACGGAAGCAGCGAAGGAAGGAATTTTGTTGAAAGGTTTGATTGAAGATCTTGGTTTTCCTCAAGATCAAGCGACCGTGTTTTGTGATAGCATGAGTGCTATTTGCTTGGCTAAAGACCAAGTATACCATGACCGGACTAAACACATAGATGTTTGTTATCACTTTATTCGTACGGAAAGAAGAATCAAAGTGAAGAAGATTGGCACTCAAGACAATCCTGCAGATGTGTTTACCAAACCGGTTCCTTTGAGCAAGTTTCGTCGCTGTTTGGATTTGCTCAATATCATTAATTGGAAATATGGTATTACTTAGGAGCTAAAGTCAAGGTGGAGATTGTTAGATGGTTTTTTGACTTCACCTCCTAAGGGTAGTTTGGTAATTTTGGTACTACTTAAGAAGTAAGAATTATGTGTCGGTTGTTTTAGTATGTCGGTTGTTTTAGTCGGTTATTTACTTATATATATAACCAAATACAGAAACACAGAATTTGTACAAAAATTTTGAGTCTTCATAACTAAATATATCAGTTAACCTTTAATCTTGTTCTCGCTGATCTTTGTTGCTATACTTTTGCCTATGCTACTGCAGTTGGTCTCCTCCCTTTGCCCCTGATTATTGTTCCCCTGATCCTAACAGTTTATATAGCATAGTGCACATGGGTTATATGTTTTAGAGTTAATACTATGCTTTCAATTTCATATAGCAACCCGTTGGGGATAACAGGTTCAATATTTGAGTTTGGAAGAATTATATGACCTCAATTTTTATTTTTAACAAATATATCAAACTTTACTTTTCTTCTATAGGTTTTCAAATGATACTCCACAATAACAAATAGGAGTAACTAATTATCGATACAATAAAAAGTTATAAAAATGAAAACTAGTGATGAGTTGTTCAAATCTTTATGATATAAATCAAGTTTATATGACAAAAAATATATCATTTTATTGTCATATACAAGCTTTAAGAATAATAATCCACGATGACAAAAACAATAAGGGGGTATTTGGGATTGCGATATGAATGTGATTATTAGCTTATCACAGTTCATAATGCAAAAAATCTGAAATCGGTGTTTGGTAAAGCAAACTAGTAAAGTGATTAATTGCGTTTCAAGTGGTCCAAAACTTAGTTTTGAAGAATCCACATATGAGCTGCTTTCTCAAAACGTCATTTCCGTTTTATTGTCTAATTACAAAAACACCCTAAATTTAAATAAATCAATAAGACAAAGGATGCCCATTTATGACATTTTACCTACTAATCTAATAAATAATTTGATTTGTCAAACACTCAAATCAAACAACGTAAATTAGTCCAAACACTATACTTCAAAATCACGTTTCCAACAGTTGATTATCTAATTATTCATTTTCAAAACGAATAAACTATTTCAATAAGCAATCCTAAACAGCTCCTAAAAAGTAGTATCCTTACTCACAAGTTGAGTATTTACTCATTTATGGTTGATTTGTATAGTCTAGTGGGATTAGTGGAAAAAGCTTTGGTCATTCCAAATAACATGCCATTTCCTACTCGTGCAACAATATGGCGTTCACTTTTGGCTACGTGTTCATAAGAACTTAGAAATTGGAACATTTGCATATGGAAAACTTATGACACTAAAGCCACAAAATGAAGCTGGTTATTATTGCTATCAACTATCAAGTGTATACGCAACTTCTTGTAATTGGCAAGAAATATCAAAAGTTAAGAAGTTAATCGAGGAGAGGAGCGTCAACAAAGATGCCGCTTATAGCTAGATCATAATCAAGAACACAATATGTTGCGTAGGATAATTCACATCCTTTAATTACTTCAAAGTTTAACTTTTGACGAGCTAATACATGTTCAATATTAAGCTAATATGAGTGAGAATTGAAGCATTTTCAACAAAAACATAAAAGATGGAAATGTGGTGACGAGCAAACATTAGTACAGTTTATAACTATGCCACTTCAGCATGGAATGTCGTCTGTTTTCTATATTTGCGCTAACTTAGCGTCTTAACCTTCAGATTTTATGCATTTTATGATGGTATAACTATTTTAAGTCATCAATAGAAAACCTAAATAAGTATATTGTTTTGAAAAGACAATCATTCATATTTTTATTCTTGGTTTGCTTAAGCACCTGATTAAAAGGAACATCATGGACACCACATGGCGACTCATCGACTTTGAAAATGTGAATATTAACTCCAACTACAACTGCATATAGACTACTTGTAACTTATTTTTCCATGGCTGCATAAAATTTAAAAACACTTCTGAGATAGACGAAAGTGCTATGGGTTCCACTGAAAAAATACATGACATGCTTAACAGAGATTGAACTTGCGCCAGGCATTTGGTTTGCAAACTACTTAACCATTAAGCATATAAAAGAGGTCAAGAACAAGGTTTCCCACATAGCATAATATGTATTTGTATTTGCGATATCCTTTATTAACCATTTTATTTATCTGGAGTATAGTTGGACTAGTTACTTAATGTCCGAAACGATGTTTTATTGTAGATGATAGAAGTATCAGCCTAATTGATTAGTGAAATAGATACTTGCTATTTTATGATGAAACCATTTGAACCTCTTGTCCCACATAGGTAAATGAGAGAATATTTTCTAAGGTTATATACCATAGTGCATTGAGAGTGAATGTCTTAAAGTTAATAGGATTCTTTGGGGTTGCTGAAGATTATATGTGTGAAACACACCACTTGTCTTTAATAACTCCAAGAAATTATATGAACTCTTAAGTTTTTGTACAAAAACTCTAAGCTTTACTTTTCTTTTACAAAGATTAAGACTTAATAATTCTAGCATCCTGACATGGAGAGCACTTAGTCATATGTAGATCAAGATATGCAAAGACAATTTTATTTGACTACAAACGTCATATATCAATTGAAACATCGACCACAAGTACGCATATTGAGGTTGCCCTATAATATTTATAGCACAGAGAACTTTATTGTGACGCCTTATAACTGTTTTGACTTTGAGAAAGAAAAGAGAGTAAGGCCAACTGCAAAAAATCATATTCAGGATCGATTGCGTACACATGACATTTACTATATCCTCAAACACAGTTGTTTGCTTATGTCCTAGTTTTTTTCTGACTTAGCAGCTATACTAAAAGGGGAAAAAGTGTATCTTTTATGCATATAATCTTCTTAATCAATTTACGCAAAAAAATAATTTAGCATTGGTAATCATTTCTCATAAACAGCAAATACTTGCACGCAGTTCCTGATGATACTCGCCTTCAGGCCCTATGCTTAGTGAGATGCGAGAAGCAGAAACATTAACTATTTACATAAAGTTTAAAAACCTGAATAGAAAGTGTTCATGGGTCAACCCAACTTGTTACTCGTTTTGACCAAATGTCGTTGAATACATACAACCTCTACATGGAAAAACGTTATGGTAATTGGACAACACTCGAAACTGTAATGCTCACTCTAATTGGACATCTTAAAAAACTCGTAAGCTGGAGTAAAGCTGAATTCACATTCGTTATCCAAGGGGTAAATCAGGTATCACAAATTGTGCTCGAAAAGAGTGGTTAATAAATCAATTGCCGACCATGTATTGCAGACCCAAAAAGATGAATAAGAGAAAAATGAAAGGAGGAAAAAAATTGATCCTATCCCACATCGTTCAGTTGAGCAAAGACAATGATAGACACAATTAGGATCAATGAAGATCGATAAGAGTGTTTTCAAGAACTTGGTCAATCAAGGATTAAGAAAAGATCAACGAAAGCTCAATGTATTTATCAATGGAAATGATTGTTACAGTTAGTTACAAATGATAGAGTTTAGAGAGGAAATTGGATATCACAAAACTACCAAATAAATAGGAGTTACAAGTATTTAAAAGAGAGTTTGAGCGGGAAAGTTGGTTAGCTTCAAAGGAGACTTGTCACGTGCACCTCACGTGTGTAGTAACACACTTGCGCCTCACATGCCTTATAACCTAGCCAACTTTCCACTGCTAGTGCTAAACTTTCCACTACTAGTACTAACTTTCCACTGCTAGTACTAATCAACTCCTATCAATCCTCCCTTCTTCAAAACATTCTTGACCTCAAGAATGGAAATCAAAAGCTGGATACTTAGCATATAACCCTGCTAAGTTCTCCTAAGTAGCATCTTCTGGTGTCCCATTAGTCCACTGAACCAGACCATAAACCACTGCAGTATTCTTCCTTTTCACCATTTTCCTGTCCAAAATTGCCATAGGTTGTACTGCTATCAATCCTTCCTGATTACAACTAGGAAGGTCAATCACTTGAGATGGTTGAGGATTTCCCTTACAAAGTTTTAACTGGGACACATGAAAGACATTGTGTATTTGGCTATGATTAGGCAATTCCAACTTATATGCCACTTGTCCTATCTTCCCAATGACCTTAAATGGTCCAAAGTACTTAGGTGAAAATTTGTTTTGTTTCCATTGTCTAATGGACACTTGTCTGTGAGGCTGTAGCTTAAGGAAAACCATGTCACCTTATTTAAGAACCCTATCACTTCTGCCCTTATCTGATTGTTGTTTCATCCTGTTCTGAACCCTTCCCAAATGAAACTTAAGCAATTGGATAGCTTGCTCTCTAGCTGCTAGAGTCCTATCTACAGCATCAACTTTGCTCAGACCTCCAATGTATGGAAAATGAATTGGTGGTGCTTGACCATAGACTGCCTCAAAAGGTGTAGTTAATATTGAAGTATGGAAGTTGGAGTTGTACCACAATTCAGCTAATGACAACCACTTCATCCATTCTTTTGGTTTCCCCTATCATACACCTAAGATAACATTCCAAGCATCTGTTGACTACTTCTGTTTGCCCATCAGTTTGTGGATGATAGGAAGTAGACATCAGTAGTTTAACTTGAAAAAGTTTAAACAATTCCTTCCAAAAACTGCTCAAAAACACCTTATCTCTGCTGACACAATGGAAGTAGGCAGTCCATGTAATTTGTAAATTGTGTCCAAAAATACCTGAGCAACTTGAACTGCTGTAAAGGGATGTGATAAAGGCATGAAATGAGCATATTTGGTGAGCCTATCTACCACCACAAAAATCACAGTATTGCCATTAGACTTTGGAAGTCCTTCAATGAAGTCCATTGAAATGCTTTCCCATATCCTTTGAGGAATAGGCAGAGGCTGTAAGAGACCAGGATAGGCTGCCAAATCTGGTTTACACCTTTGACATGCAATGCATTCCTTCACAAACTGTTTCACTTCCTTTCTCAAGCCCTTCCAATAAAGCACTGAACAAATCTTATGTGTAGTGACTTTCAATTCACTCCTGAATGTCCACCTACTGAACCATCATGGAAGTGTGTAAGCAAATCCTGCCTTAGCTGCTTATCTTGGCTAACTACTAACTTGTTTATTCTGAATAATTGACCATTGACCCAAGCATAGTGTTTCTTACTTGCATTACCAGCCTGAAAGTTATCAATGATGGTCTTTAAAGCTGTGTCTGCACCCCAACTTGCCCTGATTCTTTTAGCCAACTCAGTAGTCATAGTAACCACAGTTGTCTGCATCAAAGTTCCACTTTCTTGTAACCTAGACAAGGCATCAACAGCTACATTATCAACCCCTTTTTTGTACTTAACTTCATAGTCAAAGCCCATGAGTTTTGGAAGCCATTTCATTTGGGCAGGAGTGGTAATCCTCTGGTCTAACAGATACTTCAAACTATAGTGATCTGTTTTAATGACAAAGTGTCTATCCAACAAATATCCGCTCCATTTTTCCAATGCCAACATCACAACCAATAATTCCTTCTCATAAGTGGATAGTGTTTGGTGTTCTGGAGCTAAACTTTTACTGAGATAGGCAATGGGCTAGCCATTTTGCTGAAGCACCTCCCAAATTCCACTTCCTGATGCATCTGTCTCCACTTCAAAAGGCTTCTCAAAATTTGGTAAGGCTAAAACTGAGGCTTGTGTCATAGCTTCTTTCAAAGCTTCAAAGGATACTTGAGCTTCATTAGACCATTTAAAGGCATTCTTCTTCAACAATTGTGTTAGTGTCCTACTGATGGTAGCAAAGTCTTTGATGAACTTCCTATAGTAACCAGTGAGACCAAGGAATCCCCTGAGCTGCTTAATACTGGTATGTATTGGCCATTTTTGCATTGCCACAATCTTAGTTGGATCAATTACAACTCCCTAAGCAGACAACACATGCCCCAAATACTCCACATGGCTTGTGCCAAACACACATTTGGATTTTTTTCCATACAAGTTGTTTTGTCTCAGGGTCTCATGTATCACAGATAAGTGTTTCACATGCTCAGAAATACTCTTAGAATAGACCAAAATATCATCAAAGAATACCAATGTGAACTTCCTCAAGTAGTCCTTAAACACATCATTCATTAGTGCTTGAAAGGTAGATGGTGCATTAGTGATACCAAAGGGCATGACAAGAAATTCATAATGCCCCTCATGAGTTTTGAATGCAGTTTTGGCTATATCATCCTCAAACATCCTAATTTGGTGATAGCCTGATCTGAGGTCTACTTTAGAAAAGATCACTGATCCACACAACTCATCAATAAGCTCATCAATTACTGGAATAGGGAACTTATCTTTGACTATGTTTTTGTTGAGTTGTCTGTAATCTACACACATCCTCCAACTATTGTCCTTCTTTTTTACCATCCCAACTGGTGAAGCAAAATGACTTTGACTTGCCTTGATCACTCCCGAGTCCAACAGTTCCTTGACCATATCTTCAATGGCATCCTTTTGCACAGGAGGGTGCCTATAAGTAAGGCCGGCTTTAGGGGAGTGCAAGAGGTGCGATTGCACAGGGCCACTGCTTGACGAGGGCCACCAAATTTCATGCACCTCTATTATATATATGAACACAATATGAGACTCGAGCTTAATTAATTCATACACTACTTATTCATATGAATATTATGTGTTTGTTTGAGAGCCTCTTTATGGTAATGGCACGGGGCCACTGAAATCCACGAGACGGCCCTGCCTATAAGGCATGATGTTGACTGGTTGAGTATTTGGGAGAAGGGGTATTATGTGATCAAATGCAGTTTTTGGAGGCAACCCTTTGGGCATTTCAAACACATCAGTATACCTATCAACCACTTGCAACAAACTGTTATTCATCACACCATCTTGTACTTCCTCCTCCATAGGCATTAATTCTAACCCATTGTTTGGATATACACACATCATACACAATTCTGCTTGTGGTGTTCTTTCCAACATCTGTAATTGTTTCCTTCTCTCCATCCACCGGACTGTAGTCTTTTGGGTTCCCCTCAATGCCACTTTGTTACCATTGTACATAAATTCCATTTCCAAATCTTTAAAGTTGCACATGATTCTACCAAGAGTAGACAACCACTGAATTCCCAAAACCATGTCACATCCACCCAAAGGAAGCAACATTACATCAGACACAAATGTTTGTCCCTTCAATTTCCATGTAAATCCTTTACATTCACTTACACTTAACAATTTCTTTCCTCCCGCCAAAGTAACAGACAAAGGGCAAGTTTGCCTTATTTTACATCCCATTCTTTTAGCAACATTAATGTCTAAAAAAATATGAGTAGATCCTGAATCAACCAAGATGTGCAATTCATGTTTATTGCCAAACATTCCAACTACCCTTAAGGTCTGATATGAACTTACCCCATTTAATGCATTCAAGAAGATTTGGGGTTGAATCTCATCAGGTTGAAAAAGGAGCGGCGTATTATCAAACATTCAATGGTCCAATTAAGTTTGTCCGCTGGACTTTCATAGTAACAGTCGATTATTGTAATTGAGCTAAGCGTAGTATCGTTTTTCAAAGGTTTATTCTTTTTTATTGATGTTAAATTTTATTATAGCAAGAAAAGGTCACTGCTATTAAAGGTTAACTTTATAAACGACTTTTATATCTCGCTTCAATGAAGGTTACAACATTTATTAACACGAACAACTTGCAATATTATAAAACTTTTTCATGTTGCAATTCCCTCAAATTTAAAAAAGTTGGATTTTTTATTTTTGGTTGTGTACCTTGAAGTTGTAACACAGTCGTGATTGACATCTTACAAATAGGAGTTAAGTGTAGTTTTTTATTTACTTTTTTACGATATGTTATGAAGTTGATATTACCTTTACCTTTAATATTTTTAATAATTGAAGTAGAAAAAGTTTGTGTTATTGTTTACGTACTACACAAATCAAAGTTTATTATCTTTTGACGAGCCAAATCAATTCTATCACATAGTCACCTCCAACTAAATCCAGATAATCTGATATGAATTTTCACATGACTGCGGGATTGAGTGGCAACATTCTGGTGTAATGTAAGAGAGTTTATGTCGAAAAGACTCCCATTTCAATTAATCTTCTAATATAAAAATTGTGGTCTAGAGATACATAATAACAACTCACTCGGTGACCGATGTACGCTAAACACCCTTGCCAAAAATATCTTACATCAAGTCATCTAAAAGTCTTTAGTGCCATTACAATTAAGTTATCATTATCGGGAGAACCAAAAGATCATCAACCATGTAAGGAGAACCAATAACTTCGGGTTATTCCTTATCAGGATCATCTTCCTCTTCTTTATTCTCTTCATCAAAATACGTGTTTGTACAACCCGTTGATCTTTATCAACCAAATTTTTATACGGAGTAAAGTTTGACTAGTTTACTTATTGTCAAGCACGATGTTTTGTTGTAGATGATACGAGTATGATCCTATTAGTTTAGTGAAATAGATACTATTTTTTTTCCCCTAAAACCCATTTGAATCTTTTGTCCCACATAAAAAAATGAGAGAATGACTTCTAAGCATATATACCATGGTAAATATGTATTGTATGTCTTGAGGTTAATGCAGTGCTTTCAAAGTCATGTCTAAATTCTCATTAAATTAGCAAATGGGTGTTGGATATGAGTTTGGAAAAATTGTATGAGCTAAAAAGTTTTTGTAAAAGAGATTAAAGCTTTACTTATTAAACAAAAAAAAAAAGCAAAAAAACAAAAAACTCGAGTATTAATCAACAATAAAGCCATATATTTTGTCAAAATTAGAGGTTACCTCTGATATGTTTAGCCTAGCACAAAATTTGTAGTTTACTCAACTTGTTTACATGATATGGTGATAAGTATGATTAGTTATACAACCTTATACAGTAATAATTTGAGATTCACCATGTGTTCAACATGCATGTATATTGCCAGACAATGGCGGACCTTTATGAGGGCAGGGGAGGGTCCCGGTCCCCCAAAATTTACGGCACCTAGTGTAAATATTATAGGTTTTAGGGGTAATTTAGTTGAGGTTACAAACAAATCTCTGATTCGACCCCCCAAAATAATTTCGGCCCCCTCAAAATAAACGGTCAAGTTCCGCCACTGTTGCCAGAAATACAAAACGAGTTACACATACAACGGGAATATATGTACAAAAAGAGTTATAAAAATTTACACCAGTAACGAATCATTGTCTAAGTCATAAAATACTTTCAGGGTATGTACAAGCATTGAGTTTAACATTATTTATGTCTCTCTAGTACAAAGATGCAAGAAGCGATGATGTTGTCTCGATTATTCAAATCTTTATGATATCAAAATAAGTTTATATTTAAGGAATCCCATTTCAGTTAACGGTGTCATATAACCAGATAAATATCATTTTATAGAGAAGTCTTATACTAGTTAATGTTACAAAAAATATAGAAAATTGAGGTATAAATATACGTAACAACTTGACACACCAAATTATTGTATGTTAAACAACCTTGCAAACTCTGTTATCGTAGTATTATAAAACATGATAAAATTGAAAAGAAAAACAAGGAAATCAGTATTACAGAATCAAGAAACATTTTTGAAAATTTTTAGAAGCGAAAGATTAAAAAGAAAGAAAAATGAAAGAAGAAAAAATTGGAACCTGGACCGGAGCGGGAAGGTATTTACCTCGACCGAGTCAATGAATAATCAAGAAGGTCAATGGTTTAAATTTCTGACCTGCTTGCTTAAGGTCGGTCCAAGTTGTTGCGTCTGCATCATAGTTTGTTGTAATATGCTAATTGGGTTAAGAGCTAATAATCGGAATCAACCAATCAACTAGTCGGAATCTACAATAATTGGTAAATTCGAGACATAGTATGAAGTCATCAAGTTGGGATTATGTGTAGGTTTTATAACCTACCTTTTGACGATCTATTATGAAGTTGATGGTGACTTTTTACCTTTGATATTTATAAGAATCGCGGTAGATAAAGTATGTTTTGAGGTTCGTGTGTCTTTTAAATGAAAGATCATCTTTCGACCAAACAAATCAATCCTATCAAAAGTTATGACATTAATATAAGCTCAATTACAAAATAATTTGAGATAACAATTAACAAGTACCGACAATGATGACTGATCCACACTTCAATGTGTTATGTGCAGAAATTGTCAACTAATATTCTTTAGGAGGTGTAAGTTTGTGTATATCGAATAAATATAATGTTTGGTACATGATAAATATATATAGGATACAATATGGGCCTAAATACATAACAGGCCTAAGCCTTATACTAATCGACTAACACTCCCCCGCAGTTTGAGCGGGAGGAGACCGAACACTCAAGCTGTCACGAAACTCAGCAAACAAGACAGAAGGTAAACCCTTGGTAAAAATATCGGCATACTGAACCGAGAAGGAACATGCAGAACTCGAACTTGACCAGTAGCAACCAAATCACGAACAAAATGAATATCAATCTCAATGTGCTTTGTGCTTTGATGCTGAACAGGATTAGAGGACAAGTACACTGCACTCACATTATCACAATAAACAATAGTAGCAGAGGACAACGGTGTATGAAGCTCACGTAGTAAATTCCGAAGCCAACATGTCTCAGATACAGCATTGGCAACACCACGATACTCAGCCTCAGCACTGGAACGAGAAATCGTAGGCTGACGTTTAGATGACCATGAAAGTAAGTTGTTGCCAAGAAAAACACAATAACCCGATGTAGACCGGCGAGTGATAGGGCAACCAGCCCAATCAGCATCCGAATAAGCAACCAAGAAATCAGTTGTAGAAGAAAATAACTGTAAACCAGAAGCCAAAGTCCCCTGAACATACCGTAAAATCCGCTTGAGAGCAGTAAAATGAGGCTCGCGAGGATCATGCATATATAGACAAACCTGCTGCACAGCATAAGTAATATCGGGTCTAGTGAAAGTGAGATACTGAAGAGAACCTGCAAGACTCCGATATAACTTAGGATCAGAAACCGGATCACCATCATCACCCAACTTAGACTCAGCGTCAACAGGAGTCCGAGAAGGGTTACAACCAACCATATGTGCACTCTCCAAAATCTCCATAGCATACTTACGCTGTGACAAAAACATCCCAGAAGAGTCACGCGTAACTGACACACCCAAAAAATAATTAAAAGCACCCAAATCTGTCATAGAGAACTCCTTATGCAAAGAAGCAATAATCCGCTGTAATAAACTATCAGAGGAAGCAGTAAGCACAATATCATCCACATATAGTAGCAGAAAAGCAGTACCATCACCCTGTCGGTAAATAAATAAAGAAGAAACACATCGACTCGAAGTAAACCCAACAGTAAGAATATAAGCAGCAAACCGCTGAAACCATGCCCGAGGCGCCTGCTTAAGACCATAAAGAGAACGCTGTAATAAACAAACATAATCCGGATGCTCAGGATCACGAAAACCAGGTGGCTGATGCATATAAACCGTTTCAGCCAAATCACCATGCAAAAACGCATTCTTGACATCAAGCTGATGAACAGGCCAATGTCGAGAAATAGCTAAACTAAGAACCGTCCGAATGGTACCCGGTTTAACAACCGGACTAAATGTCTCATCAACATCTACTCCCTCCACCTGTGTGCTACCATTGGCAACAAGACGTGCCTTGTACCGACTAAGAGTGCCATCAGCCAAATACTTATGGCGAAATAACCACATACACCTAACAATATTGACACCCGCAGGACGAGGTACACAAGTCCAAGTTTTATTCATAATAAGCGCATTATATTCATCAAACATAGCATTTCACCAATTTGGATCATCAAGAGCATCCTTATACGACCTAGGTGAAGGAGAAACAGTGGACACATGACCAGCATACTTAGGATTAGGACGAGTAGTCCCGACACGAGAACGTGTAACCATGGGATGAATCGAAACCGGATTTGGATTAATAGTTGGAGTTGGTGGATCTTGGGAAACGGAAAAGGGGGTGGGATGCTGGTTAGATGGGCTAGTGGCATGTGTGGGAAGTGGGGTGGTAATATGAGGCGCAGTTGGGGAAGGTGGACCGTGTGTAGGAGCATTACGCTTATAAGAGTGTATAGTAGGAGCAAGTGGGTTAGGTGGAGGTTGAGGTGAAGCAGTAGTAGATGTAGGTGACTGGTTGATGATATTGGAGATTAAATTTGAGGTGTCGTCCAAAAAATCATACGATGGACTGACATTGGGTATCGTGGAACCGGAAAAACTGTTTCATCAAACGTAAAATGTCGGGAAATTATTATTTTATTGGTGTTGAGGTCCAGACAACGGTAGCCACAATGATTAGTAGCATGACCCAAAAAGATGGAAGGTGTAGCACGGGCTCCAAGTTTGTGGTCAGCATCAAGATGAGGGTAACAAAGACACCCAAAAACACGTAAAAGACTATAAGCTGGTGTAGTGCCAGTAAGGCGAGTGTATGGGACTTCATTGTCAATGGCACGGGATGGTAATATATTCAAGAGGTAAACGGCCATGTTGAGGGCTTCAACCCAATAGTTAGGAGGGAGATGAGCTTGAAACAGTAAAGTCCGAAATAGATTATTAATGGTGCGAATCATCCTTTCGGATTTTCCATTTTGTTGGGAAGTGCGTGGACAAGAAAATCTAAATTCAATCCCATTGTCGGCAAATAATTTATGAAATGAGTGGTTATCAAATTCACCACCATGATCACACTGAAACGACTTAATTTCACTCTTAAATTGAGTTTTAACAAAATTACGAAACAACAAAAATTTGGAAAAAACATCAGATTTATTAACTAAAGGATAAACCCAAACAAACTGTGACTAATGATCTAAAAATAAAATATAGTACCGAAAACCTGACAGACTCGAAATTGGGGAAGTCCACAAATCCGAGTGAATAACGTCAAAAGAAGACTGAACCAAAGTAGAAGAACTAACAAACGAAAGTTTCACGTGTTTGCCAAGCTGACACGCATGACAAAGCACGGGAGACTTCTCCTTATTTACACGAAATAGAATTATTGGAAATAACACGATGTAGCACTTCACTTCCTGGATGTCCAAGTCGTTGATGCCACGTATACTGACTAGTGAGATAGGCTTGAGGAATAGGAGAGGGTTGCGTGACAGGGTATAGATCTCCAGTGCTATCACACCGGAGCAGCACCCGACGAGTATGAAAATCTTTAACAGAAAAACCAAAGGGATCAAATTCAACAGTACAATAATTATCACAAACAAATTGAGAACGGAAATCAAATTTTTGACGATATTAGGAGTAATTAAAACATTATTTAAATGAAGATGGCGAAAAGGCGTAGGCAAAATACTATGTCCAGAGTTAGTAACGGGAATAGAATGCCCGTCACCAATAGCAACAGATGAATAAATACACGAATTAAAAACATCACTAAGATTGTTGACATTATCGTTAAGATGTGAGGACGCACATATGTCCATATTCCAATTACCGGAAGTAGTATCTGGTAGTGCCCCGGCAGCAAAAGCATGTGGCGAAATAGTTTCTTGACCCGTGGGACCCGATTGACCAATTTGACCCCCTTGACCTCCTTGATGAACCTTCGTACCTAACTGAACTGGGTAAACGAAAGACCCCCCTTGTGGGACTTGCGTAGCAATATGAGTCCCTTGAACTCCCTGGTGCACCATATGTGCATTCTGAACCCCATGACCCTTGAAGTGACCCTGCATACCTAACTGGACCCCTTGTGGAACTGCGTGGACTAGTTGTGGAGCCTGGTGCATAAGCTGAGGTCCAAAAGATCCTGGTGCATAACCTGAGACTTGTGTTGGATGAACAAAACCCGGTGGGCCTGACATAGAAGCATAATATGGACTCGAATAAAAAGCCATAAGAGTAGTAATATTGTGAGACTGTGTCACCGAAGGAGTAATATTATGTTGCACACGAGGGGTATTGTTCACAGTGGGATTCAAACCATTATATCCAAGTGTGACCAAGAGGCCTTGCAAGATTTCGAGTTCATTGTTTGTTAAATTGGTGCCAGTCATGATGGGAAACTGATAAGGGTTTTGTAATGATCGGTTATGGTGTTGGAAACGTGTAGGGTTTGGTGACAAACAATGGTTGACAAATAGTAGAGTGGATCGAGAACTGAAGAGTGGTCGACAAACCGGAAACTTTAAGGGTTTAATCGTTAACTGTGGTGCATGCAATCTCCAATCGTAATTAATGGTAGTGAGTCAAATAAAATATTGCATGCAATCTCCTCCAATCGTAAAATAATGCAATCTCCTCCAATCGAAACTAATGATAGTGAGTCCAAATTAGTTAACTGAAAAGGAATCTTGATGTCACGTAAAGATAATCGAATGGATAAATATTTAGGGAATCGTAAAATATTGGAAGGTCGACAACACACTTGATCGACAAACAATCAAAACACCTCGACAACACACAAGGTCGAGAAACAATAATACTAAACGAATAAAAAATTTGCGAAAGAAGAGAGTGGATCGGTTAGGGCTGATACCATGTAAGTTTGTGTATATCGAATGAATATAATGTTTGGTACATGATAAATATATATAGGATACAATATGGGCCTAAACAAATAACAGGCCTAAGCCTTATACTAATCGACTAACACGAGGAACGTCACTTTAATGTGTCACGGTAAGAAAGATCAAAAGTTATGAAATTAATGGATAAGAAGAACATCAACAAGGAAACCACTTACAATCGGATAAAAAACTAGAACAAAACATATTCATATTTTTCCAGGTTACTACACATTCTTTAATAGCTTCAAGATTTAACCATTAATGTGCTAATATATGTTCAACATGAAGCTATTGTGAACGGAATTGAAGATTTTGAACCAAAAGCTTAAAGATAGAAATGAGTTTTGGTTTTGTCCCACATAGAGAAATGTGAAAAAATCTTCTACGCTTATATACCAAGGTGCATATCTACTTTATGTCTTAAAGTTAACACTATGTTTCACCCCTACCAAAACGCTCAAATAGTAGCAAAATTATTTGAGTGTATGTTTGAGGGCGAAAAATTGTATTAAACTTGTAGTTTTTTGTAACGAAAAAGATATTTGTCTGAGAGCTAATAATATGTTTTTGAAATCGAAAATCTCGTCCTCAGAAATTTATTATATGAGCTCTTAAGTTTTTTAACACATACTTCAAACTTTACTTTCTTTTATAAGTATTAAGAATAATATTCCACAAATAACAAAAACATTAAAACTAGTGTCCTTAGTCCAAAGTGGAGAGCATTTAGTTACATGTAGATGAAGAGTTGCAAATACAATTTGAGTACAAATCTCCGACATCAATTCAAAGATCGACTGCAAGTTTGCAAAATTAAGAGGCCGCCCTCTAATCTTTTATATAATAAAAGAATTACATCATTTCGGAGTGATTTTGTCATTTATTCTTATTAAAAAAATTGGACCAATAGAAGAGCTTGATTTTGCCACGTAAGCAAAATCGTTTGATGTGATTGGTTAATAAAAGTTAAAATCAAATTGATTTTTGTCAACCTTTAATTAATTTGGTTGAAAAAAAAACACATAAAAACATAGGTGTCAAATTTATGAAAACAAAAACTTAAAAATAAGAAGGGTTAATAAATTAAAATTTAGTGTTTAATTTTTTTAAAATTGTATAAAGTTAAGTGTAATATTATAAGTTTCTATATTTTTTACTAACTTTGGAAATTAAACAATTACTCCCTCATACTTTACCCTTATACTTTATAACTTAAAAATACAATATATATGTTGTTTTAAAACTCCAACATATAAATATACATAAGATTATAAATATTATTTTTTTACTATATATGTTTACTAAGGATTATTTAATTCATATTAAAAGTATGACAAATTTGGACACGTATTTGAATATTAAATACAGCTAACTTATTGAAAACGGGAACTAAACTCGCATATTGTGTACATCATAATATCAATAGTGAAATTTAAATATAGTTGAATCTTGAGTTATCTAACAAAATTTTTTTACAAAATTTGATTATACAAAATTCTAATGGTTATAAATGGATAATGAAAAACTCGTGCATAAGTATATAGTTATATGTAATTACCTTTAAAGACCAATATTCAACATTGTTACAAAATAATTTTTTGTCAAAGCCCTGTGCATACACAGGTATTATAACTAGTATGTATAGCATAGAATATATGTATGACTCTGGAAACTATAATCCTAAGTCTTAAACTATAATAGCCTTAGCATCTTCATAGAAAACTTGTAAGATGGATTACAAACGTTTTTTATCCAAGGGGCAAATTAAGTACGACAGATGGCATGAAATAATGGGGTACTTTTTGGCAAAATAATACGCATTTAGAGAGTCTATGGTTACTTATATAAACGTGTGTATATCTTTCATTCCGTAGGTGTCTTGTTCGATGTAACAATGCTATGGTTGTTTAGTCTAAAGTGTTGAATTGGTGAAAGAAGTGTCGTTTTTCAAGCACATACACATTTTTTTATTCGCGGCATCGTAAGGCATTTATTGGTGCGATCAATCAGTTGTATTCAGGGTCATGACGTTTATTTTATTGATCAACCTAAACATATGGTCATAAGCTGATCGAATTGAAAAGTAATCCATTAGTGTCTTATACAACATATTGTTATCTCTTTTCGGTTCAACTTGTGCATCATTCTTGGTGATACTTCTTATGTTTATGATATGGTTTAGTTTTAACTTTTATTAATAGTTTATGCATTCAGTTGGTTAATCGGTCTATTGTTTAACGAGATTTATGTTAAGCTCAAGATCATCAAGGCTCGATTTGTCTCGACCTTTTACCCTGTCGATCTTGAGTAGCTCACAATCAATTACACTCATTTACACCCCTAACAAAATATAGCCACAAATCAATGTATGTAAAAACGTAGATATAGAATCAATGAACATTTTGCTAAAGTTTTAGAATTAATCAGGAAGATTAATAAGAGAAAAATAGAAAGAAGGGAAAATTTTAATAACGAGCAGAGTATTACAAAAACAACCGGGTCAACGAATAATATTAAAAAGTCCATAGTCTAAGTGGCCCGGCATGGGTCATGTTTTGTTTATAACCTTTTTTTTCTAAAAGTCTAGTGTAATAAAGGTTAATTTCTAGAGCTAAGCATAGTAGTATCACTTCCAAGGTTTTACTTTTTTTTAGAAGTTACTTGTGGTTTTGTCCCACATGGGTCAATGAGAAAAAATCTTCCAACCTTAGAGTCACTTTATTTTGCTTACTTAAAAATCTATGCTTATCAAAGGACAAATCTTCACCTTCTATTTAGTTTGATCTAATAGTGGGGATTAACCTAATATTTAATAGATTAATTTAAGTCCATGTTTTTTTTCTTGTCTTTTTTTCTTTTTTTTTTTTTTTTTTTTTTTAATTATTTTTTTTAACGTTTTCCTGAAATTAACGTCTTTTTTTCTCACGTTATTTACGTTTTTTTAATTCGCGTTTTTTTTACGCTTTCATACATTTTCAAACGTTTTCGTCCATTTTCTTACGTTTTCGCCCATTTTCATACATTTTCGTCCGTTTTCATATGTTTTCGTCCGTTTTTTTACGTTTTCTTGTATGTTCGTCCGTTTTTATACGTTTTCATATGTTTTCAGACGTTTTCGTTCATCTTTATAAGTTTTCATCCATTTTCATAGGTTTATGTACGTTTTCGTCCGCTTACATACGTTTTTGTCCATTTTTTACGTTTTCGCCTATTTTTAGACGTTTTCGCCGTTATCTAACGATTTTGTCCGTTTTCTTACGTTTTCGTCCATTTTCATACGTTTTGCTTCTGTTTTTTTACGTTTTCATGTATTTTCGTTTGTTTTTATACGTTTTCGTCCGTTTACAAATGTTTTCGTCCATTTTTATACATTTTCATCCGTTTTCATAGGTTTATATATGTTTCGTCCATTTTCATATGTTTTCATCCGTTTTTATACGTTTTCGTTCGTTTTCAGACATTTTCGTCCGGTTTTGGCAGTTTTTTATACGTTTTCGTCCGTTTTCATACGTTTTCATGCTTATTATTGAACTTTATTATATTACATATCTAATATCAAGTGTAATATATATAAAAAATAGTTAATGTTTAATATCACTTGTGATATTTCATAAACAAACAAGTATGTTTTTTTAACCTTTAATATAATCTGAGATATTTCATTGCTTAGCATATTTTTATACATTATCACCTATGTGTTTTCTAATATTTTTATAATTTTCAGTTACAAGATAGTTTTGTGCCTTTCATCGCAATTGACAAGCGCGTATTTTTTTTAAATGCAACCAATGTTATCTATCACTTGTGATATTATACTGTTAGTAGAAATAAAAGGGTTAAAGTCTCTTTAGGTGAATTCTTATTTTGCTCAAAAAAAATGCTAATTTAATGCAACACTTGTTTGATTTTGAGAATATGTCAAGTTTCTATTTTCATAAGTTTGCTTCCTTTTTATTCATTATGATATTTATAAGTGACACTTATTTATCTCTTGTGATATAACACTGTAAGGAAGATGAAGAATATTACATTCTTCATCATGTATGTGTTATCGGTTTTGATACTCAACTAAGAATGTGAAATATTACATTCTTACCAAATGTGATAAGAATTTAGTATTTTACCATGTATATATGAAAGAAATGATAAACATCACTTGTTATATTACTGTGACGATTCTGATGATTTTGTTCTTTTTTTTATTTGTGTTTTTGAAAATATTTAGGAAGGTTTTTGTGTTTTATGATAATATATGAAATATTAAAAAAGGCGTTTAACTGAAAACAAGAGATGTTATGATACTTTTGTTAGACTTGTGGTGGATTTTTCTATATAATGGATACATTGTGCATGTTTCGATAGGTTTTATAGCGTGATTTGAAAATATCTATGGTTGAATCAGCAAACTAAATAAGTTATTGTTGAAGAAAGCACACATCTTTATAACAAAGACTGAGGAAGCTCAAACACCTGTAATATCACACATGATGTTGATATCACAGGTGATACCACCTATGATATCACCTGCACATGATATCACCGGTGATATCACTTATCAAAACACACATCTTTATAAACAATTACATTTTAGCTCTTAAATGATATCACCTATCAAAACACACTCTTAAATACACATACATACATGTACCATAAAAACACGCATCTTTATAAACAATTACATTTTAGCTCTTAAATGATATCACCTATCAAAACACACTCTTAAATACACATACATACATGTACCATAAAAAAATACATGTTTTAAACAATTACATTTTAGCTCGTATAAATAAGGTCTACATGGGAAACAATACAATTTGAGAACCATATGACCTATCACGAAAAGTATAGCAATTCACATCTTGTATTGATCTTCAACAAAGGGACTCGTGGGTGTTACATATGGTGATGAGATACCTCCAATCACATGAGGGTTTGTGTGGGGAGTTGATGGTGTTACCAAACTGTTGGTTGCAAGAGTCTTGATGGGGTATGCTTCTGAGACTTCTTCTTTATGTTCATCGGGTTATTATACAAAAAAGTCACTAAAGTTTGCGAGAAATTTGTCCTAAGTCACTAAAGTTTAAAAGTTGTCATTCAGGTTACTCAACTTATGAAAGTTGTCAACCACGTTACTAAACTTATGAAAGTTGTCATCCAGATTACTGAACTTGTAAAGACATTGCATTTTTGTTACTTAACATATAAAAAACATAAACGTAAAAATTGATAAAATTATAGACATGTTTGCTTTTTAACGTTGAGTAACCTGAATGACAACTTTTAAACTTTAGTGACTTAGGACAAATTTCCCGCAAACTTTAGTGACTTTTTTGTATAATAACCCTATGTTCATCTATGTAAACCACATCTTGCATTGTTAACTGATGGTATTCCACAATTTCTCTCAGAAACCGGTTCTCACGAGCATAAACTGAGTTTTCTTGTGCCAAACGAGCTTTCTCAGCTAAAAGTGACTCCAGTTGAAGTCGAATCTGCCATATATATATATATATATATATATATATATATATTTAAAAAATAAATAAATAAAAAATAAATAAAAAAAATATGGAAGTGTTAATTTATGTATATGCTTCACCATGATCTTGGTATAATATCACTTGCAGCAATAACATATAGTCTCCTGACTTCTTGTGGTCCACACCCTCTGATTCATTGTATATATGTGGTTATTTTTGTTTTGCGAATTTCTTTAGGTTTGATGCCATAGCTTCCATGTTCCTATTTGGGCTCATGGTCTTAGCTCTAGTAGATTCTTTAATTCCTTAGTGATAAGACTGTATTCCTTGTATATTTTAATCTGGTTCAGTAGCAATTATTAGCAGCAACATTTGGTTTTCCCCATAAAGAAAACATAGTTTACAATTATGGTTTTCAAGGCCATCTAACGAGAAAACATTTCATAATACTTATAAGAGTTGTCTTTAAGAATGTATTTGGCATAATAATGAACACCTGAACGCCCTCTAAAGCTTAAATAATAGTCCCTCATAGCAAATTCAACAATTATCATCTTAAGCATTCAGATTTGTGCAACGCTAACAGATAATTAAAATCTGAATAGTATTTAGGAGGCAAGGGACTACACATACCAGATCATCATCTTCAGGGCTATCGCCTTCTCCAACCGTCTCCCTAAGGATTATATTTTCTTCCTCTAACTGAGCACAACGCTCCTTTGCAAAAGCAAGATCAGCCTTCACAGTTTTCAGCTCTCGAAGTAGAATCTTTGCCTTGGCAGCCATCGCAGTTGATATCACAGTTGATATCACAGTCTTCTCGAAGCCAACAAGCGCTTGCGCCTGAAAATATGTAATGGTTGGTCAATGCACAGATGAAACTTAAACCAAACACAATGCAAATTATATGTCACTAAATAGACCACCTATCAATCTATATCAGTTACCATCCAACATCAATGTATCATGTCATACATTTACACTAATTGAATTGATATCACTTCACCTTATAATATAATATGTAGTGATTGCATGTGTTAATTTGCACTTATTTCCTAGCCGCCATAACTCATAATAATAGAATAATAATTATTTACTAGACAACCTCACGGGGATTAGCAAACTTTGGCATTTTTAGCTAAAAAGAAAAAAAAAAAACAAGTAAATTCTCTTTATAGAATGCACAGTGGCAATCATGTCGGTTTTCAACATCTCGTTACGGTAAACGCTAAAGAATATTTTTACTAGAAAAGAATTACCAAAGTTATTGTGGTGGTTGTGTGGAGGTTATTGCCTAATCTTTTAAACCTGTCATGTGGTGTTGTACGAACTCGGAACTGCCCAAGATTTGAGATTCAATGTCAGCAATATAATATATTTCCAACATGTTTTATAGTAATATTGAGTTGTCGATGATAACAAAACTAACCCTCAGATCACCAGGTTCACCATCTATAATTGGTTCACCCTCCTCATAAAACATCACTTCATGAGGCAAAGAAAAGAGGTACAATCGTTAGAGCCATTTTAAGAACAGTCAACGGTGTCCCATAAATGGATACTAAACAAAATAATAAAGTAACATTATAACTTAGAAGACACGTAACAACTTACTTGTGTACCTTGCATTTCTTTCTCGATATCAAATGTGATAAACTTCCCTTCCCTTTCATACTTGACATTAGGGCTTTGCTCGCAGACCTGAAGAACAAAAAAAGCATGTGTATAAGTAATAATATCGGGTCACAATCACAAATTAACGCCGCCCACGAAACAGGAAATGAATCTTAGATTAGGTGAATTACAGAACGTGTTTGATTTTGATGAATCATACTCAAATGGTACCCCAAAAAATTTGTTCAACTTCCGCAACTACCTCTAAATACTAGAACAAATTTGTAACCACTTCGTAAAAACTGACTCATTCGTAACGTTTTATCGGTCGTCTACCAATATAATTCCCAAGCATCTTAACATGGCCTAGTCCTAAGTCCTAACCTTTATGGCTCAACATTTCAAGTATCAGGTACAATAGTCGAAAAACAATACACAAGAGACTTCTAATTTGATTAAATAAAACAGCTTTTACCATTAATTAACAATGACCCAACTAGTTGTTCCAGTATGCACAGTTAATTCCAAATAATTAACATAAAAAAATGAACAAGACCCACTTAGTTATTCTCATGGACATTAAGTCGAACACGTAATATGAAAATTGGAATACAAAACTCCATAGCTCACTTATGTATCCAATATAAGTTACAAGCTCATCTTAGTTGATTTGAAGTAAATGACATACACCCAGACCACCACCGAACGTGCAACACGCACTCCCCCTACTGCAACCGCTCACGCGACCGTCACCGCTCCAGACGCGCCACCAACCACCGTTCACCCTCACCAGACCAGTCATCACGTAAACACCGTAAACATGATGACGTCACGCACATGATATCTGATCTCATTGATGGAATAGTGAAGGAGAAGAAAGAGAAGAGTAATAAGGATGACATGGCGATGTGTGAGGTGATGGTGGACGGGTATGAGAATGATGATGGTGAAGTAAAAAGAGGGAACCTGAGAAAATATCGATTGAGAAACAATTAAATGGTAGGTTAACCAATTAAATCTTAGGTTAATTCCCACCATTAGATTAAACTAGATGGATTGTGGGAATTTATCCCTTAGTAAGCACCAAAATAAGAGTAAGCAAAAGAAATTTCCTCCCAACCTTATATACCACAATGCATATCTAATGTATGTCTTAAAGTTGATACTATGGTTTCAATCTTGCTCTTTTCTGTCGTGTGATGTTAATTCGACATAAATGTTTGAGTTTGGAAAAAATGTATCATCTTTAATTTGAAGTTCTCGTAAAAGTTAGCTCACGCTTTACTTTTAATATATGAGTTTGGAAAATAGCATGAGCTTTTTCAGTTTTCGTAAGAGAGACTTCACGCTTTACTTTTCTTTTGTAAAGACTATCAGAACATAAACCCACAATGACAAAAAAATAATAATAATAATAAAATAAAATAGCGTCCTCACTTCTAACTGGAGAGTATTTAGCAGCCATATGTTGTCGTAAATGAAGATTTGCAATGACGATTTGACTAGAAACTTGGACATCAACTGAAAGATCGACTGCAGGTATGCCAAATTAAGATGTTGCCCTTCAATTCGTATAGCATAGAACAAAATTTGTAGTTTACTCAACTTATAATCAGATATTCATGAAATGTTTATCATGCATATTGCAAGAAATACAAAACGAGTTACTCTTTGATGTCTAAAGACTCTCATTTCGACCACAGTATCATATAACTAAGGAAATATCATTTTTTTAGCGAAGTCTTATACCAATTCATATTACAAAAGAAAGAAAAATTTCAAGTACTAACAAAATTTTGCAAGACATTCAACTCAAGAGCTTCGAATGGATAGTGAGACGATCAAAGAATTACAAATCGATAGATTGGCAACAATGGTTACGGGACCCTCGAAACATTCGGCTACATTAACCATCTATTTCTGCAGTAGTTTCTGCATCTGTTTCATTGTTTTGTGGGCTGCAAGTTCAAATCTCGTTTGGGATAGTCAGTTTCGGAATAAAGAAGGTACTGATTCTTGTTAAGGGTATACATTGGGAGTTCTTATGCATCATGTGCTGTTGGCAGGTTTTGTGTGTTCGTATAAGTGGGCTCCGAGTTGACAGTATAGGTTCAAAAGCGTTTGTAGGTGGCAGTTGGCTTTCCTATATGCATTTTTGCCTTTTGCTGTTTCCTCTTTGCTTCTAGTGGTTTACTTTTTTCAGTGGGTTTGCTATTCAGTAGCTTTCATGTTTTGTGTGGCTCGTGATTATCACTCTCATTCTGGTCTACATTATCAGTCTTTGAAGTTTTATTGGTTTCACAAGTGAAGGGCTACCATGAGACAAAATAGTTTTAATGGTGTCAGGTATATCTTCAAAGTAAGCAAGTGGAGTTTTTTCTTTATTTGGTATATGCTTCATGTGGCATTTTAGAGTCGGCTTCTGTTTCATGGTTTTTTAGTGTGAGGTTCAATTTTTGTATGGGCACTTTTTTTCTTCTGTATCTCTTTGGGTCCCTCCGTCTTTTAATTTTCTTGATTAATTACGGTGGGATGCCTTTTCTTTGTATGTTGTTTATTTTTTGGGTTCTAATATATTGTTGCCTTTCTATTAAAAAAAAAAAAAAAAAAAAAAAAAATAGGGAGTAAATTTGATGTTATCCCACATTGATGACAGGTAGAGCAAAGACAAAAAGGAACGGAGTGAGAAGGTCAATGGTTTAACTTAGGTGGTGTTTGTTTTTTATAAAAAAGCTCTTAACAGCCTCTTAATCTGAACCGTTCAGACGCGGTCAGACATTTTGGTCGTTCAGACCGTTTGTTTTTTTTCCCTGTTCAGACGCGTTCAGAGGCAGTAAGTTCTTAATGGTCTAGACTTTAGAGGGGTGTTTGAATGCCTCTTGCTGACATAAAAAAAAAAAAAAAAAAAAAAAAATAGTACGAGCAAGCAAATTTGCGGTTCAAACATGTGTTTTTTTTCTCGTTCAGATGCGGTCAGATTCAGATGTGCGGTTCAGATTCAGATTCAGAACCTCTTAAAAAAACAAACACCACCTTAGTAAGTTGCTTGCAAAGTCTTATATTTATTAGTTCAATTAGTTGCTTTGTTCGATGTCACATTGTTGTGTTATATCGATGAAAAACCCTTAAAAATAAGGTCCCTATGGTTTATGGGATATAACAAATTTAGTCCCTATTTTTTATTACGTTTCGTTCGTTTTAATACGTTTATAACTGTTTTCGTTCGTTTTTATCCGTTTTTCTTACGTTTTTATACGTTTTCATCCGTTTGTATACGTTTTCGCATGTATTTATACATTTTTATCCATTCATCCATCTTTATACGTTTTCACCCGTTTTATACGTTTTCGTTAATTTTTATATGTTTTCGCCCGTTTTTATATGCCTTCGTCCTTGTTCGCATAGTAGAATGTGTGTTAGTGTTTGCGATATCCTTTATTTGAATTTCTTTTCAAAAACATATTTTTTCGAAAATGTTTTTTTTCAAACATTTTATTTTGAATTTTTTTTTCTGAGATATTTAACATAGTAGAATGTGTGTTAGTGTTTGCGATATCCTTTAATAACCATTTTTTTTTAATGCGGTGTATGTTGGACTAGTTACTTAATCTTTGGAATGATGTTTTATTCTAGATGATAGGAGTATCATCCTATTTGATTAGTTATTATTTTATGATAAAATCATTTGAACCTTTTGTCTCACATAGGTAAATGAGATAAAATTTTCAAAGGTTATATACCATAGTGCAATTGAAGCTTATGTCTTAGAGTTAATAGAAGTGCTTTGGGGCTTTTGCAGATGGCATGTGTATAACATATACATACCACTTACATTGCCTCCAAAAACTTACATGAACTCATATGTTTTTTGTACAAAGACTTCAAACTTTTTTTTTTTTTTTTTTTTTTTTTACAAAGATTAAGGGTGTGTTTGTTTCATTTAGATGTTTTATGTCTGAATCTGACTACCACATCTTACTAGTAAGATGTGGCTATAATGTCTGAATCTGAATGAAAATGTGTTGTTTGTTTTTTTATAATTGTCTGAATGGTTTTAATTTCCCCTTTTTTAAGTATATATTAAACTATTGCAAATACGATTAATAAGTAGATAGTATAAAGTTGAAACAAAACATTTTTATCATAGATTTAACACAATTATAAATCATTAAATAACTTGTCTTAATACATATCCAAAGTTTAACATAATAAAAACTATTACATAAATCGTCTTAAAATAAAACATAAGCTTAACGCAATGAAACAACAATTAAGTAACTTAACCAATACCAAATAATTTAAAATCTATCTTTGCATAAGTTGTGCCGCGATTTGATCTCGTAAGTTTATCATGTATTGTTGATCCGCGTCACTCCCAATTGGTTGAACAACTTCAACATCACTGTCATTATCATCATGTACATTTTCGTTATCGTGTACGTCACTTTGATCGTATTGAGAGAACAAATCATCATCTAGACCCTCTTTTCGAATAAAATTATGAATAGCAAAAAATGAAATAGTAATATCTCTTTGTGTTACCAAAGAAAATTTGGGCATACTCTTCAAGATTGGAAAACGTGCTTTTAAGACTCCAAATGCCCGCTCAATTACGTTCCGAAGTTTTGCATGAGCGTGATTGAATTTTTCTTTACTGCTCATTGCACTTTTCCGACGAAAGTCTCCTAACCAATACCGGACATTGCGGTATGGAGCCATAAACCCACGCGTGTGCTTATAGGCAGCATCACATAGATAATATTTATCTGTAAAAAAACAAACATATTAATTTTTGGATATTTTGATATGTAAGTTTTCATATATATTACAATTCCAAACTTAAATACCTGCAGGGGGAATCGGAAACTCAAAAACTGGATCTACTAAAGCTTCATTTAGTATTCTCGCATCGTGTGCCGTACCTTCCCATCCAGCGACAATGTACGTGAAGATCATGTTGAAATCACAAATTGCCAAAACATTTTGATAACAATCACCTCTTCCTCTTGCTCTGTATACATTCTGTTTATGAGATGGAACAACAGCATGTATGAGGGTTCCATCAAGTGCACCAACGGCTCCCTAATTTAGAACAACAAATTGTTAAAATACAATCAAACCAAGAGACACACTAGTTATAAATTTGACAGTTACCTTAAACATTCGACGCTCCCTTCTATTGTTTCCTGGAATGTTTGAATTTGGATTAAATGTTGTTGGTCTTATAACTTCTTCGGCAAATACCAACATTTGAGCTAATACTTCATGAAAGCACTTATGAATCGTTTCCTTCGAGTGTTGAAACCTACGCTTCATAACAGAAAATCGTTCATTGTGACCAATTACCATAAGGAAGATAAACATCTTCTCCTCAACCGATATATGTTTGCTATCTTTTAACCAATTTTTTTCTTTAAAATGGTTACATAGTCGAACAAACGAGTCACGAGACATCCGTATTAACTCCGTACATTGTAAATTATTTCCTTGCAAAAGCTCCTGAGTATATTGATGCCCGGACAGTGTAGAAGTATTATCCCGCTTACGTTTCCTTACACTTCGCCGAAAATACTTAAAATGAAAGTAAACAATATAGATGAACGCAAGTTTTTGGGCAACATCCATTTAACCTATACAAACAATACATACCAAATGGATTTAGGATTATTACCAAATAAAAACAAACACCAAATAAATTAACATCAAACCCAAATAACAATAAATCAAACAATTTAACATCGTAAAGTACCAAATAAAACTAACACCAAATAGTTCAAAATAGAACCAAATACGATAAACTCCTAATAGTTCAACATAACAAAGTACCAAATACGACAAAATCCTAATAGTTCAAGATAAAACACACCAAATACGACAAACTCCTAATAGTTCAACAATACTACTTCAAAATACCAATTTGACGTGCCATCATATGAATCCATTTCTTTAAGACATTTGGTTCTGACGGTAATACCATTCATGCCTCCCTGTGGCTCTTTGACTGACAAAATAATCCAAGTGACGCCAAATAAATTGGATCTTCAGATTCCAACATCAAATTCTTCAACTTCTCATGACACTCCTCCATAGTAGGCTCTAGGTTTTCTTGAACAACAATTTTGGAAATGGCATTCTTCATATTTTCTTCCAATTCACACAACTCCGAATCCTTTTTACTCCTTTTCTTTTTCCTGCCTCGTGCAACATTTGGTTCTTTAGAAGAACCACCTTCAAAACCAGAGTCATAACCCGCATCAAAGTTTCTATGCTCGCTAGCTGCAAAAGAACCACCATCTTCATTCAAACTATTCACGTCCTCCTCAACTTCAACAACTTTGACACCAGAATTTTGAGAAGAAGACCTTCCTTCAACAACGGGTCGATGAACAGAACCATCCTCAGCTTCAATTAATTTGACACGAGAATTTTGAGAAGAGGGTCTTCGTTAAGCAACGGGTCGACGAATAGGACCGGATGCGACACACTTTGCAAATAGGTAATCACATAAATCATAATGTTGCAATGGGCTCTTTTTCAAACTACTCGCTTTCGGAAATTTCTAAACAAAGTTCACAAAGAAAGTATAAATTATTAACCTTGTCATTATTATATTATATGTATGTAAAAATTACGTTCAAAGTATTCGTGAACCCACCTTGTTTAAAGCTTTCCACTCTTCATCCGTTAGGTTGAATGTATTTGTGTCGGCGTTGAAAATATTTCCTGTTTTTCCTCTTAAATAAGCATGAACCTGATGTTTTGATTTGTAGTAATCAAACTTATTTTTTAAATGTTTTTGGGTGGTCGTTAGGCCAAATGTTTCCTTCATTTTTTTTCCGACTATCGCCCACGACTCAATATGTAGGCTATTACCCTTAGCATCTACCCTATTCACTTCCTCGATACATGAGTCCAAAAAAAACTTGTATTGATCGGGAGTAAAATTTAGTATAATATTGTCACCCATTCCTATAAAAAAAAACAATCAAACATATAAATACACATCTACAAAATACATTAGGTAAACCGTATATATCATTATTCTTACAAAATACATAAAAAAACAACCAATAGCTATTAAGAAAGGATTTTGTACTCAATACATACAGGATTAAAAAATTAGATTACTGATAAGTCATAGTCTAGTTATACACTTATAAAACCCTGTTCTTCACTTAGTGCAAGTATAAACCCATTGGCATATTCTTTCCTCCAACAAATACTAACATTTATCATCAATTACTATCACTATATATATCGACACTTTCATCTTTAACACACTACTTTTATATAATTATATAAATCCTTACTTCTAGAATTACAACAGTCCTCTATATACAAATAAATCAATATTTTGATATGTTACACACTCGCACAAACTATGACAATTTGGCACCACCGAACCATATAAATGTAAACATGTTCATTACAACCAAAACATAAACACAATTAACCATATAAAACAAGAAAACAAACCTGAAACAATTAAAAAAACCAATGCATTACAACCAAATTTACGGATCACACTTTCTTGAACCAAAAAGAACACTTTTTTATGCATTAAAGCAGATATACACTTATGAACTTGTAGAATTCCCACAAAATGGTTGTTATTCTAAGGTCCATAAATGCATAGATTATTCATTCACTAACTAGAAGACCAGCAAAAGACATATTCATTCATAAGTTCATCCACAAAACCATAGCCATAGACATAACCATGCAACTTAAAAATTAAAGAGACACAAGTGATCATATGTGCAAACCTCGGTTTTGAGCTTAAACAGTTGTTGAGGAGTAGTTATGTGTCCTTCTCTTCCCTCGACTACCACCAATAGTTGCAGAAGACTCGGTACTCTGCATAATCAACACTTTAACACAAACAATATCATAATTATGCAAAATAAAAAAAGATAACAATGCCAAGTATGATGTACTCCAAAAAAAAAAAAAAAAAAGGCCATTAACTTTTCAACTAAATCAAGATTATAGAATAAAAAAAAAAAAAAAAGGTGTTTGAACAGTTCCAAATTGAAACTCAATTATAATCAAAATACCATGAACATATATGCACCATACCTACTAACCTATGGTCTAATATTTAATTATTGTGTTTTCAAGACGCGTATGAATAGTTCCTGGTGTTTGGGTGTATCAAACAGACTGTGATTGCATTATTATTTACGGGCCCAATTAACAGTTTGGAGTCGCTGCAACGAAACTGATTCACATTACTTATGGTCATTTTACATGTAATTCTTTAGATGGCCAGAACTTGTCAACAATGGGAAAGAACAAATACTCATATAAAATCTAAGGGTTACTTTTCCTATGAGAATTATAACTGCCACTTGTTTTATAAAATAAATGGAACTCTACACTTGTTGTAGAGGTTCTTTGCTTTATTTTTGGGCATTATCAGAACTCTACATTTTTCAGTCATAAACATACATGAACAAACCCATAAATTCAGAAAGCAAAGAGTCCTTTTTCAACCATCGACATACATGAACAAACCCATAAATTCCGCAAGAAAATAGACCATTTTTCAGCCATAAACATACACGAACAAACCCACAAATTCAGCAAGCAAATAGTCCTTTTTCAACCATCGACATACATGAACAAACCCATAAATTCCGCAAGAAAATAGATCGTTTTTCAGCCATAAACATACACGAAAAAACCCATAAATTCCTCAAGCAAAGAGACCATTTTTCAGCCATAAACATACACGAACAAACCCACAAATTCAGCAAACAAATAGTCCTTTTTCAACCATCGACATACATGAACAAACCCATAAATTCCGCAAGAAAATAGACCATTTTTCAGCCATAAACATACACGAACAAACCCACAAATTCAGCAAGCAAATAGTCCTTTTTCAACCATCGACATACATGAACAAACCCATAAATTCCGCAAGAAAATAGATCGTTTTTTAGCCATAAACATACACGAAAAAACCCACAAATTCAGCAAGTAAATAATCCTTTTTCAACCATCGACATACATGAAAAAACCCATAAATTCCTCAAGCAAAGAGATCATTTTTCAGCCATAAACATACACGAAAAAACCCATAAATTCCTCAAGCAAAGAGACCATTTTTCAGCCATAAACATACACGAACAAACCCACAAATTCAGCAAGCAAATAGTCCTTTTTCAACCATCGACATACACGAACAAACCCATAAATTCCGCAAGCAAATAGACCATTTTTTAGCCATAGACATACACGAAAAACCCATAAATTCCTCAAGCAAAGAGACTATTTTTCAGCCATAAACATACACGAAAAAACCCACAAACTCAGCATGCAAAGAAACCATTTTTCAGCCATGAACATACACGAACAAACCCACAAATTCAGCAAGCAAAGAGACCATTTTTTAGCCATAAACATACACGAAAAAACCCACAAACTCAGCAAGCAAATAAACAATTTTTCAGCCATAAACATACACGAATCTACCCATATCATTTTATAACCAACCCAACAACAAAATCACTTAAAACCTACAAAAAATAACAAGGAAAGCAGGTAAAGAGAAAAAAATAGCATACCTTAGAGGTGGTGAAGATGGTAGCTATAGATGGAGATGACGGTGGCTATAAGTGGAGAAGAAGGCGGCGGTGAGAGGTGGCCGGCCGACGCTGGAGGTGGCCGGCAGTGGGGTGATGGTTTTGAAGATGATGAATGGGATGATGAAAGGGTTTTGATGAAAGGAAGGATTTGTTATGAAAGGGTTTTGATAAGAGGCGGTAAGATGTGTTCACCACCTCTTACCGAGTCAGAGATATAAGATCTTACCACGTCTGACTCACTATGAAAAAACAAACAACAAAAACGTCTGACCGCGTCTGACTCGTAAGATGTCAGAGCGAGTCAGACATTTTAAAAAAAAAACAAACACGCCCTAAAACTAATAAATCTAGCATCCTTACATTACATGGTGAATATTTAGTTATATGTAGATCAAAATTTGCATACAACTTTATTTCACTACAAACCTCTAATTTTTAAGAGGTTGCCCTCTAATATGTATAGCACAAAACAAAATTTATAGTTTACTCAACTTTATTGCGAAGCCTTATACGATTATACCTATTTCGTTAATGACAAAAGTTCAATGCAGAACAATAAATAGCTAAAGAACAAAACACTTCATCTCAACCCATTCATCTATTTTTGATCTGACGGAGTAGATTAAACCTTATTAAAAAACAGAAAGGCATTTTTGTAATAATACAACCCCACCTAACACACTCACTCACTCACACTTTCTGCAACTCTCTCTCTCTCTCTCTCTCTCTCTCTCTCTCTCATTTCCCAAATCTCAACAAACACTCAAACCCTCACCAATCTCAATAGTTTTTCTTTCTTAATTTTTCCGACGAATTGGATATCACCTCCGGCGAGAGAAGCGTAGGCAGATCTATAACAGCGGTTGACGGAGTGAGAGTAGGAGGTCGGATCTGTACTAGACGGGATGAGTAAAAAGCATACTTTTTACTCATTTTCCGGCCACCGGAAAAAATCAAAGTTTACTAGTCGTGATGAGTGATGACATGAAAAATAATGCATCTCAAGTAGATACAAACGACAAGCATAAACAAGTTGCATCACATTAGGATACAAATATGGATGAATCAAGTCTAACTTGTATTGGTTTATCCCCTGTTTATGTCACTTCAATGATGTGGACGAATAGGTAGAGAAGTTGTTGGACAAAAGTAGGTAAAGAAGGAATAATTTTATTTATTTTTGACTGTGTTTTGAATAGAGTAAAGGTGCATGTGACCTGTATTTTTCATTTTGGTCCTTTTAATATCCCACACTTATTTATTCACTTATTATTATTTTGTCAATCAAAATTATCACGGGGAGCATGTTTCATATTCATACCCATCACAATGTCACGAGACCCCAATTATAATTCTAATTCTACTTATTATGTTTCCCCCAACATAAACAATATTTTTTTTTACCTTAAGTCACATGTGATTTTACCTCAAATCACATGTGATTTACCGCAAATCACATGTGATTTAAATTAAAACTGAATCACACGTAATTTACATTTTTTCATAATAGAGCAAAAAAATAAATAAATAACAAAATAACACGTGATTTCAGGAATTTATTTTATAAAATGAAAGAATAAGTTGATTTGAAATTAAAGATCACATCTGATTTATTACTTTAAAGATCGAATGTGACTTGTAAAATCACATGTGATTCTTTGGTGAATCACATGTGATTCTTTTTGGATCACTTGTGTTTTTTGGTGGATCACTTGTGATTTTTTAAAAATAGCAAATCACATGTGATTTTTTTACCGATCACGTGTGATTTGTCTGGACGGAAATTTTGAATAAAAACTTCGTCGAAAGTATATAAAAGTGCATATCTATAGAAAGATTATTTTTTTATCGTCGCGATGGTGTATTTTTTGTAGCTTGAAGATTTACCGTTTGCAAGATATGTTATTTTAAAAAAAATGGTGGAAAGTGGGTTTTTATAAAATTACATTTTTACCATTCATTTGTTAATTTTTGCTTTCATCTCATCCATTTGATGAAAATAAAATGAATGGTTGAGATCTTATAATTTGTTCTTTAGATTAAATGTGTTTTCTATTGATCTCACCTCTTAATAAGATCATTAAAAAATTGAGGTCCAATGATACATTACAACTTGATTCGGTTTTTATACATTATGAACCTGACTCAAATTTTATACACTATACACTCTTGCAAACTAGCCATCTATACACCCTCTGTATCTTCATAATTTCACTCTAAGACCGGGTATAATAATCAAAACCTAATTACAAGCAGCAACGTTATTTTACTACAATATCTTTACTTATAAAAAATAATGCAATATATTAATTACTTTATTTAACTCTCATGTTACAATTTAACTGTTTAATAAAGAGAGTCTAATATCGTATTTGCCCCCGTCACTTTAGCTTTATTTCTCTACAACCGAATTACTGCAATAAGAAAACCAACTTCACTACAAAAAATATTTCACTTAGAAAAAAATATACCCACACAATAACCAAAATTACTCACACACACAACCATGACTCGGTTGTTTGAACGACTGAGTTCTCTCCCCCCAGGCACTTAAGACGCGTCCTAGACGGTGACCGTAATAAGGTGGATGCGTTGTTAATCTTCCAGCTAGGCATGCAAGAACGGATGTTAGAACGACCGAGTTCTCCCCCAACCCCCAAGCACCTAAGACACGCTCTAGACTATGACCATAATAAGGTAGACGCATTGTTGATCTTCCAGCTAGGCATGCAAGGCGCGTTCTTGAGCCTTATTACGGATGTCTAGAGTCTTCTTCACTCACTTAGTCCACAAATAGACACCTGATAACATCAAATAGTCCTGAATATTAAGTGTCAATTTCCCCAGATAATGCTTGTAATTTATATCATTTATATGATTTAAGCTTGTTTTCCATTGTTTTCCACTTTCAGGTAAATTACGAGCATTGGACACGGAACTGGAGAAATATCTAAAGATTTATCACAGTATGCTAGTTTGAAGAAGTTACGGCGTAACTCGTCTCTCACATTACGCCGTAACTATTGCGTGACTCAGAAAACCAACTTATCAGAAGGTTACGGTGTAACTCTTCCCAAGGGTTACGACGTAACTACATTAGGTCAAATGAGGTTCACGCCGCTGATACTTACGCCGTAACTGCTGCATCCACTACGACGTAACCGAGCTTATTGAAGACTACGGCGTAACCACTCATAAGGTTACGCCGTAACCAGCAGATCTAGTGCATTATTTGAAGAAATTGAAAGTTACGGCGTAACTCCTATATTGGTTACGCCGTAACCCATATCTGGCCTATAAATACCCCACGAATTCCAGCATTTCTATTCATTCCATTCCACAACAACACTCAGAGAACGTGGGAAAAAGCTCAAGGCAGGTCGAGAGGAGCATACGGAGCTGTCTCTAAGGGAGAAATCACTCCCCTACGATAAGCATTAGCGTTTTATATTTCTTTTACTTTCAATTCATGTATTTCGTACCTTTGAATATTGAATTGATTTGCAATATTAATATGAGTGGCTAAGCACCTTTTGGTGCTGGCCTAGTTATGATTCCTTAATTGTTTTGTTTGCGTTTACTTTACTTCCGTACAATTATTTCTAAGTGTATGCATGCATAGTTTATTGGTAGCCACCCTTGGTTTGGTAGTTTTGAATGGCGATAGATGCCAATTGCCTTGGAGATATGACCAACTGACCCTAGGTGAGCGTACTGAGACGGGAAGGGTAAGATATGACCAACTAACGACCCTTTCTACTTGTGCGATTTGACCAACTGATCACCTATCGTTTGGATGAACTTAAGAATTAGGGGGTGTGTGTCTAAGTTCCTAATGGCCGGACATTCACTATTATAAATCTAGCATGTAGCGGTACTTAATGATTTGGCTTAGGGGACCAGGAACAACAGGACTTATGACGGTGCGCCTGATTTCTCCTGTGATGGCATCTTTGCTGATAGGGTTAGGGCGAATTGACCAAATGTTGTCCTCTCGAATTTGACCCCACCTGAAGTAATTAGAAGTAAGTAGACGTAGACATAACTAGCTAGGAGGATTAACTAGGTTAGCACCACTATTCCTCTATTGATTTCCTTTTATCCTTTATTTGCTTTTATCTGCTTTTATTTGCTTTAGTAGTTTAATTAATTAAAACCCTATTGAAACCTTTATTAATCTGTGACACTAGACTTAGTAATAATCCATCACACATAGCTCTTGGGACGACCTCGGCTTTATCGATTACTACACTACACACGACCGGGTACACTGCCTGTTAGTGCATTAGGGTAGACCATAGGTATAACGAGACACTATAAATTTAAGACCAGGTCATTAAAACCTTCATCAAGTTTTTAGCGCCGTTGCCGGGGAGTTGTACTAGGATTAATATTAAGTCTTTCATTTCATTTTAAAACTTTTCTCACAATCTTATTTCAAGTTTTCATATACCATGGAAGTTGTTGACATCGATGACCTCACTCTTGAAGAATATTTGGCGTTGACAAGAGCGGAACAAGGGCCAGGTCTCGTGAGACCGGCGATTGGAGCAGATGTCCGTTTCGAAATCAAAAACCAATTTATGAAGGAGCTTCGCGCTAACCCTTTTTCAGGAAACAGGGACGAAGACGCATATGAGCACGTTGAAAATGTCCTTTACATCGCAATCCTCTTCAACATTCCGGGCGTGTCTCATGATGCTGTTATGCTTAGAGTATTCCCAATGACTCTTACTGGAGCTGCCAGAAGATGGATCGAAAGATTGCCCGCCGGGGCCATTAATACTTGGGCGCTACTTAAGAAGCACTTTATTCAGAGATATTGTCCGCCATTGAAGATTTCTAACCAACTTTTGGAGATCCATAATTTCAAACAAGAAGACGACGAAACGTTGTATCAAGCCTGGGATAGATACAACGATCTCCTTTACAAGTGTCCTACACATGATCTGAACAACCAGCAGAAGGTCAATATTTTCTACAAAGGAATTAACGTGACTACAAGGCAAATGTTGGACTATCAAGGACCTATCCCGAACATGACTCCTACACTTGCAATTGATGCCATTCAAAAAATGGCGGATCATTCTCAGAAATGACACGACGGAGGAAGTACAAGAAACCAAGGCGGAAGTTTTGACGGAATTGCAGCAATCGCTAGTAAAATTGAAAATCTCGGTTGAGATATGCTAAAGGTCAGAGAAACCGTTCATGCCATACAAATAGGTTGTGGATGCTGTGGAGGAGGACATCTCATGAAAAATTTTCCTCATGTGGACGAAGAGAATATTGAAGAAGCTAAGTATGGAGAAAATCGGCCATTTTACGGAGATAATCGAAATAGTAACGGGTATCGTGGAAATTACAACCGTGGGCCTTATGGAGAAAGAAATCCCAGTCTTGAAGAAACAATTAATAAGTTCCTAGAAAGTTCAGCCCAAAGACAAAAGGAGCAAGATGAGTGGTTGAAAGAATTCTAGTAAAACACTGACAGGAACCTTTCCAAGCACGACACAACTTTGAAAAACCTAGAATCCATGGTGGAGAAGCTCAGTGAAAAAGTAAGGAGGAATAACGATAAACCTGAAGGATCTAAACCAGCTATGGAATGTAAAGTGATTTTTTCTGATGATAACTCGAAGGTTCAGGCCAATAATACGGATTCAGGGGATGTTTTCGTCGACAGATCTGAGTTACGCCGTAACCTGCCTAATGAGTTACGGCGTAACTATGTGTTTGACAGCGATAACGGGGTTATGAAGAATACTGAGGAAAACGATTCTAACGAATTACGCCGTAACCAAGAATCTCAGTTATGGCGTAACTGGGATACATGGGCAGACAGTTGCCTTGATATAGACGAATCAGGAACTAAAAAAAACTAGCGAATGGTCCCACGATATTAACCTGTGCCCTTTATCCCCATCTAAGAAAAAATATCACTGGTGCAAGGTTATACCAGTAACTAAGGGGGACTCGTATGACCTATGGGCTTCATGCGATCTAGAAACGAAACTTGTGACGGAGGTACCGAAAAAGAGAGAATCAAGAATAACAAGTTTCTATGGGCTGCTTATACTGATGATGAAAGACTCGAGAAACTCTCCCTTGAAGATGAAGAAGAACCACTTATAACTCACTGGTGTACTCCTATCATCACAACTGACGAGGAGTCCACACGAGCATGGCCTACATGCAACCCTTCCCGCGAGTATTGCAACGGCGGGGATAGTGAAAGAGAGGAAGAGTGGACATGCCCTCATGAGGGTGAAAGACATTGTATAAAATTCGGTGATTTGGCATTTGAAGACTGGTACGCAATACAATTCGGGGATGCCAAGATCAACTCGAATCTTCTTATGAAGCTAAAAATTGATTACGAGGAGCACATTAAAAAAAGGGAAGTGGCTAATAAAGAAATCGACTGCATGGATGAGCATTTAAATGAAACTAACAACAAGGAAATACGCAGTCACTGGTGCGAAAGAGTAAAATCTCCTGGGGAAATTTTATGGGCGTCATGCAACCCGTATGACGATATGTGTAACGGGGAAGCTGCTCTGGGAGAATTGGAAAAGACGAATTTTTTTGGTCCTCAACCAATGATGATGAGAGAACGAGTTTACCTTGGTTGGAAAATCTAGGATTCGATAGTTGGGTAAAGATTAAGTATGGGCATGTGGATACGATAACCAAAGAGAAGATTTGGAAGGAATACATGGATCGAGAAAATTTAAACAATGAAAGTCTCAACAACACGAGTGAAATAACAATTGAGAAAGACAAGGAGTTGGTTAGAGATGAAAAGGAAGAGTGCAAGCGCGTACTAATAGAGAATATGCTCGATGAAGAATGGTTCAAAGGTACTGCTTCTGATGATGATGACATTGAAAGGATCCTTGATTACCTCGTGCTGCAAGGTAATGAGGAGTTTACTGATCTAGACGACGAAGATTACGAGCAAAGGAGGTGCAAACTCCTTGGGATTCCCTACAAGAGACCACCACCTATTATTGTCGAAAAATTCGAATTCACTCGCTACCACTTGGGACCGGAAGAGAAATTTTGTAAAATCCGGAAAGTCGAAACTAATGAATACCTCAGAACGGCTACAAATATCGCTTGGATGAGGCATAACTTGATAAAAGATATTGAGGAAGTCGGGGAAGTCCAAAGGCCCCCATAGAAGCCCCGCGGCTCTGAGTCTAACTTAAATACTCGTAAATAAAGAAAAGTTCTCTTTCGAGAGACAACCCGAATTATCCTTTTCTTTTGTTTTATTTCCATTTCTGTTGGGTTTTGTGTTTTCTAACCATTTTTGCAGGAATCGAGGAAGAAATTACTGCTGCAGTTTGCTGATCTGACAGAGTTACGGCGTAACCCAATCATTTGATTACGCCGTAACCAACTTATTAGCAGCAGAATTCTTGACGCATCGGGAATTATGGCGTAATACCATCTACATGGTTACGCCGTAACCACTCGCTCTACAGCTTATGTCAGGTTTCACTAGTTACGACGTAACTCCCTCAAAAGAGTTACGACGTAACCTTCATCTGCTTTAATTCTTTCATTTTAAAACAAAATTACCTTGTATTAGTATTTTAAATGAACTTTGTGGGTGTGTTCCCTGTAAACCCTCACGAGACTTCACTTGTCCACTTGGGACACCAAGTGGTTTAAAAGGCTTGTTGCATATGCTAAATGCAACCGTGATTTCTACGAAAGGGACTTAGGTCTGTTTTTCATTTTTCATTTTAGAATTATGCTTGTTGGTATGGTGATTTCAGGGATTGAAGTTTGTTCATGATGCTTATACGAAGGCACGTCTCTTTACGTGAGCCTTCCTTCTTTATGGAGCAAATTTCAGGGAAGTTCTCGCCCTAATTCTACATTTCTCTTCACCTTTATTTAATGCCTAGTACAAAAGGGACTTTTTACAATTCAAGTGGGGGGACGGGAGTAGAATTATCTCTTGAACTTTATTTCGCCCTCATTTTTCTAGTTTATTTTGAAAAATTATGCCATTTTTAAAATTTTGACATGTTTTTCTTAACCTAACTAGATTAGACCTTAGCCGAGCACATACAACCCTTGATATTATATGGTGAGATTAGCCTTATCCGTTTCTAATATTTTACCCCAAATCCACCAAATTATGAGTGTGCCGGTAGCTTGTAAACTTTAGAACTTGGCCTTTGCATCATTTCGAGACAATATACGAGATATGTTGAGTTAACTCGATGTATTTGGACTTTTCAGTTTTAGAAGGCAATATTATAGGATTTTCACCCAAACAGCCTACCATTATGTGTCTATCGATTAGTCACCTCGACTTCTCGACCCCCATGTGAAACCCTTTTGTTGCACTCACCTTTAGTGCAAGATACCCCTAGATAAACCCTTCTGAGCCATTCTTTTCATTTTGTCAACCCAATATATTGTTTCAATACACCTATACACCTTAGCCTACCCTGTAGTCTTTATTTGTGATTGGGAAGTCATCATTTGCCTAAGTTCAAGGTTCAAGTGGAAAGGTTCGGAAATCACGCTTTCATCGACAACATATATGAAGATCATTGAAGACCCTCCGAATTCCCAATGTTCATCTCAAGTGGGGGGATATTATGTTATTATTGTTATGTTGAAAAAAAAAGTGATTCAAAAAAAAAAATTGTTATGATATTGTAAAGTGCGATGTTATAAGCACTGTAGTATGAGCTTTATTGATTTAACATCGAGGAGGCCACCTCGGTCACATTTGAAGATTAGAGTTGGTAGTTGTGCCAACAGTTGAAGAAAAGGTAGTGTGTCCATCACGACGTCCTCTGATGACACATCTACCTTGCATTTCATGATCCGGTTTCTTGACTTGAAAGCTTGAACTTTGGGCGGACGGTAAGTGGTGATGACTTGGTTATAGATTTAGACTACCTGCTTGTTTTTTATTTTACACCAATTATATATCCCATGTCTTGTCCTACCCTTTAGTCATGAAGCATGTCTAGGTGATGCAGCGAGCAATCTTTGATGTCTTGGCCATGGATTTGGTCATGTATCATTGATTTTGTCCACTTCGCCGTGACATGTTAGTAATGACGAGTCACCCCTTAACCTTTGTCGTGTCTACCCATATTGCCTTCGAGAATTGTTTAGCCCTTAACTCTAGTGGTGGAGATTGTGTAACCGCCAAGCTTATGATAGAATACATGCTATGTCTGTACGATTGAGTGATCATCCCGAAATTGACACTTAGAATAGTTGAGAGATTTGAGTGTTTTGTTCCCCTTTCGTGAGGTGTTCGGCTTTGTTTTATTCTAGCATAAGGGATTTGTAAACTCATATTTTCTAGGTTATGGGAGATATCTTTTTAGTAATCTTTCTAATAAGGTCTACTTGAGGGCAAGTAGAGTTCAAGTGGGGGGGATATTTGATAACATCAAATAGTCCTGAATATTAAGTGTCAATTTCCCCCGATAATGCTTGTAATTTATATCATTTATATGGATTTACGCTTGTTTTCCATTGTTTTCCACTTTCAGGTAAATTGCGAGCATTGGAGCTAAAGAGACGCGGAACTGGAGAAATATCTAAAGATTTATCACAGTATACTAGTTTGAAGAAGTTACGACGTAACTCGTCTCTCACATTACGCCGTAACTATTGCGTGACTCAGAAAACCAACTTATCAGAAGGTTACGGCGTAACTCTTTCCAAGGGTTACAACGTAACTACATTAGGTCAAATGAGGTTCCACGCCGCTGATACTTACGCCGTAACTGCTGCATCAACTACGACATAACCGAGCTTATTGAAGACTACGGCGTAACCAGCAGATCTAGTGCATTATTCGAAGAAATTGAAGGTTATGGCGTAACTCCTATATTGGTTACGCCGTAACCCATATCTGGCCTATAAATACCCCACGAATTTCAGCATTTCTATTCATTCCAATCCACACACAACATTCAGAGAACATGAGAAAAAGCTCAAGGCAAGTCTAGAGGAGCATACGGAGCTGTCTCCAAGGGAGAAATCACTCCCCTACGATAAGCATTAGCGTTTTATATTTCTTTTACTTTCAATTTATGTATTTTCGTACCTTTGAATATTGAATTGATTTGCATGATTAATATGAGCGGCTAAGCACCTTTTGGTGCTGGCCAGTTATGATTCCTTAATTGTTTTGTTTGCGTTTTACTTTACTTCCTTACAATTATTTCTAAGTGTATGCATGCATAGTTTATTGGTAGCCACCCTTGGTTCGGTAGTTTTGAATGGCGATAGAGGCCAATTGCCTTGGAGATATGACCAACTGACCCTAGGTGAGCGGACTGAGACGGGAAGGGTAAGATATGACCAACTGACGACCCTTTCTACTAGTGCGATTTGACCAACTGATCACCTATCGTTTGGATGAACTTAAGAATTAGGGGGTGCGTGTCTAAGTTCCTAACGGCCGGGCATTCACTATTATAAATCTAGCATGTAGCGGTACTTAATTACTTGGCTTAGGGGACCAGGAACAACAGGACTTATGACGGTGCGCCTGATTTCTCCTGTGGTGGCATCTTTGCTGATAGGTTAGGGCGAATTGACCAAATGTTGTCCTCTCAAATTTGACCCCACCTGAAGTAATTGGAAGTAAGTAGACGTAGACATAACTGGCTAGGAGGATTAACTAGGTTAGCACCACTATTCCTCTATTGATTTTCCTTTATCCTTTATTTGCTTTAATTTGCTTTTATTTGCTTTAGTAGTTTAATTAATTTAAACCCTATTGAAACCTTTATTAATATGTGACGCTAGACTTAGTAATAATCCATTACACATAGCTCTTGGGACGACCTCGGCTTTACCGATTACTATACTACACACGACCGGGTACACTGCCCGTTAGTGCATTAGGATAGACCATAAGTATAACGAGACACTATAAATTTAAGACCTGGTCAATAAAACTTGCATCAATACCCGTATACGAATTGATGGTACTCGATAGTAAAATAATTTGTTGCTATACTTATCATATTTTCATATGTTAATAAGTTCATACACAACCAGATATTGTGAGAGGATTTAGGTGGTGCTTGTTTATGCTTTGTTGTAGATACATCTTATTTTCATGATATTGTTCAATTTTATTTTTCTTGATTGTTTATGCATTCAGTTGTTTTTTTTTTATGTTAATCTCCCAATCAAGGTTAAAAGTCGTCACCCAACCTAGTTAGAATCTAAAATAACCATATATTATTGGGCTCATTCCTAGTTTTTAGTTACTTTTTACCATCTGTTATGAAGTCGATATTAACTTTTCACCTTTGATATTTATAAAATAATTGAGGCGGGTAAAGTTTATTTTATTGTTTGTGTATCGGTAAACTTTACATGAGACTAACAAAGGGTCATTCATTGAAGGTGAACCAACGTCACTTGGGTTGCTTCTTCTCAAGATCCTCTTCCTCTTATTAAACCATTAACAAGAAAATGTTGCAATAGATACTTCAACATACTTTACAAACTTCAAAATTAAAGAATTGACGAGCTAATATATGTTTCACATGAAACATGAACCTAAAAGATAGAAATAAGTTTTGAATTATCCCATATTGGTAAATGATAGAAAATCTTTTAAGTTTATATATCATGGTGAATATAATTTGTGTGTCTTTGAGTTAAATGATATTCTTTCAAATTCATATACTACACCGAATAATTTGACAGCCTCGTATATGAAGTTGAAAGAATATCATTTGGCTTGAAGTTTTTGTAACTGAGACTTTCAAATTTTACTTTTCTTTCGTAAGAATTAAGAATAATTATCCACGATCTTTTATGTCACAATTTTAATTGTTTTACAGATTTCATAATTATTGGTCATAAGTTTGCACAGATCATGTTTATATGTATTTGTTCCTTTACTTCTTTTAACGGGTTTGATCCATGTTGTTGCGACCCGTAGCGGGTTTGGTCGCTTGACCAATTTTTCTGTTAGTTTGACCGTCAAATTTACAGAAATGACATAAATACCTTTAAAAAATAAGGTCCCTATGGTTTATGGGGTATAAAAAATTTAGACCCTATTTTTTTATTACGTTTCGTTCGTTTTAATACGTTTTTAACTGTTTTTGTTCGTTTCTTTTCTTTTTTTTTATCCGTTGTTCTTACGTTTTTATACGTTTTCATCCGTTTGTATACATTTTCGCACGTTTGTATCCATTCATCCATCTTTATATATTTTCATCCGTTTTATACGTTTTCGTTAATTTTTATTCGTTTTTGCCCGTTTTTATATCTTTTCGTCCGTGCTCGCACGTTTTCGTCTGTTTCCGCACGTTTTTTCATGTGACGAAAAAAATTTTGTAAAAGAAATATTTCAGAAAAAAAAATCAAAAAAAAAAAGTTTGAAAAAAAAATCCGAAAAAAAAATGTTTTGAAAAAAAATCTAATACAGGATTACAAAAAAAATTTGAAAAAAAGAATTTTCAAAAACAAAATTTAAATAAAAAAAATTTTAAAAAATTGAAAAAAATTGAAAAAAAAAATTGATTTTTTTTTAAAAAAGGATTACAAAAAAATTTGAAATTCTTTTTCAAATTTTCTTTTTCATTTTTTTTCCCAAATTCTTTTTTTCAAAATATATTTTTTTTCGATATTCTTTTTCAAATTTTTTTGTCATCCTTTATTTGAATTTTTTTTCAAAAACATATTTTTTCGAAAAAAAAAATTTCGAACATTTTTTTTGAATTTTTTTCTGAGATATTAAACATAGTAGAATGCGTGTTAGTGTTTGCGATATCCTTTAATAACTAATTTTTCGAAAATGTTTTTTTTTTCAAACATTGTTTTGATTTTTTTTTTCTGAAATATTTCTTTTAGAAATTTTTTTTCGTCACATGTGTAAAAACGTGACGAAAATGTGCGAGCACGGACGAAAACGTAATAAAACGGACGAAGACATAAAAAAACATGCGAAAATGTATAAAAACGGATAAAAGCGTGCGAAAATGCATAAAAACGTGCGAAAACGTATAAAAATGTGAGCGAAAAGGACAAAAACATAAAATAACGGTTCGGTCAAAAATGTATAAAACAAACAAAACGTAATTAAAAATAGGGACTAAATTTGTTATACCCCGCAAACCACAGGGACACTTTTTTTAAGGGTATTTATGTCATTTTTGGAAATTTAACGGTCAAACAAACAGAGAAATTGGTTAATAGACCAAACATGTTACGAGTCGCAACCACAGAGACCAAACCTATTAAAAATAAAGTAAAAGATGTAAATCCGTTAAATACGACATATCACAGAGACCATTTATGAAATTAACTCTAAAATATATGTACTTGATTAAGACGAGCAATATAAACATTGTTCAAGGTAATATTTGATTCTAGCAGGGTTGTGTTCATGGTGATCTAAATAATCCACTTATTTTAGTTTTTATATGACAACTTTATGCTTTAAGCAGCTTAACTAATTCATAGATGATGAGTCAATTTAACTTTACTAACTTAGTATCTGAACCTTTAATAATTAAGCTAATATATGTCTACCGTGAAGATAACGAGAATGGGAATTTAGGTATTTGAAACAAAAGTTTAAAAATGGAAATGAGAGAAATGTTGAATGATACTTATATTCATAAGCCATTTTAGTCATTTCATGAGTTATTTTATTTTATTTTATTTTTCTTTCTGGGATATCATATGGATGTGTTTAAATGATGAATGGTACTAATAGTCATAGCCACTTTTGCCGATATCATATGGATGTGTTCAAATGTTGAATGGTACTAATAGTCATAAACCACTTTAGCCCGATATCATATGGATGTGTTCAAATGTTGAATGGTACTAATAGTCATAAACCACTTTAGTCTTATAATTATATCTGGCTTTTTTTTTACTTGTCTTTATAAGCCTCTTCAGCGAAAAGATTACATCAACTCGTATGTTTTTGTAACATAGCATACGAGTTCAGAAAAATTATATTAACTCTTATGTTTTTATAACAAAGACTTCAAGCTTTAATCTTCTCTTATCAAGCTTTACTTCGATGACAAGAACAATAAAAACTAGTATCCTCACTCACAAGTTGAGTATTTACTCATGTATGGTTGATTTGTATAGTCGATCGCGATTAGTGGTAAAAGCTTTTGTTATACCAAATAACATGCCATTTCCTACTCCTGCAATGATATGGCGTTCACTTTTGGCTACTTGTTGTGTTCATATATATTTAGAAATCGGAACATTTCATATGGCAAACTAATGTCACTAAAGCCGCAAGATGAAGCTGGTTATGTATTGCTATCGAGTGTATAAGCAACATATTGTAATTGGCAATAAGTATCCAAAGTTATGAATTGAAGTTAATGGATGAGAGAAGCGTCAACAAAGAAGCCGCTTACAGTTCGATTATAATCAAGAACAAAATATGTCACATATAGGATACTTCACATCCTTAAATTACTTAAAAGTTTAACTTTTAACGAGCTAATATATGAATGAGAACTCCAACATTAGCCACAAAACTTAAAAGATAGGAAATGTGTTTCGGTTTTGTCCCACAAAGGTGAGTGGCCAAACATTAGTCCAGTTATAACTAAGACACCTGACACATATGACTTTAATGTTATTATAAGGTAAATGGTACATATCATTATTTGCCACGCTAACTTAAAAATCTGTCTCTTATTAATTTCGCTGTAACTTAGCATCTTAGTCTAAACAATCTTTAAAACTATAAGACATGTTATGCATTTTTTTACATTATAACCCTCATTAATAACAACTATATCCGTACATCACAATAGACTAGTTTCGAAAATATTTGCATCGTATTCATAGTAATTTAAAAGTCAATAGGTGATAGGAATAAAGTTGGACTACTTGATTGCATCGTATTCATAGTAATTTAAAAGTCAATAGGTGATAGGAATAAAGTTGGACTACTTGATATGTGTTAGCATACCCATATAACATTTATCAACCAAATTTTTATCTAGAATAAAGTTGGACTAGTTACTTAATGTTAATGTTCGGAACAAAGTTTTGTTGTAGATGTTAGGACTATTAGCTTAATTGATTAGTGACATAAATACTTACTATTTCTTGAAGAAGTCATTAAACCATTTGAAACTTTTGTCCCCCACATATAGACAAGAAAAAATCTTCTAAGCTTTTTTTTTTGAAAGGCAAAATATATTGAGAAACCCAAAAAAAGACGACGATACAATACAAGGCGCCCCATACAATTAACAAGATAATTAAAAGGGAAGGGGCCCTAAATGAAACAAATAAGAGGTACAAAAATAAACTACCAATACTAGAATCTATCCCACTATTATAGTTGATGAATTGACCACTGATATAATTAGAACCAAATACCCACATGTGCCACAATTGACCATCCAAAACCATGAAAAGAAAGGACCAAAATATTGCACAATAACGTGGGTCTCACCTTGTCTCAAAAGTAGACTATTAGACTAGTGCATAAGACTATAAGAGAAAATGAGAGTGAAATTGCCCTTGGAAAAGACAAGGTCCACAAAATGTCCCATACCCTTTTGAGCTGTAAAATTGATAAACCGTATGATGCCTGTCCCAAACACAAGATACCAAACATGGGCAGCAAAGACAGAAAAATATCAGCAGATGGTATACCTGCAGATACCTTCTGACCTCACTGCAGCACTTGATCACACACAGCATCTTTTAAATCCGAAATACTTTTGCAGTACTCATGTAACTAATACTATTGCGTATGACTATTTCGAGGATCTCGTAACCATTGTTGTCAATCTATCGCTCTATATTTTTTCGATCTTCTCACTATCCATTCGAAACTTTTTAGTTGGATATCTTGTAGAATCTTATTAACACTTGTAATTTTATTGCCAAACACACGAGCGTTTCTTTCTTTCCAAATATAATACCCGGAAGTCCAAATCACCGCTTGCCATATATCCGATAGAGAGGTAGGGACAGTAACGTTTCCATTATGAGAAAATAATTCATCAATAGTGAAAGCGTTAACGATCCCCACCTTCCACCAATTAGATAGTTTGGTCCACACACTCATTGCTAAATCACAAGTGACTAAACAATGAGCACATGTTTCCACACTATCATTACACGAAGGACAAAGAACCGAATCCAAATCAACGCCTCTTTTGTCGAGCTCCACACGAACCGGAAGCCTACCTTTACGTGCTCTCCATACAAAAACGTTGACCTTCTTCGGAACAAGCATGTTCCAAAGCGTTTCGTGACCACCACTTGCCTCTTGAAGAATCTTCTCCTCGATCATCACCGTTAGCGTTTTGACTTTGAAGCCGCCTTCTACATCAAACGTCCACCTCCATCTATCTCTACAATTATTAGAAACGACAACATTCCGCAATACCTCAGAAAAATCATCATATTCCCTACACACCCTACCACTAATGTTTCTACTCCAATCCCAAGCCCAAACCCACCCATTATTTACCCAAGTTCCCTTGTCCATTACGCTACCATCTTTACTTCTATCCAAATGAAACAATCTAGGAAATCTATCGCGAAGCCTCCTATTATCTACCCACCTATCCTCCCAAAATCTAATCTCTCTCCCGTCACCTAATATCCCCAAACACGAAGAGGTGAAATCTAACCCCAACCCGTCAATATCCACACCACACTTCACAATGTTTTGCCAAACCCCCCCTCCCCCCCTTCGAATCCCCCCCAACCCTCCCCAAAGGGCCTCCAAAACCCCCGCAAGCCCCGTGAATGCTTTTAATAATCTTAACCCAAAACCCCCCACCCTCCGTCCTAAATCTCCACCACCATTTACCCAACAACGCCAAGTTTTTAGCTCTAAGAGAACCCACATTCAACCCCCCATCCCCAAAAGAAGAAAGAATCGAATTCCATTTGACCCATGAAAGTTTTTTACCCTCCCCAATCCCACCCCAAAAGAATTTTTTTCTAATGCTCTCAAGACTTTTTAGAACACTCGTAGGCACACTGAACATCGAGAAATAATACAATGGCAAGCTACCGAGAACTGATTTTACCAGTGTTAAACGACCCCCGAATGACATCGTTTTCGCTTTCCAATCGGCCAGACGATTTTTGAATTTTTCAACTACCGGTTTCCACGCATTCACCCGACTCATGTTTTCCCCAATAGGTAAGCCCAAATACGTGAAAGGGAATTCACCAATATCGCAACCCATCCAATTAGCCATATTTCCCAGTTCCTCGTCATTAACCCCGAGACCGTATATTTTACTTTTGTTGAAGTTCACCCGTAACCCCGAAACTTCTTCGAAGCATCTTAGAATACACATAAGGGATCTAGCATTCTCCGTATTCCACTCCCCGAAAAAGATGGTGTCGTCCGCATATTGTAGATGAGAGACCATGACTTGATCCGAGCCGACCCTAACACCCCTAAAAATGCCCTTTTCCACCGCTTCATTTATGATAGCGTTTAGCCCCTCCGCCGCCAAAATAAAAAGAAACGGTGCTAGGGGGTCACCTTGTCTAACGCCCCTCTCAACCCCAAATTAAACCCTAAACCCTAAACCCTCTCAACCCCAAAATAAAAAGAAACGGTGCTAGATACATTCTTGACGGGGTTATCATAGCAAATGAGACGATGACATACTTGAAGCGAACAAAGAAGAAAAGCTTAATCTTCAAAGTGGATTTCGAGAAGGCCTACGATAGTGTTAATTGGGATTTCTTGTTGAATATCATGGAAAAGATGGGGTTCGGGAATAAATGGCGAACATGGGTGGAAGCATGCCTCAAATCTTCTAAGCTTATATACCATAGTCCATATGCATTTTATGTCTTAAGTTAAATACTATGCTTTCAAGCTTGAATAAAAGTCTTTCAAATTTATTAGGAGTATTATTTGAGTTTGGAAATATTATATGACTTCTTAAGTTTTCGTTACATGGAGACCAAGCTTTACATTTGTTTTATAAAGATTATCAATAATACAGTAATTTACAATAACAATTAAAATAAAATCAGTACTCTAAATTAGCATGTCTCTCAGAGTCTCAGGTCAAAGTACTTTCATTGTCATATCTTTTGCATATTGTTCTAGCTTAATACAGCATCTGAGTGTTTTCTAATTGGCATGATACACGATTACAAACAACAGTGTAATATTCAAGAATTCCATATAACTTAAGTAAGATATGTATTAACGTTTAAATTAAATTGCTTATTTATCTCGAAAGTTATAACATAACTTATTTTTCAATTCACCAATATGATATTCGTCTGGCTTAGCGAGCTTAATCGAGCTTGATATTAAAAAACATTTTGCTAATGTTTTAGAAGAAATCAAGAAGATAATAAGAGAAAAAGGAAGAAGAAAAAATTTGATGGTATCCCACATGGACAAAAACGAGCAAGAGCTAATGAGGAGGAATATACCGGAACCGGGTCAATGAATAATTAAAAAAAGTTGATAGTCAAAGTTGGTGACCAGCTTGTTTAAGGTCGGTACAAGTGGCCGCTGACCTGTTAATTTTAAAGCATTGGGTATGATGGCTATATCTCTAGCCAAAATGATTTGAACATGGTTTTGGGTGTGCTAAATTTAGCCATTATACCATCATGGCTAGCCACTTTCATTTTAGCCATTTTTTAAACACACAAAAGATAAAACATTTTCATTTATGACTTTCAACTATTTGAAAATAATGGAGTTGGGTATGGTCCAAATGTTTGTGTTGAAGTTAGTGTGAGGGAGAGATATTTCGAGGTTGGAGTGTTGAAATGAGGTGGTATGTGGTGGGCCCAAATAGCTAAAAAATAGTAATCATTATACCTTATGCCTATGATGCGTCATCTAATTGTAAAAGATGTTCATTTCTAAGAGTAGGCGAGTACCATTTTTTTTAAGGTTTTATTTTCGTTTCATTTTTTATGCATAAAATACAATAGTTTTAACGCACCAAAAAAATATATATGTAATTTTTAAAATAAGCAGAAACATATATGTAAAAGCCCCAAAACAGTTTTAACTTCTCACTTCAATGAAAGTCTAGGACATTTTTAAAAAAAGAACAACTTGCAAGATTATATATTAATTGCAAGTTGTATTTGGTTCAAGTATTTAAACGACTATATGAGTTTGATATTTATACAATAACAAAGGGTCATTCATTGAAGGGGAACCAACGACTCTCCGGGTGTACCTTTTGAAGATCCTCTTCCTCTTATTAAACCATTGATGACGTATAGTCTATATCCGGGTCACGAACCCGACTAAAGTCCAACACTAACTTAACCCGGTACGAACTGGGATAAACCGACTAGATGTTTGGGCTCACGAAGGCCCAAATCCAAATCTATTCATAGAATAGATATCGGATATCTCCTAATTATGGAGATAATCATTCCCAACCGACTTAGGCGGGATACGCCGAAGGTTGAGGAACACGAAACCAACAAGGATTCCGTGCATATATAAAGGGAATCACATCCCTCGTTAAAGGTACGATCTCAGAACCCTAACACTCCTTTAACCCTAAACCGATTACTTACTCTCACGACGGAGGATAATCGTGGGAGACAATCCCACGGTAAGCCTAACGGTGTTTTCTGTCTCTTAGTGCGCAGGTCTCAAGCAACAATCAGCAATTGGTACGAGAGCCGGAGCCCTGAACAAGGAACGCCCAACTTTTGTATCCCTAGTGGCGCCATCCGTGGGACCATTCACTAAGAACCAAGAACTAGAATGACGAAGCGATTGCAATCAGACCTTACTAGAAAGAAGACGCACAGCGGATCGACTCCTAAGCAGACTTCTGGGACAACCAGTGCTGCTAAAAATCAGGGATCAGGCCAGGACTCGGTCTTCCCTCTGGTGGAACCGCGCTCGGGGACAACCCAGGCAATGATCACCACTACCAGGGCCAGAGATCCACTACGCACTCCTTTTACTCCACTCCAATCGGTGCTAGAAGCTAACTTCACAAAAGCACCCGACGCACCCGATAAGAACAAGGGCATATTGATGGAAACAGATACCCCTGTTCTAGAGGGGGTCGTACCGGAATTAGAGCCAAGTAGTTTTGTCTCTCAAAACTACGAAGCCTTAGCTACTCTTATGCAAGAGGAAGCAAAGAAAAGGTCAGGTCGGAGTCTGCATGCTCGACTCGACTTTGGCCCGGAGTTTGAGACATCCCCACCGCGTCGTCAGAGAGAGAAGCGCGGGAGGGATAGTCGCCGACCCCCAGTGTTCAACAGAATCGGAAGGAGAGTTGAGGAAGATGATACATCTGACTCACATCATATGGAAGAAAGTGAGGAGGAGGAAAGGCGCACCAATGTCCACGCCAGACTTGGTAGTCGCAGAGTCCAGGACAGACTTGGGCGACAATACTCCCCAAGTAAAAGTCCTTCAAGCACAAATTCTAAGGACAGTCGGCGCAAGCGCCGAAGGAGAGAAGAGCTATCCTCTAGTAATTCCTCGGACAACGAGGATAGCGAGACTGTACACTGGAAGTCCAGAAGGAAATACCGTGACCAAGAGGAGGAGGACATGTCTCTCCCGTGGCGCCGTCAGAAGGTGGATGCGTTCACTAGACGCATCAGTGATTTCTCAGAGAACAAGAAGAGGCGCATGCCTGCTAATGTCAAAACCTATGACGGAACAGGTGATCCTGATGATCACCTAAAAATTTTCGAATCAGCCGCAACTATTGAGAACTGGCCACAGCCTGTATGGTGCCACATGTTCAACTCCACACTAGTGGGAAACGCGCGGAACTGGTTCAACAAGCTTCCACGCAGAAGCATCAATGGTTTTGAAGAGTTGAGGAAGGCGTTCCGCCTAAACTTTACCCAATGGAAAAAGTGTGCTAAAAACCCCATTGAACTCGCCAGAGTCAAACAGCGCCAAGGGGAATCCACAAGCGCTTTTATGGAGCGCTTCAAGGATGAGTGCATGCAAGTTAAAGCATGTCCCGAGGTACTCAAAATTTCAGGGTTCATGAATGGGATCAGCAACCCAGAACTCATCAAAAGGCTGAATGACAAGATTCCCCAATCTTTTGATGAGGTCATGAAACGCACACGGTCATTTATCCAAGGAGAGGCCGCCGCGGCAGATAGCAAAAGAAGTTACTCAAACTATCGGTCACAGGAACAACCTGGGAAACAATCCACAGACCGGAGTAGCAACCGTAATAAGAGCTATCGTGGTCAGGGGAGCGGAAGGGACAATGACAGGTACACCCCGCTGACCAAGTCACCAAAGGAAATACTCACAACAGAAGGCGCGAATTTCCCAAGACCGCCACAAATGCACACTCCAGAGGACCGGCGCGTGGGAAGTGAATACTGTGACTATCATGCACAGAAAGGCCACACCACCAATGAATGCGTCCAACTGCGCCAACTCATTGATAAAATGGTGAAAGAAGGCAGATTGGACCATTTGGTCAAGAACATCAAGGAAAGAAAAGATAAACAGAAGAACGGGAACAAGAAAGAGGCACCCAAAGATAAGGCCGACACCATCTACATGATACAATCATGGCAGCGGGTTTCTAGGCAAAAGGTTAGCCAGAAGTTTTCCCGTAGGAGCGAAATTTCCTTCCCCACTTTAATTGCGGACAACGCAGTGGTAGAGCCGCTCACCATCGAAATTAGCGCGGGGGGTCACGACATCCACCGCATGTACATCGATGGAGGAGCATCTGCTGATATCATGTACGAGCACTGCTTCAAGCGACTGCGGCCTGAAATACGCAGTCAGCTAAGCCCAGTCAAGACGGCGCTGACAGGTTTTACTGGAGAAAAAATATGGCCTATGGGGCAAATACGTCTACTAGTCAGCGTAGGCAATGAAGAACACTCTGCAACATCCTGGATGGATTTCATGGTGATCAAATCTCCCTCGCCATACAATGGCATCATCGGGAGACCTGGGATATCAGCTATGCACGCGGTGCCATCAACAGCGCACGGGATGCTTAAATTCCCAGTGGAAGGTGGTATCGTTACTCTTTACAACGCCGCCATACCGCATGGAGAATGTAACACGATCACATGCGAAACGGCACCGATCCCAGAACAGCGCGCAACCAAAATTCCAAATCTGAAGGTTGCAATTCACCCTGAATACCCGGACACAGGAAATATCCATCGGAGGGTTATTGTCGGACAACGGCAAGGCGGCTGTGTGCGCACTATTGCAAAAGAATTTGGACATTTTTGCATGGGAGCCAAAACACATGACCGGGGTACCACGTTCAATCACAGAGCATAAACTGAGAATCCGACAAGGATACTCACCCGTACGCCAGAAGAAGCGCGGCCAAGCCTCGGAACGCGCGCAAGCAATCCTGGCAGAGGTACACAAACTAGTAGAGGCAGGAATCATGCGGGAAGTCTACTACCATGACTGGCTCTCCAATCCAGTCATGGTAAAGAAGAGCGATGGTAGCTGGCGGATGTGCGTGGACTTCACCGATCTTAACAAAGCATGTCCACAAGACTGCTACCCATTACCAGAGATAGACTGGAAAATAGAGTCTTTGTGCGGATATCCATTAAAGTGTTTCCTCGATGCATACAAAGGATATCATCAAATAAATATGGCTAAGGAAGACGAGGAAAAAACAGCCTTTCACACAAGCCAAGGTGTCTATTGTTACACAAAAATGCCCTTTGGCTTGAAGAATGCGGGAGCCACCTATCAGCGGTTAGTAGATAATGCTTTCGAAAAACAGGTGGGCCGCAACCTAGAGGTCTATGTTGATGACCTGGTCATAAAGAGCCATACTAAAGATGAGTTAGTGTGCGATATTGAGGAAACGTTCAAAACTCTACGAGAGATCAACATGAAGCTGAATCCCAAAAAATGTACCTTCGGCGCTACTGAAGGCATGTTCCTAGGATACCTGATAGAACCTGACGGTATAAAACCGTGTCCAGAAAAGACAAAGGCGGTCATCGAACTTCCTTCACCGCGCACGTTGAAGGAAGTCCAATCTCTCAACGGGAAGCTGGTCGGTCTAAACAGATTCCTATCCAAGTCAGCAGACAAATCATTACCCCTATTCAAAACACTCAAGAAGTGTATAAAAAAGGGTGATTTCCGGTGGACTACGGAGGCGGAAGAGGCCTTCGCACAGCTTAAACAACACCTGGAAATGCTCCCAACACTTGTCGCACCCCGACCAGGGGAAGAGCTAATCATGTATTTATCCGCAACTGATGGAGCAGTCAGCGCAGTGTTACTAACGGACAAAAATTCAGTCCAAACGCCTGTCTATTTTGTAAGCAAAGCGCTTAAGAAGACGGAGATGAACTATAGCGCGATGGAAAAGTTGGTCCTGGCATTAGTGTTCGCCGCTAAACGACTGCAAAGGTACTTCCAAGCGCACCCGATAGCAGTAATCACAGACCAACCAATCAAGCAAATCATCTCCAAACATGACGCATCAGGGCGACTACAGAAGTGGAGTATGTTGCTAGGCGAGCACAACATCTCTTACAGACCACGTACTGCAATCAAAGGACAGGTTCTGGCAGACTTCATCATCGAAAAGCCAGACACCGATGATGTACCCGCACCAAGCAAGAAGGAACTACAAGATCCATGGATCTTGTTTACAGATGGATCCTCATGCGTGGACGGGTCAGGAGCTGGCCTCATTCTCACAAATCCAGAGGGAATGGAATTCACTTACGCACTGCGTTTTGAATTTACAGCGACAAACAATAAGGCAGAATATGAAGCTCTAATCGGCGGACTACGCATTGCAGCTCGAATGGGTGTACGTAACCTGGAAGCAAATGTGGACTCCCGGTTGGTAGCTAACCACGTGTTGGGCGACTACGTGGCCAAAGAGGACAATATCATCCAGTACCTCGACAAGACCAAGGCACTAATCCAAGGCTTTGACAGGTTTACCATCAAGCAGGTCCCTAGAGGGGAAAACCGAAAGGCGGATGCGTTAAGCAAAATCGCATCTACAAGTTTTGCACACTTATCTAAACAGGTGTTGGTAGAAACGCTAAAGAGCAAATCCATCTCAGAGATGGAGGTATCCACAGTAGTAGAAGAAGACGGACCTACGTCGATGACACCGATAATGGAATTCATAAGCAAGGGAGTATTACCCCAAGAGCAGAAGGAAGCCCGAAGGATACGGCGCACGACTGATAACGCTTACACAGCGCGTTCGGGGTCAAAGGAACTTCCTTTTCGTCGAGCAAGTTTTTCAACACCCTAGGCAGTGAACCTAATCGTTGTAGTGTAGTATTAGGGTAAGCCACGGGAATTTATATCGTTCTCTAGGGGAATAGGAATGCTAGTGAGAAGTTACTACGCTAAGGTTGGGGTTGAGGAAGATTATTTTTTTATCTTTTTTATATTTTTTAGAAAAGGAAAAGTACGAATCTCGGGGTTTGGATTTGGGGGGTTGGTATTTCTACCGATTACTCTACTTATCTAATTATCTAAACTAAGGTGTAGGTAGTCTATGTCTAATTATTGTGTGCTCGTATGATAGTTTAAAGATGTGTTTACTTAGGTTTTACTACTCCTTAATTATCTCCTATTGATGGTTGAATTGTCACGTCCTTATTCCTAATTGCGTTGTGTGTCTAAAGTTGTAGGGTATGCGTTTCTCCCTACTCTTTGAAGTTACCAAAGGGTCTCGTCTACAAAACCCACTAGGGATAATAAACTCTTACTCTAGGTGTGACAACTCGTACTTTCAGGTCATTTCTCAAAACAATTCATGCTTCATAATTTCATCATTTATCGTAAACTAGGTTTGCGTGTTCCAAATTCGCGTAACCTTTATGGTTTAGCGGCGAATTCATGATCATATCATCACGAACATTTCATATGGACTAAGTTTAGTCTACATTTCATTAACATCATTTGCATCATGTTAGTTCATTCATGATTTTACATTTCACATTAAACGCGTAAATTTTATATTAAATAAACGTTATCGCGTGAGTTATTATTTTAAATATTTAATCCGATGCTTCTAAAAATGATCCCGATATATTTTTATACTTACATTAGTTTATAAAAACTATATTTTGAGTTCACCTAGTGATTTAAATTTATTTGGTATATAAATTTTTAAATTTATATTATTACGACGACTTTCTTAAAAACTACACGATAATTATTATATCACTCAAATAAATATATATTGCATATATACTTCCACCACTCAAAGATCAAACAAATTTAGTAAATATAATACTTGTACAAATCTTATACTAAACACAAATAAAAACTCAAAATGTTAATATATACACTAGTTAAAGGAATACAAATGCATGGCTTGATCTATTTGACTCTTTCTCACTTCTCCTAGTTTCACTCAACCTAAAATTCATATACTAAATCATCTCCCACGTTTTTTTTTCTCTTGGGGTTTCCATCCTAAACCACCCACATGCCTATGGTTTTGAAGACAAAAAGTACTCCACACCATGCCCTCCTCTTTTAACTCGTACAACACTCAACATCTTCCAATTTCACATATCTTAATCACAATCTTGTGCATTTAATGAATGGAAGAGGTAACAAGCAAAAAAAAAAAATCTCTTTTTGTATCTCCTTGTATACCGAACATACACACCTTTCACTTAAAACTTCACTCAAAATGCAAACTATACTCACTCTTGTTTTCAATGACCTTCACAGTTAACAAGGGAGGAAAGAAAAGAAAGGTTTTTGTGTATAAAAACTAAGATACCAAGGTTCTTTGGGGTTTACTTACTTACGAGAATATTTTGGAAAGGTTTCGGGTTAGGTTTTGGAAATAAAAACCTAGAGTGTTTAGGATAAATCCTTTGTTCTTGTCACCTCATCATAGTAGCTTGTAAGCATATTACTTTCATTTTACATATTTCATTTTCATTTCATAAGTATTTCATCATTTTCTTTGCAAGCATGCAAGACTTGTGTTTATTTATACCATTTTTACATTGATTTTTAGAGTTATATATATATAGGTCATCCTATAATTATTCCCTTGTTATATATTGGTCTTGATGATGTTTAGGAACCCATGACACCCTAAGAAGGTGTATGGTAGGATTAGAATAGCTTTGGAGTTGATTTGAAGGGATTGGAATAGGTTTAGTACGAGAAAAACTATTTTCGACAAGTATATAAAGTGATCTGATCTTGTTTTGTTTTTCTGGAAAATCCGACAGTAGGAACGAATTTTTGGCCTAGATATTTAGAAAATATACTTTAAAACGAATCCGTGGCCGCTTGAACGGATTAAAACGGAGTTATAACGAAGAAGTTATGAATTTTTCAAGTTTGACGACGAAATATATATTTTCTGAAATTTCAGCAACCTATTTTAGTTTTGTACGAGTCAAAAACGAGTCCTAAGCTTTACAAATTATTTCGACTTATCAAAAATATATTAGTATACTTTGATACGAAGCTAAGGACGTATAATACGTAGAAAACGGATTTGAAACGACTAAGATATACACGTTTTCATAAAATTGCCGTAACTATTATTTTTAGAAAAACTATATTATTTTTACGAGACAAGTGTTACGGTAACCAAAACGACCATGTTGAAGACTGTTTTTAACGATGATGTGGAACTCTTTGTAACGAGATGTCTTCTAATAAAACTGAGATCACCAAGCATATTTTTCAAAACGACCAACCGTTTGTATAGCGGAGTTGTAATAAATTATTTACGGTTGCTTAAACTTTGCCGAAACTCACTTTTTACACAACATTTGGACAAAATCACCATATTTAACCTCTATTATCTTTATGTTCGAGACCTCTATGACGAAAACTCCTGTACTAAAACTTCTAGATTTCGATACAAGCTTTCCAAAACCGTCGAGTTCGTTTCCTAACGTTCGACGTACACCACTTTATGACTAGTTTTTCGAAGCCATTTTTGTCACTTTCATGAAATTTCTGACGATATTATTTTACGACGAAAAGTTAAAATTTCACTATAAATCATTAATAAACTATTGTAGGATGACATTTTGACGTAAATACTTGTAAAGTGATTTAAGAATGGTCAAGATGTCAAAAGAGTATTTTTCGACGATAAGTATTATTTTCAAAACTCGCAAATGGTATAAATAACATACGAAATGCATGCATAACATTACATCATAACTTATTACATATCATATCATTCATAATAGGTCATTTTCGAGATTCACGCTACATTTCAGTGTATCCACTTTTGTCATCTTAATCATTGCAACAGGTGAGTTCATAGCCCCACTTTTACTCTTTTAACTGTTTTACAAACACTTGGGGGAGATACATGCTACATTTTTAATCGAACACAAATGCTTTGAACTGTATGCTATATCCGAATGTTTTATTGTCACTAAGTATTTGCCATGTTTGAAGTCCCTACATCATGCACCATTAGTCACTTGCGAGTGAGCGCGAATATTGTGAATAGGCCTATTGGAATTAACACTCCCGCTCCTATTGACCCAGTTAGGGGAAATCGAGCGCACTATATTTGAATCATTAAGGTAAATTGGCAAGTTTACCTATTAGGGCGGCGATGAAACGATGATTACCAATTTTTATTGGTGCGATGTTTACGCTTTGGTGTCATGAACTTAGTGAAATAAATACGATTTTGTTTTCAACGATGAGTGTGAAACAATTTAACTCACACTACGACGATTGTGTTCAAACGAATTAATTAAACCTATGGATTTCACTCAACCTTTGTGTTGACCTTTTTAAGCATGTTTTATCTCAGGTATCTAAGGCATACTTCATGGCATGCATGTGGACATATCATAGAGTCGCGGTGACGACGCGTCTCACATGGGATTGATACACTTTAAAAACATCGTTTGACTTGTATTAAACTTATTTTCCGTGCATAGTAACTTTCATTTGGGACCTATCTTTGTAACTCTGAATGTTTTTATTAAATCAAGCGATGTATTTTCCAAACGACACTTTAGGTCATTCAATATAACTGTGATTGTGATGCTATGACAGTCAATCCCCAGGAATTCCATTCCGCTGCAAAACAGGTAATTTGGGGGTGTGACACTAGGGCCTCTTTGGATGGTTTAGCTTACAACAACTCAAAGTGCTATAACCTAAGGTTCACAAAGATTAATCAAGCATTAAGTACACAAAGAATGACCTATTGCATTACTAGATCATTAACAACTAGGATAAGAAACAACCAATCAATATTCAATAATTAAGTTTCATGTTACCTAAGCAAACACACAAGTAAATTAGCCGGACATTAAGAACATGCAAGCATACACACAAATAATTGAAGACATGATTAAATTAATGAAGTAAACAACTTATCTTGGTGTAAGATAGGGTTTAGAACCCTAAAATACGACCTTGGTTCGGTTTAGGTTTTACTCCAAAAGTTTACCCAAAAGACTCCCCTCTAAAACTGAAAAATTCGGATTCTATATATAAGATTACATGTGCGATGGCGTCACCTTATGATTTGTGACGCCGTCATTAGGGTTTCGTCTTGGCCAAGTTACTCTTGTGACGGCGTCACCTTATGCTTGTGACGCCGTCCTCTTTAGCTTCTGACGCCGTCTGGATCGAATCTAGGCCGTCTGAGTTGTGACGGCCTACTCTTTTAAAGCCCGACGCCGTCCTTCTAAACTACCAATTTCTTTACTGAGCCATCACAAATTCCTCCGACGGCGTCGCAGATTAAGCAGTGACGCCATCCCCTTGTAGTTTAGCAGCCTGAGTGTCTCGATTATTGACTTTGGCCATTTTCTTCATATATTCGCGCCTTTTCGTCCAAATAAGTGCCAATACAGCAGTTTGCCTTCAAGAGACCTAAAAAGTGAAAAGGAACGATATTAAGCAATAACGGATACAAAAGTGATCAAATAAGGGCTTAAACGACCCCTCAAAAAGGTACATTTTAAAACCTTATCAAATATCCCTACACTTGGTATTTGCTTGTCCTCAAGCAAATGTGCTTTTAGCCAATTAATTTATAAGTTAAGGGTCATGAAGCATTGGTTTAAAACAGTCCACAACACATATAAGCCCCGCAAAAGTCATAACAAGCACGGAAATTACATACTAGCACCTCACATGGGGTGTTTGGATACTCACATCTCTTGGGTGTATATGAAATATAGCAAATTGGAAATGGAAGATAAACACTCATTAACCGGTCCTAGTACATAGATTACCATATGATTGAGAATAGATCAAACCTCCATCGCTTTGGCGTAAGCACCTAGGAAAGACTATCAAAGAGGTCTTTAAAGGGTTGTAACGTTAGGCTTACGGTAGGGAAACAAAGGGTTTGGTGGGATAGGTTATATAGTGGTGGTAAGTCAAAAATCTCAATGTTACATGCATACGAAGAATGGCGTTGCTAAGCCAAGACTCGACACTCTAAACTCTAGATACTGAAATAAACAAACATAAATTTAAAGATAGACGTAGGATGGTAGACCGTATGTTTTTTTTTTCTTTTTTTTTATTTTAAATTAATGAACACTCTATTTTTTTCTTTTTTTCTTTTTTTTTTTCTCTTTTTCTATTTTTTTTCGATTTTTTTTTCATACACTTTTACTCTACCATCCTCTAAGATAACATCAAAATGATAGGGATTTATAGGAACATCCCTACACTTGAGTTTTTATTACTCTAACACTAATATGACCCGAATTGAAAAGATCAAAACACTTGGAGTATGTTATTACGCAAATTAGAGAATTTAATGTTCCCTTTTAGTCATTTAAAACTTTAACTTTTCCCATGAGTCCCAATCGTCCCAAAACTGTATACAAAGGATATGACTCGACTTAGCAACTCATGCAAGCAATTAGTTAATTGAACTAAGGGTTTAGGGTGATAACAATAATGCACTAAAAGTGAGTGCATACAAGGTAGGCTAAGGCGATTTGGGTGTACATTTGGGGGTGGGGTGTAAACAATGCTCTTCATTGATATTTCGGAAAATCGAAACATCACGAGAACCGCGAAAAGGATAGGCTCTGAGGGTTTAACTAGGGGTATCGTGTACTAAAGATGAGTACAACGCAAAGGTGTGGGGGAATTACTCAACCGATGTGGAAGAAGTAATTATATTACGGGTATCAAACAAGGGTTATCCTAATGCCTCTTATCATTTAGTTATTCCTAACTACACAAGTGTAGTCTTACTAGCGATCTCGGGATGCATCACAAAACAAGTTCTAGAATCTAATATACTACCGGTTCACACTCTAAGCATTAAAGATGAATGCTTTAATTCCTACTAATCTAAGGGTGATCCTCACATTTTTGGTGGAATTTAGGTGGTAAAGGGTTTTGTGCTAGTCATATAACTTCCTATCCGTGAGACGCTTTTGTTAAGACTAATGGCCCACTCCTATATGTCATGAACAATTTTAAATTTGGTGCCAAAATTACCCTAACCGACATTTTCTCATGGTTTATTACGCAAATTCAATTGGACAAAGCAAATAATCAAGGATAAGCATAGTTTCAAAATTCCCGTTTTATTTTCCCTCCCTACACTTAAACTGAACATTGTCCCCAATGTTCCCCGAAAGTATCAAAGTTATGATAATAGAAGGTAATTAAAAACGAAAGAAACTAATACTCCCCTGATTAGCTCGGTAGGATCCGTGTGTGAAGTAGTGGTTAAATCCTTTCCAAGAAGAATGTATGCGTGAAAAGCTCCTTCCAACTTTATGTATCTTCTTCTTGATGAACAGAACATGCACACTTGAAGAAAACAAACGAAACCTTCGCGTAAAATCGGCGGTAATAATATATATAAGACTTGATTAAACTAGGATATAATGCTTGTGGAATGGATGTTTACAGAATTTCTAAGAAAATTAAGACCTGGAAAATTCCAAAAATTTATTAGTAGCTCAGAAAACGAGAAAAAAGTAATCTGGCATTTTTGCTCCTTCCTGACGCCGTCAGGTTGCAATCCTGACGCCGTCAGGTTATCCTGACAAAAACTGGTCTGCGATTTTCTGAAAAAAAAAATTCTGGAAAATTTACATCTTTAGAACCTGGAAAAATTTCTGCAAAACATCCATTATGACTCGATACAAGCATTTGACTCAAACAAACACACAAATATATATCTTTTAATTAATTGTTATTCTCATGCTCACGTTTCTTTTGAAAACGTGTGTAATCCTCCCTACACTTATCCTTTATGTAAAATACCTTTATATGCAATTAAGACGAGGTTAAAACAAAATAAAGCATTTTTACAAATTTGAACATGAGGATAAACAATCAATAAAAGATATATGACACAAACAAGCAAACAATTAAGCATGGGTTGCCTCCCACGGAGCGTTTTTCTTTATTTAAGAGTCTTGTAGCTAGACTCGTAGTCGTGCCCCTACGTACCGATATAAGTAAGCTTGTCCTTAACAATGTCATAAGGATCAAACTTATCATTTAGGTTCCTAGTAGTACGTTCGGTTCGATACGCCTTTTCAAACTTTTCTCCATCGGGATCATAGATTGTTATCCTAATGTGCCATTCTCTATTTCCATTACTAGGCGGTCTATTCCAATCCCACTAATGTTTAGGCTTCTCAATTTTCCACCTATTCATAACGAGGTTGACGGGAAAACTTCCTATAAACTCGGTCATCTTCCTAAATACTAAGGCGTCTTCGAACGGGTTTACTTCCATGTCTCTAGCCATCTCTTTTTCATGGAAAGTTGCTTTACTAGCAAAGGCATCATCTAAATAGAGAGGTCGTTAGGGGCCTATGAGGTTTTTATCAATCCAAGGTCCATATCTAAAAGGTGTTCTATCCATCCTAATCTCATGTGGGATTTCCTCCTCTTTGTAGTATGTATGCCTTTTGACATCGTAAACCGACCTAGCAGTTCCTTCTCCTACCACTATCTTGGACATCTTACAATCAATGATGGCACTAGTGGTAGCTAAGAATCCTCTTCCTACAAGTAATGGGCATGTCGGGTCCTTATTCATGTCTAGCACATGGAAATCGGCCAAAAAAGTTAACTCTCCCACGTGTACTACCATGTCTTTTATTATCCCTACCGGATATGAAACACTACCGTTCGCTAGACCTAAAATGGTTTTCGTTGGTTCTATTTTACCTAAGTTAAGGCTTTTATGGAGGGACAACGGAACAAGATTGATGCATGATCCTAAATCGGCTAGAGCATCGAGAGGTTTGGAAGTTCCAAGCCTACACGGAAGAGTAAATAGCCCGGGATCGTTTAACTTCTTAGGTAGATTATTTCGCACGAAGAAAGACCCATGTTTTCCAAGTTTAAGTTCTAACTCATATTTTTCTTTCAAAGCATTATAATAAGGTGCATGAGCTAAGACTTCAAGAACCGGCTTTTCTTGATAGAGTTCCTTGTACTCCTTCTCCAGATTGGGTTTGGGTTCTTGGTTGACGGGTTTCTCAAAAGTAGGTTCTACCAATGGTGCAGGCCCTTGGTACCTAAATTTGGATTGCTTGGAACCCTTGTTGATAGCATTCACCGAGTGAACCGTTGGGTGTGAGGGGCATGGATGTGTACTCTCCCAAGGTGAACAAGAACATGAAGTCGACGAAATCGAATTCACTTTTGGGTTCTTTATGGTATCACTTGGAAGTGCTCCAATTTCTCGTTCATTGAAGGCTTTTAAGAGTGCATCAAGCTTGTTTATCATCTCGCCTTGCTTTCGCTTAAAATCGGCTTCAAGCTTAGTCAATCGAGTCTCTTGAGATGACATGAATCTAGATGCAATTGCCTCAAGATTATTGGGGTTCCTGGTGTTTAGAGAATTGAACTTATTAGATGGACTAGATGAGCTTTGGGGTGTACTTGAGTTTTGGCTCCACTTAAGGTTAGGGTGATTTCTCCATGAGGGGTTGTAAGAGTTTCCTAAGTTGTTTTGTTCGGGCTTGAAAGTGTACCACTTCTCTCCCGCTCCGTCGGTACGCGTGGAGGCGTAGTCCGCAAAAGCTTGTTCGGGGAGTCTTGTGCAATCACGAGTGTCATGGGGACCACTACATAATTCACAAGGTAGAGTGATTTTATTCACTTGATGTGAAGACTTAGGATTTTTGTAGGAGCTCATGAGGAATTTTACTTGATCTTCAAGCTCAAGCATCCTACGGTCGGAAGGTTGTGAGTCAATAGGAGGCAAGGAGATTGCCTTAACAGTTTTGGGCAACTCACGGGGGTCATTCCAACTTTCGTTGTCATAGAGGGCAAGGTCCTCTATTATACCCCATGATTCTTCCACGGTGAGATTACCAAGTTTTCCACCGGCCGCTTGGTCAATGGATCGCTTAGTGGGGAAGTTGACATGATCATAAAAGATTTGAACTTGGAGCCAAAGATCAATGCCGTGATGAGGGACTTTATGAAGTAAGTCCTTGAATCGAGTCCATGCTTCGTAGAGAGATTCACCTTGACGTTGTTGGAACATCAAGATGTCATTCCTAAGTTTTGTGGTTCTCCCCGGTGGGAAAAATTGAGCAAGGAAACGAGTGGTGAGATCATCCCAACTTGAGATGGAGCCGGCGGGAAGTCGCTCAAGCCAATTACTAGCTTGGTCCCTTAGAGAGAATTGGAAGAGACGCAGATGCGTGGTCTCCCGAGTAGTAGCATCAAGGTCAATAGAATCGACAATTTTAAGGAAATCCTTAAGATGCTGATTAGGATCTTCGGAACGAAGTCCATGGAATGCACATCCATTTTGCACCAACCGGATGGTGTCGGATCGCAGGGCCGTAATTTAGGCTTGGTCGGGAAGCTCAATGGTGTTCCTATAGCCTTGGTGGCTAGGTCTCGAGTATTCACTAAGAGTACGGTCTCTTGGCGGGACAATGATTTGAGGGGGGTTTTCACCTTCCATGATGAAAAGTGATGGGATTACGAACAAAGGTCACGAAGAAGGGGGATAGACTAAAAGGAAGCTAAAAATGAGAAAAAAGTTTACTTGATAGGAATCAAGTAAAGAAACCTAAACGAGGTGGACTACTAACTAGCTATTCTATTCCCCGGCAGCGGCGCCAAAAACTTGATAACGCTTACACAGCGCGTTCGGGGTCAAAGGAACTTCCTTTTCGTCGAGCAAGTTTTTCAACACCCTAGGCAGTGAACCTAATCGTTGTAGTGTAGTATTAGGGTAAGCCACGGGAATTAATATCGTTCTCTAGGGGAATAGGAATGCTAGTGAGAAGTTACTACGCTAAGGTTGGGGTTGAGGAAGATTATTTTTTATCTTTTTTATATTTTTTAGAAAAGGAAAAGTACGAATCTCGGGGTTTGGATTTGGGGGGTTGGTATTTCTACCGATTATTCTACTTATCTAATTATCAACACTAAGGTGTAGGTAGTCTATGTCTAATTATTGTGTGCTCGTATGATAGTTTAAAGATGTGTTTACTTAGGTTTTACTACTCCTTAATTATCTCCTATTGATGGTTGAATTGTCACGTCCTTATTCCTAATTGCGTTGTGTGTCTAAAGTTGTAGGGTATGCGTTTCTCCCTACTCTTTGAAGTTACCAAAGGGTCTCGTCTACAAAACCCACTAGGGATAATAAACTCTTACTCTAAGGCCTCTTTGGATGGTTTAGCTTACAACAACTCAAAGTGCTATAACCTAAGGTTCACAAAGATTAATCAAGCATTAAGTACACAAAGAATGACCTATCGCATTACTAGATCAATAACAACTAGGATAAGAAACAACCAATCAATATTCAATAATTAAGTTTCATGTTACCTAAGCAAACACACAAGTAAATTAGCCGGACATGGAGAACATGCAAGCATACACACAAATAATTGAAGACATGATTAAATTAATGAAGTAAACAACTTATCTTGGTGTAAGATAGGGTTTAGAACCCTAAAATACGACCTTGGTTCGGTTTAGGTTTTAGTTTACCCAAAAGACTCCCCTCTAAAACTGAAAAATTCGGATTCTATATATAAGATTACATGTGCGACGGCGTCACCTTATGATTTGTGACGCCGTCGTATCGCCGTCATTAGGGTTTCGTCTTGGCCAAGTTACTCTTGCGACGGCGTCACCTTATGCTTGTGACGCCGTCCTCTTTAGCTTCTGACGCCGTCTGGATCGAATCTAGGCCGTCTGAGTTGCGACGGCCTACTCTTTTAAAGCCCGACGCCGTCCTTCTAAACTACCAATTTCTTTACTGAGCCGTCACAAATTCCTCCGACGGCTTCGCAGATTAAGCAGTGATGCCGTCCCCTTGTAATTTAGCAGCCTGAGTGTCTCGATTCTTGACTTTGGCCATTTTCTTCATATATCCGCGCCTTTTCGTCCAAATAAGTGCCAATACAGTAGTTTGCCTTCAAGAGACCTAAAAAGTGAAAAGGAACGATATTAAGCAATAACGGATACAGAAGTGATCAAATAAGGGCTTAAACGACCCCTCAAAAAGGTATATTTTAAAACCTTATCAACGGCGCAACGGTTTGAACTTCGGGACAACATACTATATCGACGGTCTTTCTTGCAACCATGGCTCCACTGTGTTGGTCCCCTACAAGCTAACTATGTACTGCGAGAAATCCACGAAGGTTCATGCAGCATGCATTCAGGACCACGGTCTGTGGTGGCGCGCGCATTACGCTCAGGGTATTATTGGCCCACCATGCACCGCGATGCGCGGGACCTAATACGAAAGTGCAGTGACTGCCAAGTTCACAGACCCGTCCCACGCCAACCACAACAGGAGCTGACCCCAATTACGGCACCATGGCCATTCTACAAATGGGGCATCGACATTGTAGGTCCCTTTCCCGTTGCAGCAGGAGGATTAAAGTTCCTCATAGTCGTCATAGACTACTTCACCAAGTGGATCGAAGCAAAGGCAGTGGTAACAATCACCGGCAACCAGATAAAACGCTTTGTCTGGGAAAATATTGTATGCCGCTTCGGGCTACCTGGGGAAATCATCTCGGACAACGGGAAACAATTCTGTGAAAACCCTTTCAAGGATTGGTGCGAGAAGTTGAACATCACACAGCACTTCGCGTCAGTTAAACACCCACAAACCAACGGCTTAGTAGAGCGCGCAAATCAAAGTCTGGGTGAAGGAATTAAGGCGCGCCTGGACAGGCACAAAAGAAGGTGGGTGGAAGAGCTATCGCATGTTTTGTGGGCGCATCGCACCTCAATCAAAACCAGCACGGGAGACGCTCCCTTTTCTCTAGTCTACGGGACAGAAGCCGTCATACCAGCAGAAATTGGAATGCCAACTATTCGCACTGCTGAAGTTAATGTGGCAACCAATGATGATGAGCGGCGAGTCGACTTAGACCTACTAGAAGAAAGGCGCGAACGCGCAGCTATACGGGAAGAAAAATCAAAGTCAAGGATGAAGGGATACTATGACGCTAAAGTGCGGAGTGTTTCATTCAGACCAGGTGACTTCGTTTACCGCGCCAATGATGTGAGCCATGCTGAAGATACGGGTAAGCTTGGACCGAAGTGGGAAGGACCCTATGAGGTTACTGAAGCACTAGGAACAGGCGCGTACAAGCTACAAGGCTTGGATGGTCGTGAACTGCCACGCACGTGGAACATCTGCAACCTCAAGAGGTGCTACCTATAGGAATGGCTACGGCCCAGCGCACAGACGCTCCTGCACTTTAAGTGTCCAATAAACATCTATGTATTTACTTTTTGCTTTCCTTATTATAATGTCTTATTTTATTTTGCAAGTATCAATAAAACGTCGCGGTTTCTAGCTAACTCCGCGACACATTTTAATTTGTTATTTCCATATACTGTATGTCTTAACAATTTTTTATCTCTTGCCTACATGGCGTGCATGCACTATAATAAACCTACGATGGTAAAAAGGATAAGTTAACCTACTAAACAACTTGTTGAGTAAGAGGGTTGCAAACCCATCAACACCGGATCACGTATCCTTGTTAAACACCTTGTTCTCAAGACGTTGGAATAAGTTTTGTGCACATCCCATGACGAGTGCGCGACATCGCATATGGTGCACGTTTAACAACTTTGGAACCAAGACACTTGATTCCTTAATGTGGTATTTACAGTACGCTACATATCACAACATACACGATTATGATAGAAAATACTTAGAACTTTTTTAAGTATACCGTGATTTTCATACATGACTATGAATTTCCTATATTATTTGCGCTTGTGTCACGAATACATCTTTCTCGCAAAGACAAACAGATACGTATACATACTACAAGTCGCAATACTATCCATACAAACTTAATATTAATAAACTACGAGTTATTACAAAAAGGATTGTTACTTTACAACATGTAAACCTACCAACTATTACACCGCTCCAGAGATGAGCTACCCACGCGGTTGGCTGTTTCTTTAGCCTCACTTAGCCTCTTCAAGAGGTCGGAATCCTGGCGCGACACGGTCGCAACGCTAACTGGTATTCCATCAGATCTGGGGAGGTGTGCCGCGCCCATGCCACACAGAACAACCTTACCCTTTATCCCTTCTTTTTTGGCAAGTCTCGTAGCATGCGCTTCCAGAACTTGCTTCAAGGGCACTTCCTTCTCCAATGCAAAAGGATTCAATATATCCTTGGGACGCGCAAATACAGGCACGTGAAGTTGAGATTCATCAGGCCTAAGAAAATGGTATGGCTGCGCAACAGCCTCTCCACCACGATGTCGAGCTAAGGTCAATCCCTCCATAATGACCCTTATTGGGTAATCCTGATCGCGCTCCAACTCAGATATCATAGGTAGCTCAACTGACTTCATTTTCTCCATAGCAGCTACCAGCTCCTCATACGCCCGCGCGTTATACCCAAGTACTTTATCAAGGGGCACATTCAATAACTCTGCCCTATGAAGATCCTCCATCGCTTCTGACTTACCCCGTGCTAAGGCGCATCGAACCACTGCCCCAAAGGCATCCACAACTTCCGGGGACTCCAAAGTACCCAGCGCGGCAAGTCGCAGACCATGCCCAATCAACCACCTGCGTTCCGCTATTGTCGAAAGAAGTTGAGGATATAATTCCTCGTCATATTCCAGGCTGAGCTTCCGAAGCTTCATCTTTTGCGCTTCCAAGGCACCTTTAACAGTGGCACTAAACGCCTCCAACTGCGAGGTCAGCTCATCCTTATTCTTCTCCAAATACTTCAGTGCCCAGAGACACGAAGACTTGTACCCAGAGGACTCAGCGCGCTCTTGACTTATTTGGCCCATCAGCGCCATCTTTTCCTCGGCCATTTTCTGGGCATAGGCACTCAGACTCACCATCTCAGTTTTGGTACTAGCCAACTGTGCTTCCAGTGACGCAATCTGCTGATCCTTTTGGCTACTTTCACCAGCACACTTCACTTTTAACTGCACACACAGTAGTACAAGATCCTCAACCAGCTGGCTCATTGGTGCATCCCTTGCAGTCACTGGTACCGCGCTGCGGATCTCTGGTTCTGAAGACTCAGAGCGAACAGGAATATCTTTTGGTGGCGACTCCGCAACCTGTTCAAACCTACGATACACAGACAACGGATTATCAGTTTCCCATCTAAGACAGTGGGCGCATACATTAAAAAAAAAAAAAAAAAAAAAAAAAAAAAAAAAAAAAAAAAGAGAACATTGAAGACATTACTTACTGTGGACTAGAGATATTCACAACCGGGTGAGATGACGCATCATCACTGGCTGATGACTCCACGGTGAGGATCACCGGGCGCTTTTTCCTCGACGAACTCGCGCCATCCTCTTCGAGCGACCTTTTGCGCTTTAGCCCGGACTCTTCTTCTTCTTCTTCCTCCACAGGCTGCGCCGCTGCTACGGGTGGTGGCTGCGCCACGGGGGATGGCACTCTGGGGCTTGGCACGCTTTGCAGCGGCGTCGCTTCCATGGCAACCGAAGAACTAGTCCCCACCTCCCCAATATTCATCTCTAGGGTACGCCCTGCGGTAGCCCCTAGGATGGGCTCCTCTCCATCTTTCAGCGGTCGTGTTCCTACGTTGATCTCAATCGGCTTTGCTAGCTGCACAACGGTGAACAAACCAATCTCTGCGCAACAGAAGGCAACAAGTACACGGTCACATAATATGCAAAAAGGAAAAGAAGACTCTTACATTAATTAAACAAGGAGAGGCAGAGGAACGAGCACCCACTCTGGCCATTCGCGCCTAAGAAGATTGGCATCTCATCCGGCATACCAAAGTAATTCCGGCTAATGCCCATGTGCACCAAGAATTCCTCAGGATAAGCATTAATGGGGATGCGGTTGTCGTTTATCAGTTCTGCATCCTCCACGATATAGGATCCAGGCAGGGGGCGCTCATCCCTGGGCAATGTCCCCTGGGTATAAAATTCAAAACGCGGTGGGAAGCACACGTCGTCTACCCAGAAGAAAGTCTCCCTTCAGTTCCTGAGCGCGTCCAGTTTTTCTGTATAACACTGGTAGCGCCCAGCGCGTTTCGCAAAAGAGACCCACCCGTGCGACCACGTTGTGTGGTAAAATGCACGGAACAAGTTGATAGTCAGGTTAATCGCTAGTAATCGGCAATTAACCTCGAAATTGGTGATCTTCGCTGCACCAATGCAGTGCAGCTGAGATATGTGCAGTTGATAATAATTCAATACATCGTACAGAAATTGGGATATGGGTACACGTTGATTCGCGAATTCGAAAAAACGCGTGTATACCCTCACTTTCCCTTCGGGGAAATCTGCAATCGATGCTCGCGCATCCGGAACAACCGGATGCACGTCAAGTGGTATGAAATAGTCGGAGGTGAACTCTAGGAGTTCCCCCTCTGTTATGTCGGAGGTGAAATCAGGAAGCTGTTTGACCATGGTACTCCTTTTCTCTTTTAATGCGCACGCGCGGTTACCTTTGGAATGGGCAGTTTTTTCTGTTGCAGATAAATGGTTTCTTAACAATGGCGGATTGAATATTTTTTACTGTGAGAAATACAGTCAAAATGAGGCAGCCGCTTATATAGTTTTACTCATTCACACGATGAGCGACACGTGGATCCCACTATCACTAACTGTGTGGCTCTGATCAACTGATGTGACGCTGCTGCAGTTACTTTCCCCCGAATAACGAGGCGTCCATTTTAAATCCCATGTCTAGATACAATGTACCGGTGGGTATATTTTTATGGCTTCTTGGCTACGCTTCGAAGTTGTTTTTCAATGACTACGGTTATTAGTCTAGCATCCGTAGTTAGTCACTGCGCATACTAGACTAAGGGGACATGATGACGTATAGTCTATATCCGGGTCACGAACCCGACTAAAGTCCAACACTAACTTAGCCCGGTACGAACTGGGCTAAACCGACTAGATGTTTGGGCTCACGAAGGCCCAAATCCAAATCTATTCATAGAATAGATATCGGATATCTCCTAATTATGGAGATAATCATTCCCAACCGACTTAGGCGGGATACGCCGAAGGTTGAGGAACACGGAACCAACAAGGATTCCGTGCATATATAAAGGGAATCACATCCCTCGTTAAAGGTACGATCTCAGAACCCTAACACTCCTTTAACCCTAAACCGATTACTTACTCTCACGCCGGAGGATAATCGTGGGAGACAATCCCACGGTAAGCCTAACGGTGTTTTCTGTCTCTTAGTGCGCAGGTCTCAAGCAACAATCAGCAATTGGTACGAGAGCCGGAGCCCTGAATAAGGAACACCCAACTTTTGTATCAACAACCATTAAAGACAAAATGTTGCAAAGGATACTTCACATCCATTACTAACTTCAAAATCAAAAATTGACGAGCTCATATATGTTCAACATGAAACATAAACTTAAAAGATGAAAATAAGTTTTGGATTTATCAATGTTTTCAAACCCTGGTCGACCCGACCGGTTCAACTAGTCAGACTGGTGCCCGGCCACAAAAACGGGTCCAAAAAGCCTTGGTTTCTAAACCGGGTTAACCGCTTACACCCGTCGAGTTTTGAGTGACCTGGGTCAACCCGGGTCTTGAAATCCGGTCGGATTTAAATTTTTTTTATTTTATTTTATAAAACCGAGTTGACCCGGTGGTCGAAGCAGTTGACCTGTTCGAAAAAAAATAATAATAAATAGAAAATCCGGTTAACCCGGCGGTCGAAGCGATGCCCGGTAACTCGACCGGTCGATTAAAAACCCAGTTTTTAAATCATTGGGATTTATCCCACATTGGTAAATGAGAGAAAACCTTCTAAGCTTAAATACCATGGTGCATATAAATAGAGCATCTTAAAGTTAAACAATATGCTTTCAGGTTCATTTATGTCCATCAATTGCTTGGGGCCTTGGTTGTATTATTTGAGCTTGGAAAAAATTGTATAAGCTTTAAGTTTTTTTTAGGAGACTTTTAAATTTTTACTTTTTGTTTATATGGATTAAGAATAATAACCCACGATAGAAAAAAAAAACAATAAAACTAGCATCCTCACTCCTAAATGGAGAGTTTTTAGTCATTAGACAAAAATACACCGTTGGTCTTTAAACTTGCTAAAAATCATCGTTGGGGCGTAAAACTTGAGATTTTCGTCGCCGTGAGTCAAAACCTTAGGTTTTTGAGGCCAAAGAGGTCCCTTGACCCGTAACGCTCAGATCAACGTCATTTTTGAGTTATATTAGCGAGGTATCATAGAGCAAACACATTTTCACTATACCTTAGCTAAATCTAACCCAAGCCAAACCCAACAGCCAACTTTAGGGACCAAATGTGAAAAAATATATTTATTAGTAATATGCAACTTGATCGTATCTTCTTCCTTGATAAGCTATTTAATTTTGCGCATTTTTTTATGGGAAAGGGAAGGCTATAATGGTTGAGTTTCCACGTTTTTATGGTGAAAACATGGCTAGTGGTGCTGGTATTGAAAACAGGGCTGGTGGTGCTGGTGGTCTTGTGGCTAGTGGTGTTAAGACACCTTTTAAAAGCAGTGAAAGGATTACCAACTGCGTACTTGCCCTTTTTGCTCAAAGGCCATCCTCGGTGAGGTTTCAGTGTTGGATTGCATGGCATCTGTTTTATATTTTTTGAAACTGCAATTCATACCTTATCTAAATTGAATATTTGGTGTTTGGATACTTGTTTTTCTAGGCACAGTTGCAGTATGATCATATGTTTAAGGTTCATGTTTTGTGTGCTGATCAGTTTAAGGAAATCCAGTACCATTATGTAGATCATTAGAAGGTTCATCAGTTGAAGGTTGTACATTAGAAGCTGCATCATCTTTTCTATTTTGTGAATTATTAGTAGAACCGTGTATTAGACAATGAATCTATAGTTTAATTATTTTTCATGTTGTATCAGATAATGAATCCCAGTTCACTATTATAAGTCAACTTGCTAATATGTGTTTGTTTATCTTATATGTTATATTGTGTCTGTACATATTAGTTTGTCAGTTCACCTTTATAAAGTCAAACTTCAAATGTTAAATGTCATGGTATAATCAGCACAAATGATCACCCTTTTATATCAGCAAAACCAAATACAGTGGTATATAACATCTGATGCATGGAAATAATAATAGGGTACGGGGTTAGATTTAACTAAGGTATCATGAAAATGTGTTTTGTCTATTATACCATCGTTAATATAACTCAAAACGGACGTTGACTTGAGCATTACGAGTCAAAGGACCTCTTTGGCCTTAAAAACCCAAGGTTTGGACTCAAGGCAATGGAAATTTAAACTTTTGGGCCCGGCGATGATTTTTGGCAAGTTTAAAGACAAACAGTGTATTTTTGTTTAGTCATTAGATGAAACTTATGACAAATTATTTTTGTAAGCGTAGGCGGTACCATTTTTTAAGGTTTTATTCTCTGTTCATTTTTAAAGTGTATAACAATTTTAAATTCTTGCTTGAATGTTTAAGGTTTAAATTCTTGACTTTCTTAACAAAATAAAACAAAAAAATATATACATTAAATTCTCGCTTTAATGAAAGTCCAGGACATCTTTAAGAAAGAACAACTCGGAACATTCTATATTTGTTGCAGGTTGGATTTGGTTCAAGTATTTAAACGACTATATGAGTTTGATATTTATACAATAACAAAGGTCCTCGAGTTGTCTCTTGAGTTTGATATTTATGCTCATTGAAGGGGAACTAACATTGTCTCTCGAGTTGTTCCTTCTCAAGATCCTCTTCCTCTTATTAAACCATTAACCACAAAAATGTTGCAAGGGATACTTCACATCCTTTACTAACTTAAAAATTAAACCATTGACGAGCTAACCTATGTCCGACAAGTGACAAAAACTCAAAAGATGGACCTGACTTTTGGTTTTGTCCCACATTGGTCAATGAGAGAAAAGATTCTAAGCTTATATACCATGGTGCATATGAATTATATTTTCTTTGTATATTTTATAACAGCCTTTCAAATAGGAAGATTTGTATATTTTCTTTGTTGAATCTTCTTATTAGATGCAATAGGAAGATTTGAATATTTTCTCTGTTGAATCTTCTGATTAGATGCTCACTGATTATGAGAAAAAAGGTCAGTTTATGCAATAGTTTTGGATATAAAGCTATGACTTTTACCAAGTTTGAGTACATAAATAAGCTCAACAAAAGCTTAAATCGAGTTTGCTTGATCAAACATAAACATAATAGATATCTTTGAGGTATTGCAGCTGGCCAAACTATCTAGACATAACTCATATTCGAATAAAAAAAAGTCACTCAAACATCGAACCAAGTTTATGCCTAAAAGACTACCAAAAGATAAATCATATTCATTTCAAAGTATTATACCAGCATACATGAATAGATATTGTGGTCTAGAGATACATACTATCTGACTCGCTTAACTATGATACAGTAAACACCGTTGCAAACTCTCCTATGTTGAGTCATTTATAAGTCCTCAGTATAACGTTATCAAGGGACCAGCCAAGGATCGTTAATGCAAGGGGAACCAACAGCTAGCGGGTTGTTCCTTATCGGTATCATAATGGTGTTTTCATCAGGCTGAATTGAGGAGATATATCATGTCTTTTACCTGGCTTGCATCTCTCCCATTTCAGTCATACATACCACAAACTTGTCAATTGTTTTGACTTCGAGATAAGTCAAAGGGCAGTTCAAACATATATTCTGGGACTAATTAGTTATATTAGTACAGTTTGAGGATATCAACATACGAAATTATGGTCATTTCATCTTGAAGTGGTGAAGTTGTGGCCAATAACTCAGCTGAAAAAAGCCTTGTAGACTTCAGCCATTTTTAGCATATATCGGTACTAACAGTTAGGAAGCAGCCTCTCTACCTTAGGTAGGGGTAAGGCTGTCTACATCTTAACCTCCCCCATACACCGTAAACGGTATTGGGTACCCATAACTCGTGGAAGACGGCATTAGGCGTTACTTTACTTTTTTTTTATCGGTACTAAGAGTTACCAACAATGATGTGCGTATAACATATCCCAAACCCGTGCACTTTCTTGATTACTCGTATTGTAATTCATCACACTATAGGTCACTAATGATAAACGATCTTAATCTTAATGTGTTATGTGCACAGATTGTTAAGAGGTTTGTGAATGAAACTCGAAAGTGGTTAGAGGCATGAGGTGAAACCCATTGGGGAGTCGACTTTTTGTGTGTCCCCCACACAGGTGGCTTACAACTGAAATCACATTCGTTATCCAAGAGGAAAATCGAGTATGACAGGTTTTGACGACTTACAAAATCATGATTCTCGATTCCAGTTTGCAGACCAAATAGATTCATTTAATACTAATAGCATAAAACATCCTGGGACCATACAACTCAATTTATCTGACCAAAACGTGCATTCTTGAAAGCTGTTAGAACTTAGGACCGTATGAAAGGGATCCTGTTTCAAATACATATGGGTCTTTAGGAATGCTCACTAGAATAACTTATTCGTTTTTCAGATTTTGTGCTACGCTCAATGCTAAAAAATAAAAGTTGTGCATACGCCCTATTTCACATGACGATCCATGTCTATATAAGCCACACAATATATTGTTTTTGTTGAGCATATGCCACCATCCCTTAGACAGGTGCGTCTACCGACTCATAGACACATTTTTTTTGGAAGGGTGTGTTTGTTTGATTAAGATGTTTCGCATCTGAATCTGACTACCACATCTTACTAGTAAGAGGTGGCTATAATGTCTGAATCTAACTAAAATAATGTTGTTTGTTTTTTTACAATTATCTGAATGGTTTTAATTATCCCTTTTTTAAGTATAATATTAAACCGTAATAATACGATGAATAAGTAGCTTGTCAACAAACGTGTTACAGTTAATACTTTGATTCCACGGTTTTCACGAAAACTAGCACGGCAGTTATATCCGACCAACGCTATATTCAGCCAAATTCCAAATACCAATTCATAATTCATTATAAAAAAATAATCAACCCACACAAGATTTGTAAACAAAATTTCGGCCCATGATATTGTCTATATTCAGGCCAACCACTTTGATGTCTAGCCCAAAATTATTAAACAAAAATATATAGTTAACCTAATACTCCGTATATATAATACTCATAAGACCCTAATCTCACGTCAATATCAACATTTCACCTAACCAACTGCAACCACTTTTCTCTCAACTAAAAAACACAAACACTTTCTTGTTATTTTTGTGGGTTTCTGTCAAAACAAAAACAATAAGATGGAAGGTCTTCTATCTTTTAAAGTAGACAATACTGAATCTCGTATCTTTCTGTAACACAAGGTTAGTTGTTTCGGCTTTTGTTGGAATCGTGTCCCAAAAGCAGTAGGATTCTTTTCCTACTTGGACTATAGGATGGCTACTATAGGATGGCTACTTGGACTATTATTAATTCATATCCTATTTGGACTATAGGATGGCTACTGAGATCCCTAGGAATTGTATCCTAGTTATTCTAGGATTCTTCTCTATATAAATAGAGCCCTATGCATTCCTTATTCGATTCATCACCCCCATAACTGCTAATCCCTATTTTGTTTTAGAGTTCCTGAGAATTGTTTAATTCTCCTTTGCATACTTCAACTGGCCTATATACCATTGAAGGTTTGTACTCTCGTTTTGATATAGTGGATTTTGTGGTCGTCGCTCGTGGTTTTTCCTCTCATTAAATTGGGGGTTTCCACGTAAATCGTTTGTGTTCTTTGTTTATTATTATCGTTACTTTGGTTGATTATTGGCTTAGGTTTAATCTTCGCTTCCGTGCAAGCACTCTAACCCCAACAAGTGGTACCAGAGCCTGGTCACAATGGTCACCAAATTTGACATCGATAAGTTTGATGGCAAGATTAGTTTTGCTATTTGGAAAGTTCATATGCAAGCTGTATTAACGCATCATGGGTACAAGAAGGCCCTTAAGGGTGTTTCGCACAAACCACAAGCTATGTCAGATGAAGATTGGCTTGAATTAGATGAGAAGGCTTTAGCCACGATCCAACTTTTTCTAACTCGAGAAGTTCTGCGGGAGGTTATACACGAGACCACTGCGGCTGGTTTATGGCTCAAGTTAGAATCTCTTTACATGACAAAGAGTCTTGCGAACAAGCTTCGGCTTAAGGATCGTCTTTACACTTTTCGTATGAAACAAGGTACATCTGTTCAAGACCATATTGATGAATTCAATACAATTCTCATTGATTTGGAGAATCTAGATGTAGACATTGATGATGAGGACAAAGCCGTATTATTGGTTATCTCTTTACCTCCTTCTTATAAACACTTTAAAGAAATCATGCTATATGGAAACCATGAAACACTATCGTTTGATGATGTTAAATTTGCTTTGTTGTCCAAGCAAAAGTATGATAATGATATTGAACCAGAAAGTGGTGAAGGGCTGGTTGCAAGCAGAGGCCGAACTTCTGACCGAGGTGAGAGTAGCAATAACAATAAAAAACATCGATCGCAGTCTCGTGGAAAATATTCAAACAAGACTTGCAAATATTGCAAGAAACTTGGTCACATTGTCTCTGATTGTTACAAGTTAAAGAACAAACTAGAAAGAGAAGGTAAAGGGAATAACGAGAAGAAACCCGAAAAAACCGCCGAGGTAGCCATTGCCAAGGTGGAATCTGATGGTGATGTCTATTTGGCTATTGACACCGAAAAATCAAAAGATGAATTGATTGTTGACTCTGGTTGTACCTTCCACATGACTCCCCATCGAAGTTGGTTTTCCACTTATGAATCTTTCAATGGCGGTAACGTGTATATGGGGAATCATACTATTTGTCCGGTTATTGGGAAGGGTAATATTCGGGTTAAGATGCATGATGGTATTGTTAGGACCATTACTGGGGTTCGGCATGTTCCAGACTTAAAAAGAAATCTTATATCTCTTAGCACTCTTGAGGCTAATGGATGTAAGTACTCCGGTGAAGGCGGAGTCATGAAAATATTCAAAGGAGCTTTGTTGTTGATGAAGGCCATTCAATCAGGTGGTTTATATATACTACAAGGTACCATAGATTCTGGTACGGCTGCAATTGCCACATCGAAGGCACACCCCAACGATTCCAAGCTTTGGCATTATCGCTTGGGTCACATGGGTGAGAAAGGTATGAATACTCTTGCCAAGAAAGGTCTTATTAAAGTTTCATGCAACTTGGAGTTTTGTGAACACTGTGTGTTTGGCAAACAGAAAAGGGTAAGCTTTTCTTCAGGTATTCATAGGACCAAGGATGCTCTTGATTACATTCATTCAGATCTATGGGGGCCATCTCCTGTCACGTCTCGAGGAGGTAAACGTTATATGTTGACTATTATTGATGATTTTTCTTGTAAAGTTTGGGTTTTCTTCTTAAAGCACAAAGATGAGGTGTTCCCCACTTTTAAGGAGTGGAAAGTACTGATAGAAAACCAAACAGAAAGAAAAATCAAGAAGTTGAGAACTGATAATGGTCTTGAGTTTTGTGGAGAAGAGTTTAATGCGTTATGTCGAAAGTATGGCATTGCACGACACCACACACTTGTTAGGACACCGCAGCAAAACGGCGTTGCAGAAAGAATGAACAGGACTATTATGGAGAAAGTGCGATGTATGCTTTCTCATGCCAAATTGGACAAGGATTTTTGGGTTGAAGCTGCAACTACCGCAACATATTTGATAAATCGTTCTCCTCACAGATCTCTTGATGGCAATATACCAGAAATACTATGGTCAGGAAATTCACTTGATTATTCTGATCTAAGAGTTTTTGGATGTCCTGTTTATGTACATATAAATGAGGGAAAACTAGTTCCTCGTGCTGTTAAATGCATTTTCTTAGGTTACGGTTCAGGGGTAAAAGGTTATCGTGTTTGGTGTCCCGATCCTAAGTATCGTAAGATTATTCATAGTAGAGACGTAACTTTTAATGAAGATGTTATCGTTAATCCTGGTAATGATTTTGTGCCATCTCATAAGGTTGATAATAATAATACAGAAGGTAAGGTGGAGTTTGAGTTCGATGTTGAAACTAGCACACATACTCAAACTACATTTGATGATGAACACATTGAACCCCAAAATGATGGCACCATACATGCTAGTCCACAAAGTCAGCCTCAAACCGAGTATCTTTTAGCTCGGGATCGTGAAAGGCGGCAAGTCAATAGACCTCCAAGACTTGAGGATTATGAATGTGATTTAGTTGCTTACGCGTTTGCCATTGCAACCCATATTGAAGATTGTGAACCTAAAAATTATTCTGAGGCAATCTCAAGTCCTGAATGTGATAAATGGGTCGTGGCAATGGAAGAAGAGGTTGAGAGTTTGCACAAAAATGAAACATGGGAACTGGTGAAGCTTCCTAGGGAGAAACGTGTGATAAGTTGCAAGTGGTTATTCAAGATTAAAGATGGTATTCTCGGGGTTGAAAGCAAGCGGTACAAAGCTCGATATGTAGTTCGCGGGTTTGATCAACGTGAGGGTATTGATTTCAATGAGGTATTCTCCCCTGTTGTTCGTCATACTTCAATTAGACTTTTACTTTCTATTGTTGCTTTGAAAAATTTAGAGCTGGAACAACTAGACGTAAAAACAGCGTTTCTTCATGGCCATCTTGAAGAAGAAATTTATGTCGAGCAACCCGAAGGTTTTGAAGTTTCTGGAAAGGAGGACCATGTGTGCAGATTGAAAAAGTCGCTCTATGGATTAAAGCAATCTCCTCGACAATGGTATAAAAGGTTTGATTCCTTTATGATTGGGCATGGCTATGATCGTTGTAGCTATGATGAGTGCGTTTATCTCCGAAAATTTCCAGATGGATCTTTCCTTTATTTGGTACTTTATGTGGATGATATGTTAATTGCGGCACCTAATAAAGATCAAATCAGAGAGTTAAAAGATCAACTTAGCAATGAATTTGATATGAAAGATTTGGGAGCTGCTAAAAAGATTTTAGGTATGGAAATTCGAAGAGATCGAAAAATGGGTAAGCTTACTTTATCACAATCTGATTACATTTCAAAAGTTCTCAAAAGGTTCAACATGAGCAGTTGCAAACCCGTTCCTACTCCGTTAGCACCACATTTTAAGTTATCCTCTCATGAATGCCCGAAGTCTGAAGAAGATAAGGAAGATATGTCTCTTGTTCCATATTCCAGTGCGGTTGGTAGTTTAATGTACGCCATGGTCTGTACTCGTCCCGATTTGGCCCATGCCGTTAGTGTGGTGAGTAGATACATGCATAATCCAGGAAAAATGCATTGGGAAGCTGTTAAATGTATCCTTCGTTATTTGAAAGGGACTAGTAATATTGGATTATCTTTTGAGAAAAGTCGTGCTAGTCCAAATGGAATTGTAGGATATGTTGATTCCGATTATGCGGGTGACCTCGATGCAAGAAAGTCTCTTTCCTCGTATATTTTTTCACATTGCGGTTCTGCTATCAGTTGGTATTCGTCTTTACAAGCTATCACAGCTTTGTCAACCACAGAGGCGGAATATATTTCTTCTACCGAAGGAGTGAAGGAGGCTATATGGCTTCGAGGAATGGCAAATGAACTTGGTCTATCTCAAAATGTACTTGTTGTGTACTGTGACAATCGAAGTGCTGTGCATTTAACTAAAAACAACAAGTTTCATTCCAAGACCAAACATATCGAGGTGAGACACCATTTTGTTCGAGATATTGTTGAAAAAGGAGAAGTTCTAGTTGATAAAATACATACCAATGACAATCCTGCTGATATGTTGACAAAAGTTCTCACCCCAACTAAGTTCAAAAATTGCCTGGACTTAGTTGGTGTTACTGGTGTTTGATACCCTCCGGGGTGCGGCGACGACAACTATGAAGAGTTATGGCTTTTGGTTCAAGGTGGAGATTGTTGGAATCGTGTCCCAAAAGCAGTAGGATTCTTTTCCTACTTGGGATAACTATTATTAATTCATATCCTATTTGGACTATAGGATGGCTACTGAGATCCCTAGGAATTGTATCCTAGTTATTCTAGGATTCTTCTCTATATAAATAGAGCCCTATGCATTCCTTATTCGATTCATCACCCCCATAACTGCTAATCCCTATTTTGTTTTAGAGTTCCTGAGAATTGTTTAATTCTCCTTTGCATACTTCAACTGGCCTATATACCATTGAAGGTTTGTACTCTCGTTTTGATATAGTGGATTTTGTGGTCGTCGCTCGTGGTTTTTCCTCTCATTAAATTGGGGGTTTCCACGTAAATCGTTTGTGTTCTTTGTTTATTATTATCGTTACTTTGGTTGATTATTGGCTTAGGTTTAATCTTCGCTTCCGTGCAAGCACTCTAACCCCAACAGCTTTGGATCTTGATAAAGGTCTCAGGCAAGTTTGTATATATCAAAGATCGATGATGGCCAAAGAGTTTTATGGGCTTAAGAGGGAGTAAGACCTATTCACCAAGTCTGATTCAGTAAGATGTGCATCATCTGACCGCGTCTGACTCTCGGACAAAAAACAAACAACTGAAACGTCTGACCGCGTCTGACTAGTCAGACGTCAGATGTGGTTCAGATGTTTTTTGCAAAAACAAACACATCCGAAGTCAAACTTAGGTGCTTAATAAACTTAGAGAATCGTTGACGTATTCGTAAAGTCCTGCGGGATGAGGAACGAAAAAAATATTTTGTTAGTAACAGAATGTAAAATAGTTTTTCGTTTTGATAGCCCTTAGAGTTCTTTAAGAATAAAAACCCCACTAGAAAAAACTAAGGTAAAATAATCTCGTGTAAAAACCAACAAATTCAAAAACTTAAAGTAGTCAAATTTGTCTGTGAAATAAGTTCAAAGACATAATCGACGGCTTTAAATGCACCAGCCGGGAATCGAACCCGGGTTTATACCGTGGCAGGGTACTATTCTACCACTAGACCACTGGTGCTAATATGCTTAATGCTACGATCCATATTTAATATCTATGTTTTTAGGTACGTTTTTGTTCAAGCAAGCAAACAAAGCATTTGAATAAAAGAAATTACAACTTTTAACCCGTTGATTAAAAAGTTAATACACCATATCCAGACCACTTTGCATCCTTAGCATTTGAAGGTACACTCTACAACATTATTATGAAATATGTACGTACAGTCCTCACTTCCATCGAGTGTTGCTGCGTGGATCCATAGGGAGAAGCCAAGCCTTATTTCTTACCACGTCACTATCAATGGAATTTCCGGCGTGTATTCCAAACAATACTCTTTTTTTGCACTTCAGTATATACTTCTTCACATATGCTCAACTAGTTGGTCTCTCTTTCAACGTTACACAATACCTTCTTAAAATAAAAACTATTTCCTGTGACCCAAAATTCCCAAACGTTTTTTTGTTAACAAGGGCCGATTCTCCAATCTTAGATTTCCTAACGCCAGTGCACCATATGTTTGGGCTTCGTGATTTAATTCTAGTCTACCATTTTTATTTCTGCACACCTTTATAGTTTTTCCCATTCGACCAGGTAATGTCTTAACTACAATTATCTTGAGCCTGGACACGAGTCGAGGACAATGCCATACCCGTTTCAAATTACAAAATGGCATTGTGTTGCAAACTGCAAGTGAGTTACCTGAACAGAATATAGAATCAATAAACGTTTCTGAAAATGCTTTAGAAGTAAGAAGATTAAAAAGAAAGAAATTAAAATGAAAGAAGAAAAAAATTGAATGAGCAATTTGATATTAAAACATTTCAATGGGTCAATGAATACGAACCAATTCAAAGCTTTCTTCAAGCTGTTCAAGTAGAATTGTTTTATTTGGTTGTGTACCTTGTGGACGTCAAGACACTCGGCGATTGACGTCCAACAAATCTAGATCATGTGTAGTTTTTTGGTTACTTTTTACGATCTATTATGATGTTGATATTAGCTTTTTACCTTTGAAATTTTTATAATTATTGTGGTAGAAAAAGTTTCTTTTATTGTTCGTGTATCAATAACATTATAAGAGACTAACCAATGGTCATTCATAGAAGGGAATTAACGTTGTCTCTCGAGTTGTTCCTTCTCAAGATCCCCTTCCTCTTATAAAACCATTAACCACAAAATGTTGCAAGGGATACTTCACGTCCTTTACAAACTTAACACTTAAACATTGACGAGCTAACATATTTCGACATGAAACAAAAACTAAAAAGATGAACATGACTTCGGTTTTGTCCCACGTTGGTAAATGGGAGAAAACTTCTAAGTTTATATACCATGTTGCATTTAAATGGTATGTCTTAAAGTTAGTACAATGCATTCAAACTCTTTTACATCCTCAATAAATTTGTTGTGAGTTGTATTTGAGTTTGGAAAAATTACATGAGCTCTTAAGTTTTTGTAACAAAGACCCTAAACTATAGTTTTCTTTTGTAAGTTTACCAACAATAACCAAGAGTAACAAAAACGAGTTACTCATTCAATAGGAAGATCTATACAAGAAATTTTATAAAAATAAAAACTAGTGATGAATAGTTGTCTAAGTCATAAAATTCATGCAGGGTACTTAATTGTAAGAAGAAATAATGATGTCTCGTTTATTTAAATCTTTATGATATCAAACCAAGTTTATATTTAAGGACTCCCATTTCGGTTTAACAGTTTCATATAACAAAAGATATACCATTTCTCAATTATCATCATTTTATTGCGAAGTCTTAGACCAGTTCACATTTACATTAGAAAGAGTATGGAATATAATGTGAGAAGGATAAAGTTAACATCTCAATTGCTAATCACCATCTAGCTAAAAAATTACTTAATGTAATTAAATTTAGAGTTATAAACACCGAGCCGAGCCCGAGTCCAATAAAGCTCGAGCTCAGGTCGTTTAGCATTACGCAAGTCCGAGTTCGAGCTTATTTGGTTAATATTGTATCTAAATAGGTTATTTTTTCTCAAATATTATAGGATATATGATTGTACTATTCATAAATATGTTATTTTGTATCTAAGTTGCTTATTTATCTCAAAAGAAATTTGAAATCTACTTTTACTATTCACCAATATGTTATAGGGCAAATGATTGAAAAATGTATCATACTTGTCATCATTTTTTTTGTGGGTAGCGAACAATTTTTTTTGCTTTTGTGGGTATTATTCTTTCAAATTTATCCTTTTTAGGGTACTATGTGACATTTTTGCCTTTCGGGATAAAAATTTTTCTATTAGCTAAGACGGGCAAAAATGTCCAAACATTTCGCAAAATACCCTAAAAGGATAAATTTGAAAGAAAAGTACCCACAAAAGCAAAAAATTTTGTTCGCTACCCACAAAAGAAAATAGTGGCAAGTATGATACTTTTTTCAATCATTTGCCCTATGTTATATATGTAAAGCTTGTTTAGGCACGCGAGCTTAATAGTGCTTGGTATTAGAAGGTTGGGCTCGAGCTTGATTATTTAACGAGCTTTATGTAAGCTCGAGATCGTTAAAGCTCGGCTTGTTTCAAGCTTTAACTGAACTGATCTTGAGTAGTTCACGAGCAGCTCAACTCATTTACACTTAGGGATAGACCTACATGGATGCCGGGTGTGGCACGGGCCACACCCAATTTTGGGTCACGCAGTGTAATATTTTTCAAACTGTGTTATTTTTTGGTGTGTGCAACCTCCGGTATTTCTGCTAGTTTTATTATAATGCAACTATAGCTTGGCTAAAAAATTCTTTATCATGCAAAGTTTAGTAATTATGATAGAAAAGAATTTGCTCGAAAATCCTAGATCCGCCTTACACCCCTAACTTAATATAACTAAAAGTCAAAATAATTAAAAACGTAGATATAGAACCAATGAACATTATACTAAAGTTTTAAAAGTAATCAAGAAGATTAATAAGAGAAAACTGAAAGAACGATAACCTCTTTTTTAACAGTCTATTGAAATAAAGGATAACTTCTAGAGCTAAAGCGTAGAGGTATCAACTTTCACAGTTTTTTTTTTTTTTTTTTTTTTTTTTTTTTTCGTGTTAAAATCTTATAGGAAGAAAAGGGTAACTGTATAAACAGTTATTAAATATTGCTTCAGGAAAGTTAAAACATTTTTAAGCAAGAACAACTTGAACTCGTCAAGACACTTGTGATTGACATCTTACATATAGGGATTATGTGTATTTATTTAGTTACCTGTATTTATTTAAAACATTTCTAGCAAGAACTACCGGCAAGATTTAGAAAACTGCAGGTAACAAACTTATGCCACTAAAGCCACACGATTAAGCTGCTTATGTATTGATATCGAATGTGATTTGGTAATTGGGAAGAAAGATCAAAAGTTAATAAAGAGAAGACCGTTAATAAAGAAGCCGGTTATAGTTGTATAAATGTCAAGAACAGAAAGCATAAGATACTTCACATCCATTTGAAACCATTTTGACATTTTATCCCACTAGGTAAATGATGGAAAGTCTTCTAAGCTTATATAGCATAGTGCATACAAAATACTTGTCTTAAAGTTGATACTACGCTTTTAAATTCAAGCACTGTACCTATGAATTTATTTGGTTTATTATGAGTTTCGATGAGCTCCTAAGTTTTTTGTAACAAATACTTTAAACTTTACTTTTCTTCTATAAGTTTACGGATAATATTCCACAATAACAAGCTCGATATGATTAACTCATTCAACAGGAAGATCGATAACAATTTTTTATTATTATTATTTTTTTTTATATATTGTTTGTATATCAGTAAACGTTACAAGAGACTAACCAGGGGTCATTCATGTTAGTCATACGATTTGCACTTATCAATATGATTTGTAGTTATCCACATGTTAGTTGTACATTTAATATGATTGATAGTGATTATAGCATGATGAGTGTGTAATTTGCATTTACCAAAAATAGCTATTGTATAGGATCTATATATATATATATACTAGCTTAGAGACCCGTTGACACCGGGTTATTTTTTTAAAGAAATAGATAAATGAGATGATAATAAAAGTAATAACGTAAATTTGTTAAATTTAAAATGTGTGTTAGTCACAATCGATTTACAACCATCGCGTTGCCAATCTAAAATAGATTGACTCGAACATAAAATGATGTGTGATTTTAATGATCAATTGAGTTGCTAACAAATCTTGTAACATTAAAAATAATGAACCATAGTATAATATAACGTGATTACACCAATGATACATACATGAACCTTGTTCAAAGACCTTCAAGTACTTCTTTATACACGACATTTGTTGTGGTTTTGGAGAGATTATCATCCTGATCACAAACGACAACCTTCAAACCCCGCTTGCTTTTTACTCATGATACGGCAACGTACAGTTGTCCATGTGTGAACACAAGACGGGGCAAGTACAAACCAACTTTAGAAAGTGATTTCCCTTGGCTTTTGTTGATTGTCATGGCAAAAGATACTGATATCGGATATTGTTTCCTGACAATCTTAAGAGGCAAACGCTTATCTGACGGAGTAATCCTCAACCTTGGAATAATCACCTTTTTCCGAAGTTGGTTCCGTTAATGATATGCGCCTGAATAGAGGTTCTTGTTATTTTAAGTACTTGAAGTCTTATACCATTACATAAACCATTTGATTGGTCTATGTTTCTTAACAACATAATCGGCACTCCGACTTTTAAAGCAAGCCTGTGGTTTGGAACACCTGAGAAATTCAATCCATTTATAAATTCAGGCGAGAAAATAGACTGATCTATGACAGCACCGCGTTCACTTTTATCCACGTTGTCACAATTTAAGTAGACCATTTCTTCTCATGGAAATTTGGCCAACAAATGTTCATTTATAGTGTCGACTAACTCATTTGTTGGTGCCAAAATCGCCTTTTCTTGGAAGTAGGCCGGATCATATATGTTATCCAACATGTTTGGATAAGTAAAGTCAATAATAGAGGCTATGGGGTCATCAGCAGCATCTATTAGAATATCTTTCGGCACATCTATCGAAACTTCTCCTTCGTTTGGTCCTCCAAGCTTGCCGTCTCCCACATTCAATATCCATTCTGCAAATTCTCTTATCTCGCTAACATCTTTCGGCCGTGAACCCACAGTAAGCCTCATATTAGCGGTTAGCTTAAGAACTTTGCAGTAATCCCATAGGTATGATTGCTTCAAAGACCGGTAAAGTCAGTAATCCCATAGGTATGATTGATTAAATGAGGCTTACTGCGGTAAAGTCAGTAATCCCATAGGTATGATTGCTTCAAAGACCGGTCAACAAACCACTTCGTCTCAGTTTTTTGTCCAACACAATAAAGACCCGCGTATTTGCGGAGTTTAAAAAAAAATGAAAATGAGATAATAAACAAACAACGAACGTCAACATGTTTCATTAATATAAAAAATAAATAATGATATAAAATGTGAATTATTCAACAATCAATTGAGTTTGTAACATTTAGAATATTAGAACCTGCCTAAAGTCGCTGCCAAAAACCATGGTCATGTTTCCAAAATTAATTATCTTGAATAGCAAATGATGTGTGTGAGCGCTAATCGATTTAATACCCAATGTCCTCACTGAATGAACTCACACTAAACAACTTCACACTATACTATCAAGGAATTTATAATATTAATAATAACCTTATAAACTTTTTGTAACTGAGATGTAGTATCTTTCTGATCTGCTTCTGATTTAAATTCAGCCAAGTAGCTATAGTAATCACCCTTCCTGTAAACATTTGTAACAAAAGGGTCTCATCACAAATATGGTACTCAAAATGTCTTGAGAAAAACGAATACTTCTACAATTAGCTAAAATTAAATCGTGGAAAATTAAAACACGCCTGGATAAAATCGACTCGATAAGATCATTTGGCGATTCTTTCAACTAACCTTCTTTCTTGTAGTCATGCTTTTCGGCCTGTAACATCAGGTTCTTTATTTATCAACATATGCTTTCATTTTCTGCCAGTTTTTGAATAATATCACACTTTCAGTAACTTTAAACTTGAGAAAAACGAATACTTTTTTTTGACCCTTTTATCTTTGTTTTACCCTATTATCTGAACATAAACATCTTCGTTTTACCCTTTTATCTTGTTGTTTGAGTGTTTGAATAATATCACACTTTCAGTAACTTTTGACCCGTTTTACTTTTTTTAACCCATTTCAATTGTTTCTTTTTCAACTTAATTATTTTGTTCTGCCTACTCGGCTCGCGGAGTCGATAAAACGACCCAAACAGACCCGTGCATAAGTCACAATACAATAAATGTATAAGCATATACCTTATCTTGCTCTGTAACTTTACGGTCGAAAATATCCTACATTTTTAGTTTAGCATCAATAATCCACAGCACAAAAACGCAATAACATAAAACCAAAAATGCAACCACAATATATGTACTCACTACGCGCACCAAAGCTTACATATACCAATCTCGAGCGTTATTTTCTTTGTCTATGCCATAATACAAAAATATTTATCGAAAGACCTGGAAAGTGAGCTTAATAGCATTTTGGAAACACGAAAAATCTACTATAAAGCCGCCTTACCCCATAGAGTCCAACAATCAACTCTTCATCATCTTTTTCGCCATCGAACTCTTTTTCATAAAGCCTCCTAAACAAACAGATCTTTCATAAACTCATTACTAAGATCAACCCAATAAAAGACCACCATCAAGAACTCAAATTTCGAAGTACAAAAAAAAGGTGAAGCATAAAAGGCCACCATCAAGAACTCAATATCCTAAAGATAAATTTTAACTTACCAAGTTGAATCAGAGATGTATGTAGACGAATGCAGAAATCAAGTATCAGAACCCAACAACTCTATAATATTGAAAATAAGAAGAATGAAATTGTGAAGGCAAAGGAAATAAAGATGGAGAAGTTAGCTAATGAAGAAAAGGCATACGGTTAATGAATACTTTTACCCTTGTTCCTTGTATGGTATGTTTCAAGCCGTTTTTTCAATGTCCATCTATGCGAAACAGAACTCAAGCAGAACAATATATAACCTTAAATGCTTTTGATTAAGTTAAATGTTACCGTTATAGTGCATCTTTTATTTCCTTGTTTAGATGACCTGCCAAAATTCTCAATACATGATTTTGACCACCCAGAGCTGTAATGATCAATACATTCCAAAAGCCAACAATCTGTTGGGAAAAATAAATTTGGGTCAATTTGCAAGAAAGATACGAAATTACATCATGAACCAAAATATAAATGCAATACAAACATGGATAATAAGCAATACCTTGGCATCGAGATATTCCCTTTTATAACAACCTGCAAAAAGGGTACATATACATTACACAATCAGACACGTATGTGTTTGCTTTAAATGTTATTCAACTCTCGTTATTCTAAAGTACACACAACACCCAGATATAACCTTTTACAGAATTAGATGCACGCCTTTCTTATTACTTAGTGATAAAACTAACATGTCTATAGCGACAATTGCAAGTAACTACACAAATTAAAGTCAGATCATTTGGTGAGTTAAATTCTCATATTATATGTTTGCAACATCAAATATACTCAAAAATAGACATGTCTGCAACATCAAAAAAGGAAAAAACGTAAAGCCAGTAATTGTATTGAACACCACAATGTCATAGAAAATATATTCAGAAATGTTTTTGAACCTTTCTAATGTTCTCCAACTAATAACAACATTGCTGGTGGCTAGAGAGTACATAAAGCAACATCATCTTCACCCCTTCACACAGAACAAACACCAAACAGACATCAAACATATATCCGGTACAAAAAAAGATTAAAAACAAACAAATGCAAAGAACACATGAATGTGATTTCCCCAATTAATAGACAAAACAACTAATTCATACAATTAATTTTCCCTCATTTTTCTATGGATTTGCTACAACACAACTGAATTGAACTTAATCAAAGCAAATATAGCAAAATAACAAATTATTTATTGATACATAATAGAAAAGCAATTCATCAAAGTTGTTTCAGAAATAAAAAATCCAAATAAAAATATAACTTACAATTTGTGCATAGTATATGTTTCAGAAATAAACCAAAAATAGATCTCCATTGAAACATGAGAACTTGCACAATTAAACAGATGAACTCAAACCAAAACCTAATTAAATAAAAGTAGTTCGTAGTACCTGATAAGTAACTCATGACGGTGATGTCCTCAAATTTTTGTCTAAGGTGCTGGCAAAACACAAATAAATTGAACACAATCAATGGAAAGTATGTTATAATACTTATGCAACAAATTAATTGTAATTTACAACTAATAATTCAAAACCCTAAACATTAAAATTAAATAGGTACATACCAATGTTCGATGTTGGCAGAGCACAACTGATGGCACAATGATGTAATCCAAATCGATGTTGAATTGCTATGGCGTAGAAATCACTCTTCTGATTTGGATCTGTGATATGGTTTTGAATTTTTGTTTTGGTTGTTCATTGAATAGGCGGTTTTGAATTGGTGTATGGTAGAAGTTTCAATACCTTCATTTTAAAAACGTCATGCATAAAATAATTGTACTTAGAAGCTAAATAAGGTAGTGCATTAAACCAATTTTTAATGCAAGGTGCTTAGTAGGCTTGTACAAAAGCTTATTTTATTATATATAATAATAGATGTGTACTCTTCTATGTAAGATCATCAAATCAATAAAACATATAATTTTACATGGTTTCAGAGCCAACTATCTCTCCTTTTTTCTCTACATCCCGTAACCTTCTCCCTCACCAAATCTCACATCTACAATTTCCTATCCCCTCATCCTCTCCACTTTCTGCCCAAATATACAAATCCTAAAAACCCATAATCGGCACCATGGCTGGAAATGATAACAGCAGCACCCATCCAAATAAATCACAAAGTCTACCATCAATGTGTAACCATTTCAACAAAGGAAGGTGTAAGTTTGGTGACCGGTGCAAGTTTATTCATGACCATCGCAACCGGTCGGGTCTAAATCCTACAAATAATACGGGTACAACTAAAGTTAACACTAGGGGATATATTGGTCGTGCATCTGCTGTATTGAATAGCAACCAACAGCCCACATACCAACCAATCTTGAACAACAAAAATACCATTACAAATAATCATGGTCATGCGTCTGTTAACTCATTAAATACACAAAACACCTCTTGTTGGACTCCACCAGGTTTCTATCATTCTAGGCTGGCCCATTACACCACACAGCCCTCTTGTTGGACTCCAGCAGCCCAATGTCTTTACCCGGCCCAACAGCCTCGAACTAATGCATCTTGGGTTGTTGCTTCGTTAATTAAACCATTAACGTGAAAATGTTGCAAGGGATACTTCACATCCATTACTAACTTCATAATCAAACAATTGACGAACCGATATGTGTTCAGCATGAAACATATACTTTAAAGAAGGAAATACGTTTTGGTTTTGTCCCACATTGGTAACTAAGAGAAAATCCTCTAAGGTTATATACCATAGTGCATATGAAGTGTATGTCTTATAGTTAATACTATACTTTGAAAGACATATATCGTTTCATAAGTTTATTGGGTTTTCGAAAAATTGTATAAGCTTGTAAGTTTTTGTAACTGAGACTTTCAAAATTTACCTTTCTTTTATAACAATTAAGAATGATATCTGCCATAACAAAAACAATAAAATTAACGTCCTCACTCCTAAATGGAGGGTATTTAGGTCATATGTTTACCTGAAAATTTTGATAATTATACAGCATTGTAATAATCGATTACAGATTCACCAAACGTTTAACATGCATATTGCCAAACATTCAATAGGAAGATTTGTATATTTTCTTCGTTGAATCTTCTTATTAGAAGCTCACTAATTATGAAAAAAAGGGTCAACTTATGCAATACTGTTGGATAAAGCTATGACCCTTACCAAGTTTGAGTACATAGATAAGCCCAACAATTTGGCTTAAATCGAGTTTGCTTCGATCAAGCCATAATTTAGCAGATATCTTTGAGTTACTCCAGCTGAAAAAAAAAAAAAAAAAAAAAAGTCATCTAACTATCAAACCAACATTATGCCAAAAAGATAAATCATTTTCATTGCAAAGTATTAGACCAACTTACGTTAATTAATAGAAATTTTGGTCTAAAGGTACATAACAACTGACTCACTCAACCATGGTACACTAAACACCCTTGTGAATTCTCCTACGTCAAGTCATATAAAAGTCCTTAGTGTCATCAAAATTCAGTTATCGTTATCAGATACTAACCAAAGAGTCATCGACCATGAAAGGGGAACCAGCTAGTGGCTCTTGGGCTGTTCTTTTTCATAATCATCTTTCTTCTTTACTCTCGTCATCTTCTGGTGGAGGGTTATATGGTGATGTGGTAACTGATCCTCACTTCAATGTGTTATGTGTAGAAATTGTCAACTATTATTCTGTTATGAGGAACGTCACTTTAATGTGTTATGGCAAGAAAAATTATTTTGGTGTATAAGTGGGAGTGAAAAATTGTATTAGACTCATAACTTTTTTGTAACGGAAAAGATATGTGTCTTAGAGCTAATACTATGTTTTTGAAATCGAAAGTCGCGTCCTCAGAAATTTATTATATGAGCTATTAAGTTTTTTTAACACATACTTCAAACTTTACTTTCTTATATAAGGATTAAGAATAATATTCCATAAATAACAAAAACATTAAAACTAGTGTCCTTAGTCCAAAGTGGAGAGTATTTAGTTACATGTAGATGAAGAGTTGCAAATACAATTTGAGTAAAAACCTCCAACATCAATTGAAAGATCGACCGCAAGTTTGCAAAATTAAGAAGCTTCCCTCTAATATATAGATTACAAAATAAAGTATGACAAATGGCATAAATAATGGTGTACTTTGTGCCAAAATAATACACATTTAGAGATTCTACGGTTACCTAAATAAACGTGTAGATATCTTTCATGGCGTAGGTGTCTTGTTCAATGTAACAATGCTATTGTTTAATTGGTGAAAGAAGTGCCGTTTTTCAAGCACATGCACAAATTTTTATTCGCGGCATCGTAAGGCATTTATTGGTGCGATCAATCAGTTGTGGCTGGTTGTATACAAGGTCATGACGTTTATTTTATTGATCAACCTAAACATATGGATTACTCATAACCTGATCGAATAGAAAAGTAATCCATTAGTATCTTATACTGTTATACAACATATTGTTATCTCTTTTCGGTTCAACTTGGGCATCATTGTTGGTGATACTTTTTCAGTTTTAAAGTATGGTTTAGTTTTATTAGCAATGTTGCAAAAATCGGTCAACTCGGCCGATTAATCGTTAATCGGCTGAGTACCATGTCGATTTTTGAAAATCGGTCGAAAAATCGGTCTAGAAAAAAATCGACGAAAAGTAGTCAAAAAATTGGCCGAATCGGTCAAAATCGGCTGGATCGGTAAAAATCGGCTGAATCGGGCAAATCGGTCATTTTAAAAACAATAATAATTTAAGCATCATACTTAATTTGGGGATCGTATATTTCACTTATAACACACAATGAGCATCATAATCAGAATTGGAGCCTTTATTGATGCTTGAAAACATAGCAGGCTTGGAATCAGTTAAAATTTTTAGTTTAGTCTCCAGAAATGCCAAAAAATTGCAAGAAATGTCAATCCGATTAATGACCGATTAATCCCGACTTGACCGATTACTTGCTGCAAGGTCGACTACCGATTCACGATTTTTGCAACATTGTTTATTAGTAATAGTTTCTCCACATCGATGGGTTAAGCCATTAAGCAAAGACAAAAAGACGTCGTTATAAAATGAGCAAGAGACTAAAGAGAATGTTATTACCCGAACCGGGTCAACAAATTACTAAGAACGTTTTAAGCTTTAACGGGGCCTGAGAATCATGTTTTGGTTTTAACCTTTTTTTAACAGTAATTGTATAAGGGTTTATTTTTAGAGCTAAGCATAGTAGTTATAACATCTTTAAGCAAAAATAACTTGAAGTCATCAAAACATTCGGGATTATGTGTAGTTATTTAGGGTCTGATTGTTTGACTTGTAGTGGATTTGGATTTAGATTTGATGTAAGAGAGATAATATATATTATAAAATAGATTACTATAATCATTTGAAGTAAAATAAAAATAATTCTGTCAAAACAGAGATTAAAACTATTTAAAAAATACTAGTTTAAAAGAAGAGAAAAGACAACAGTAAAAAAGTTAAGATTTGAAACATCCTATTCCACTAGCTTTTGCAAAATACTTAATATTGGGGCTTGAGACCCGATTATTAAGTTTAGATTTGAAACAAACAGCTAAGTGTCATATCAAATCAAAATCTAATCTAAAGTAGTATACCAAATGCACCTTTAGTTACCTGGATTCAATGAAAGTTATAAGTTAAAACATATCTCTAACAAGAACAACCGGCAAGATTTAAAAAAACTGCAGGTGACAAACTTATGCCACTAAAGCCAAAAGACTAAGTTGGTTATGTATTGTTACTGATACACAACATCTGGTAATTGGAAAGAAAGATCAAAAGTAAAGAAAGAGAATAACGTTAATAAAGAAGCCGGTTATAGTTGTACTAAAATCAAGAACATAAAATGTTGCTGAAGATACCATTTGAAACCATTGGAACATTTTGTCTCACATAAGTGGGAAAGTCTTCTAAGGCTAATGCTAATGGTAACCGTAAATATTATGGTCACTCCTCGCCAGATCAGCGTCACATCAGCTTTCTCTCTCCAAGACTACACTCAACCACAATTTGCTAATAAGGCCCAACAAAAAACATACCCCACAAAAACCAAATAAAAAAAACTACACCACACAAAATAAAGCAAGTCTTTCGGTTGGCAACTCAACCATAACTTTGAAAAGGTTGGGTATGACCGGTCATCAATCCGGTTGGGCTAATAGAGGAAACTCGGTCGACTACTCGGTTGAGGGGCAACCAATCATGCCATTAGCATTGGCCTAAGCTTATATAGCATACAATTTCACAAAAAGTATATTGACTTATGTTTTTTTAACAAAGACTTTAAGGTGTACTTTTCTTTTATCAAACTTACTTTTCTTTAAGAATAATAATTCATGATGACAAAAACAATAAAAATAGTATCCTCACTCCAAGGTTTAGCCAAGGCTAGCTCAGGACCCCACTACTCGTCGTATTTGGTTTCGGGTATCCTCACTACAAAATTGAGTGTTCACTCATGTATGGTTGATTTGTATAGTCAAGCAGGATTAGAGGAATAAGCTTTGATTATACCAAAGAACATGCCATTTCCTACTAGTGCAATGATATGTTGTTTACTTTTGGTTGCTTGTTGTGTTCAAAAAAATTTAGAAATTGGAGCATTTGCATATGGCAAACTTATGCCACTAAAGTCGCAAGATGAAGTTGGTTATGTATTGCTATGGGTGTATACGCAACATCTTGTCATTGGCAAGAAATATCGTTAGAAAATGTTTTTTCAAAATGGCTTTTTGCAATTTTTTGACACTATTTAATATATGTAGATGTTATATATATTTATATTAGTCTCATGACCCGGCCGATGGCCGGGCTAGTCTCATGTACATTGTTTATATTAGTAAATTTCATTGGTAGAGTTGGTATAGATGCAAGTTATATAAATATTTCAATTACTTGTAATAAAAATTCGTGAAAACGAATGACGTTAATGGTTTAAATGTATTGATATAAATATTTCATTGTTTACAAACATTTGAAGGTATATGTAAATGAAAAAGTTAAATGTAAAAATTTTAATGAAGATAAAAACCACATGAAAAGGAATACTAAATACTAAAAGTGTTTACTAAACATTATAGTTGTTAATAAAAGACAATTCAAATTTTATGTAACACTTCTTTGTAAACAACATTTGTTGTTTTATTTGTGTAGATACCATCGATGTCGCAACAAAGAACCTTCAAGCCTTCTTTTATTTTAACTCTTGAAACCGCTACATACAGTTGTCCGTGTGAAAAAACCGGCTTCTCTAAAAAAAGTCCAACCTGTGACAGTGTTTGTCCTTGACTCTTGTTTATAGTCATTCCAAAGCAAACTTGGATGGGGAATTGTCGTCTGTTGAGTTTAAAGGGCATTTTGTTGTCGGATGGGGTAATTATCATTCTTGGTATTGCGCAAATAGCTCCGACATTGCCACCGGATATTATCTTTGTCTCAATATTATTCGTACCCATTCAAAGGATTTGCATTCTAGTACCATTACACAAACCAGCTCTTTGATCTATGTTCCTCATACACATTACTGGAGCACCAACTTTAAGAGTAATTTAGTGATTAGGGACACCCGACATTTTGATGGTGTTTAAGAATTCTGGTGTGTATGCATCTTCGATAAAGTTTGAATCAGAATCTGCTGGTGATACACTGTCTGAACTGCAGTAAACTTTTTCCTCGCCTTCTATTCTATCAAGCATATTTTTGTTGATTACGTCAACCATTTCGTGTGTTGGTGCTAATATTGCTCTTTCCTGAAAGTATTCTGGATTCCACAAGTTGGATATAAGATCAGGGTATGTTTCATGAATTATTGAACCAACACGGTCTTCGGAATCTGGAATGAGCATGTCATCTGGGAATTCTACATCAGCATCGCCATCATTTTTTCCACCTATCTTTCCATTGCCAATGTCAAGTATCCAATCAGCAAACTCTTTAATTTTCCTTTGTTCCTCGCTGTTTGTTCCGGCAGACAAACGCATGTTAACAGTTAGTCTTATGACAGTACAATGTTCCCACAAATATGAAGAGTTGATGGATGCATGGACCACGTCTTGTCTGGTACCATTAGGAATCACCGGTAGTACTTGACGAAAATCACCTCCAAAAACAACCACCTTACCTGAAATTTGTACATTGCAAAAAAGAGTTAAGAATCATTTATAGACAACGGACGAATATGAGTGCAAATATATGTTGTCAAAATATCACCTCCAAAAACTTGGTCAGATGGTTGTGAAGGGTTTGATCTACATATATCGCGCATGGTTCTGTCGAATGCTTCAAAACAATGTCTGTGGACCATTGGTGCTTCGTCCCATATAATTAGACTTGTTTTGCGTAATAAATCAGCCAAGTCACTGTCCGCACTGATAGAACACATGGACTCTTCAGACACGTTAATGGGAATTGCAAATCTTGAATGTGCAGTTCTTCCTCCATCCAAAAGGAGTGCTGCGATACCACTTGATGCAACATTAAGAACAATTTTTCCTTCCAAGCGAAGACACGCTGTCATTGTTTTGTATAGATATGTCTTACCTGTATTTTTTTTTTGACTCTGTTAGCATACTGATTGATGAACAAAAGTAATCATACATCTGGATTAATTTGAATTATAATGTAATGTAAGTAGTATATATGACATATATTTGTTACCTGTTCCACCATAGCCATTAACAAAAAACATGCCTCCCTTTTCATGCTGCACAGCATCCAAAATAGTAGCGTAAATGCACTTTTGCTCATCCGTTAAAGTCTGGTACATCTTAATATGCAATGCAGATAACTCTGTCCTATTGTATCTCATTTCATCGTTGACAAGTCTGTTGTAACCTTGCATTGTATATTGTGCATCAGGGTAAGGCATGTTTTCAATTGTCTTTAACGACCTGTTGTTGCAGAGTAACATGTGCTCGATGTATGTAAGGCATATATTGTACCTTTGTTCATCAGTCAACTCCAACTCTGTATAAATCGGGATACTTAAGTTAAACGTAAATGGTAATGTTTGTGTATACAAACTTGATGGTTATGAAAACACGATAAGGATGACAAATATGTTAGAAATTGTTTCTTGATATGCAACGTATATACATTCACGCTCATCACCATAGTTTTCTAGTTTTTAATACGTGTGTAAGTAGTTAAATAAAAGCAGGTAAGCGTCTATGTTCTTATTGATGCAAATATCAGGTTCTTGAACATGTATTTCGCAATTGCTATGCAAAATAATAAGTTAGAAAAAGGATTGTTTGGGGTTGCTTAATCATTGTTGAAGTTAATGACACATGGTGAAATAATGACAAAAGCAGTGGGGCAAATCTATTAGTAGGTATTAAAAATGGTTTGTGAAGTTGTATCACATAAGATAAGTAATCTTTTGAATTGGAAATGTATAAATATACCTGGATCATTATGTATACGGCGTTCTTTCCACTGTACATCCTTAGCCAAAAGACGCCATGTTTTGTTCCAAACAAAATCGGGACGCGACATACTATCTGTCATGATGAGCGCTACAAATAAAGATCTTAGATAGTCCCCAATCCCCCAGCGGCTTGCTTCTATTAGACCATCAATATACTCTTTGTCATCATGTAACAAACCTCTTGCGAAGCAAGCTTCTCTATGAGTTGAGTAAAGGACTCCGTCATAGGTCTTAAACTCGTCCCAATCTTGAACTCCAGGTATTTTGTTTAACAGTATACGAAGATAGTACATTTCTCCCCATGATGGAGGAACCTGATGTATGCGACCAATGGTATTTCCCTTCTATCTAGGTTCCCATTCACAATCTTGTTTTTTCCATACATAATTGGATGGAAAATCTACATACAACAGCTGTCTTGCTTCAGCGTCGGTTTTGTTACGTTCCATCCATTTTAAAAACTTTGACGTGTTGTTTGATTCCTTCTCTAGGACGTAATCAATACTCTCTCTTGGATCAAAAAAGACAGCATGCTCGTTTGGTAGGTGAAATGGAAGCCTTTCAACCAATGGAGACCTGTGGTGTATATCAAATTGGAAAATCCTCCATGCAGCCTCACATGCGGATAGGTAACGGAAATCGTAATAATCTTTAATCTCGTCAACGTCTTCTTCATCCACCACTGCAGTGACTCGATCAGGTCCTTTGTTTATATACTTGAAAAGGTACTTGATAGAACCAAACTGATTGCAGTATTCAACGTTTATATGTGCCTGGTATTGTTTCAACAAACCTGGGTTATACGACACAACAAATCCATTGTCCAAATCAGCGCCACTTTTAGACACCTTTCTACCATTTTTAGGACTCTTGTAAATAGCGTACCCATGCTCATCGATAAAATTCTCCTCATTAAATGATTTTGGAAACTTTTTTGTGCATTTACGATTGACCATACATGGACAATCCTGATGTTCAAGACCGCAAGGACCGTGCATCATGTTCTCTGTCACAAGTTGGTACAAAGCTGGGTCAAGATCCTAATCAGGAATTTCAGCGGATATACAATTGTCAATCTGTTGTGGAGTACGTAGTTTATCATTTGGTTCCAACCAAAGGCAAATATGACAATGGGGTAGTCCACGTTTCTGAAATTCAATTGTGTACAATTCTGCATGTAAAAGACAACAAAAATTCAGTTAAGTATATAAATAATTTTAGTTTGAAACTCAGAATGATAATGTTATTAGTATGTTGATGTGTACAATAATAAATCTGAAATGAATTTTAAGTACCTCCTTTTACACGTCCGAATGTGCGTTTTTGTTTAAAATCTTTCATCAACATGTCCAGCTTCATTTTGAATACCCTTGTAGTCGCATCTGGCCGATCTTCTGATTTCAACCCTTTTTCCTCCATATACCGCGAAATCTCAGGCCATCTTGGGTTACACGTAAAAGTGATGAATAGATCCGGGTATCCGTATACCTTGCAAATGGACATAGCATCAAGGTAGTTCTGTAACATGTATCTTGGACTCCCAGTGTGTGACGAAGGCAGGATAACTTTTTTCCCACGAAGAACACGTGGTCCATTTGATGTAGTTTCCATGCTAGCCATCCTAGTATATGTTTCACATCGCAGCTCTTTTTGATTTTTTCTATAATAAGACATCCTTTCAGACTCCACCATAGTGTAACCATCTACCAAAAACTGCTGGAACAACCTTCTTGAGTGAAGAATCACGGAATAAACCTCTGGTCTATCTTGTAGACGATGTGCAAACCACTCACGCATTGTTACTCTAGTGCGTTGTTTTGTTGGTGTCGAGTCTGTAATACCTCTATGGTATACATCAGTTCTGTATCCATCTTCTGCGTATGGAAACAATAACGGATACTGAAGAGCCAAGTACTCAACGTGCAGCTCACTAATTCTTCTTGTTCCATCGCCATGCATGTGCAAAATAATGTCTCTCTTATCTTTCAAAGAGTCAAAGTCACCGACTATAAGTGCAGCTACCTCAGATGCAGTTAGGGATGGCAAAAAAACCCGAACCCGACGGGGAAACCCGAAACCCGAACTTATTGGGGCGGGGCGGGGCATGCTTATCGGGTTTCGGGGCGGGTTTTGGGGCCTTAACGGGGATTCTTATCGGGTTTGGGGCGGGGACGGGGCACACCATCCCCGCCCCGCCCCGCCCCGAAATATATACATATACATATACATAAAATATTGTGTTAGTATTTACGTACTAAATATAATTCTCTATTTTTGTTAGTTTTTATCTTTGTGATTTATTCTCTAGTTTTTATCTTGTTTTGTGTCATATTATTCTATAAAGTTGTGATTTATTCCAATGATTAATATATTACTAATGGTTTCTCTATTATTCAAGCTATTCCATATAATAACATTGTTAATAGTGTAGAAATAAGAATAAACGGGGAGCGACACGAGTATGATAGAGTATCGCACTCAAAAAAGACAACCCGATAAGACCCCAATGGGGAATGGGGCGGGTTTGGGGGAGTATCTCGCCCCAATGGGGCGCCCCGATAAGATCCCCAATGGGGATTGGGGCGGGTTTGGGGATGGTTTTTGTTATCGGGTTTGGGGATGGGGATTGCCAAACCCGCCCCAAACCCGCCCCATTGCCATTCCTAGATGCAGTTGGTAAATTATGTGTCCGTCCATCACGATCTCTTTTGCCAATAAGCCTAAGTCTTATTTTCTGGTCATCATCTGCGGTTGCCATATGTTGACTAGCCATTCGGAACTCTTTGACCAATGGATTATGGGCATCAAGCATCTCTTTTAAGTCCTTTGTTAGCAGATGGTCAATTTTGGTGGGGTTTGATGAATTTGAAGAGCCACTACTGCAACATTATGTTAAAAAATTTATACGATGAAGATAATGAGAACACTTTGGAAATGTATATCAGATAAAATATTAGTCCCCAAAAGTGTAAGTTTGTATAAAGATTAGAGTATGCATACCTGACAACATTTATTCTATTCTGTATCTTGTTTCTTATGTCATGTATGTATATTTGCGCAAACTTGGGAGTCTTGCCGTTTTCAGGCATCAAAGAACCAATTTGGTGGTAGTTCTCTCCCTGAAGCCTAAAACAATATGGACCCCGTCCGTTGTTAATTGTTTGGTCTACTTTACCACCAAGAGATGTGAATGAAAACATGGAGTTGTAACGCCTTATATTTTCAAGGAACCCTTTGCTTTTTGGATGTTCATTTTTCACCAAGCTCATGAGCAAACTTGGAGGGGGTTTCAATTCAACTGGTAGTTGAACTTTACCCCTCATGCAACATAGAGAATACGAATCATCCGTTCCGTGTCCTCTTTTACTCTCTGCTTCCCACAACAATGCCCCACAATCAGAGCATTGTACATTTGGATCACCGAGGTCGATGTATTCTGCCAAATTTTAATATCTTAACATCAGTTATGAAAGTGTATATGTAAATAATAAATTAAGTAATAAAACAATAAGTTTGTTGAATTTATATATTGCTTTCGAATTGAAATTACCACTTGAAATACCAACGAATGGATTTCTGTTCACATGATTTTGTACACCAGCATCATTGGTGAAGTTAATACGTCGTGATGTGGATCCTAAAACACGCTTGCTTTTTCTCCTATATGGCTCGTAAGTAACTGTTGAGTTGGTAACATTGTTTGATGTAATATCCGATGAAACCGATGAACAACCTGTGTAAAAGTATAGATGATGTTGTGGATGAATTACTTAATACTACCAAAGTCAATTCAATAGTTAAGTGGTTTATTAAGAAAGAAAATATACCTATGTCAAATGCGACAGGAGATTTTCCGCTAAACCTTGTGGTTTTGTTAGGACGCATAGGAGTTCCTGTTTAAGAACAGTTAAGTTATCTATAGATTTTTAAAAAACGAACGGAAAAGATATATTAAAAGGAGTACACAAGCATACCTTGTGTTATGTCATCTAAACGTGGCCTTCCTGGACGTCTTGTAGCTAATGATGAAGGTATGACAGGACTTGCAGTTACAGATGGAGTAGTGGTTTCTTTTGGTGGCCTTCCTGGTCTACGTCTAGGAGTTAATGATGAAGGTATGATAGGACTTGCAGTTACAGATGGAGTTGTGGTTTCTTTTGGTGGCCTTCCTGGTCTACATCTAGGAGTTATTATTGAAATTACACTCGTTTGTGTGATAGGACTTGGAGATACAGATGGAGATGGAGTTGGTAAATCTGTGGCATCAGGTAAACGTATATGTCATTCAAAATGCACATACAATATGGTAAAGCAATTTGTAGTTAAAGGATTTGGGAGAAAAAGGATTTATATGCCTGGAGTAGTCATTTCTTTTCATGGCCTTCCTGGTTTTCGTCGAGTACTTATATTTGAAATTACAGGCGTTGGTATGACAGGGGTTGGAGTTATAGTTGGAGATATAGCTGATAACTCTGTGAGATTAAGTAAACGTTTTGGTTTATATAAAGAATTTATAGCATAATAACAAAAGATATACAAAACAAAATTTAGTCAAAAATTATGTGAAAGGAAGGGATTATATGCCTGGAGTAGTTGTTTCTATTGTTTTCCTTCCTGGTCTTTCTCGAGGAATTGTTGTTATTGTTGGATTAACATTCACTTTAGTTGTTGTTTGTGTAGAATTCTTTGGCGGTCTTCCTCTATGTCTAACTGTTGGTGTAGCAGAAGATGATCCATCTAAAATGATAAGTATAGGTTATTACATTATAACTATTTCATATTGACATTAGGATTGTTGTTAATGGATATTAAAATTAAATTTCATGAAAGCGTTTACTTACTATTAGTTATATCAATAAGAGCAGGTCTAACGGCTGAATTCAGTGTGAAGTCATCTATGGAATTAGTTGCAGTTGTAGTTCTCATAAAACTAACATCTTCTTGAGTACTTAATGGTCTTCGCTTACTGGAGTTGATATCGATATCATGTAGCCTTGCAGTTGGTGTGTTTTCTTTTCCAGGAGATAACGTGTTGTTGATAACAATAGCTTTCCTCTTGTTGTTGGAATCCATGAACTAATACAAATGCAAAACTAAGTTATAAGTGTCTTTTGCAGTACACACCAAATTTGTAATGTTTGGTTATCAATATCACTAATACCATAAGTATTGTATGAAGCTGCTAACAATATATTCTAATCCCATCATATTGCAATGAAATGATACTGATAATGGTGTATTAAGTTGATGTAGATATATGGACAAACTATACTATTTTTTACATACAATGATGGTTATTCGAGTTTAACACCTAAAAAGTATAAGAAATTCAAACCTGGATGTGTTTTTCTTGTAATCAAAGATAGGTTTCTTGATGTAATTGTATCTGAAAAGAAACTCTTAGTGAAAGGATTAGTATATGTTTTAGGTAATTAGTAGGGATAACGTAAAATTTGTATACAAAAATCATCATATATTTATGGTAAAGGGAATAATTTGGTTACAAATAATTTAATGGTGATACATTTTGATCCTGATATTTAGGGATTGTTAAGGCATGTTAAAAACGAAAATTGTGTATTCAATAATATTAGTATTAATTGACCAAGATAATATATTATACTTGTTATGTTAATGTATGTAAACTATAATGGTTAATATTTCAAAACTAGCTATATATTAGTTTTGAAATGATAATACAATGTATGTACGATGTTGTGTGTGTAGCATCAAGATGTTGGTAATTTCGCATAGTCTAATGAAAATTCCATGTGAAGTCGTTTTGCCATTGAATTATGTGTATTGCGAATTATTGAATGACATTACAATTTTGTTAAAAGTTGTAACTATCATAACGGCATCTCTTTTAGTTTCATCGTTTTGAACATTTGTTTAAGGTTTGAAGGAAATATAATACATGTATTGGTAATCAACCTCAAAATAGATAGATTTGTTATTAGAAAATCACAATAATTGATTAATATTAAGGATAGTGGTATAACAAAAGCTAAATTAAGTAAAACAAACAAATAACGAAATATCACTTGTTGATAATTAAAGTGGATGATAATGTTTGAACTTCTTCCTCCATTCAAATGAGATGAATTAATAATCGATGATTGATGATATTATTTTGGTCGAATCTTTGGTATAACATTACACATTTCGTTTTTACAAAACGAATTATGAAATGGTTGATACGAATTCTCATATTGAAGAGTTGTATGATCAAAAAGTTGTGTTCTATGTATTTTCTTATAACTTTGGAATCATAATACTTCATTGATCATCTACATTCAAATCAGAAAAACGTTTTATTGTGATTGGTAAATGTTATTGTGTTACAAAACCTTTAAACTTATAACCTTATACATGTATACATTTTATTGTGTTGGTATCTCTTTGTAGTTTAAGTTAGCCCATACATCTATGTTTGGCCCAAGTTTGTTAGCCTTAATGATGGTCAACAAAAAAGTCACGGTAATGATTTTTTAGCCGTCTAATAGTATATATTGCGTTTCCCAAGTGAATAAAATCATTACATGCTCTGAAGATTTAGTTGGCTACTTAACAATCCTGTCAAATCACCACATTGATCACAAATCTGGAAATCAACTCCAAGGTTAGTAAGATGAAAACTTTTTATAAAAAAGGCTAATAAAAACATAATCAAAGGTATTTGTTAGTAGATTTGAAGCTATGAAGTCTTTAGGTATACCCCGTATTTGAGAACCTTGCATGGATTGAAGTTTTAGATCATCCAACTTCATGTAAGATAATGGTAACAAATAAGTTAATGATGATAGTTGTTCATTGAAAAAAATGCATTATATTTGTGAAAATGATTATGTATATAACTGTTGTACATCTTGAATACACTAATCGTTTGAATCTTAGTTAAATAATAATGCATGTGGTTGTTGTTGTTAGAAATTAGTGTTTCTTTATAGTAGGTTGGAAGTATGTTTAACATTTATGTTGGAAATTAGTAAAACACTAAGGTAAGTTATAAAAAAAATTAGTCTGAAAGTGATAATAATTGTGTAATCTTATGGTAGGATTTTTTTGAGTTTCATTGATTAATTGTTTAATATAAAGGAGTACTGAAATATAAGTTAAAACATGAAATAGATATTGGTTTGTATTCAAATTGATTTTCCGTAAGTGATGATAATGGTTACTAAATAGTGTTTGCGATATTATGGTTGTATACTTTTAAGTTGATACATTCGAATACGGTTAATAGATTTTGATAACAAAAGCAAGATCATAATAGTATGCTGGTTATGAGTTATTAAAGAAAGTATAACTGGTTTGATATTTAAAGTACGTTTGTTTATAGCAGGAAAATGCCGTTAGAGTTCGTAGTGTTGGTTAAACGAAGAACATACCCTAAGCAACAGGTAAATAAAAGAACACCATATTATCATTTATAAGTTTTATTGTAGAGTGAAAGGTAAAGTAAATGTTTGAATAATTATTCAGGAACTTCCTGAGGTGTTTGAATTTCAAGGATTCAATGGGAACAAATATCTGTATCTGACCAGCTCAGCAAGAATCAGTAAGAAAGTCTGGTTTATAACACCTATCGTAGGACCTATCACACTGAAGGGAAGGGATTGGAAGAAGTTTGCTAAGGACAACATCGGTCCGTATGTAGATTGGTTGCATTTCATACAGGAGGGAGATGACAGTTTCTACGTGACAGGATACGATGTTAGAGATGGAAAAGAATACAGGGGGTATGATGACGACAACAACCGTTACTATCGTTTTAAGAGTCGTGTCTGGGCTGACACAAACAGGCCCCAGGTATCAATTAATATATACCTTGATCTTGTATCATTTTTATTAGTAAGTTAATGTATTGTATTAAAATGTGTATTTACGACAAACGTGAACTTCATGTTACAGAGAATTGCTGCTTATTTCTTGAGTGATATAGGGCAGGCAGATCATATTAGGATTAATTGTGGACATGACTACTTCATGGTTCCTGTGACACATGTAAATGTTCCTAATCAGGCTGGTGAATATGAATTGGATCATCATCTTTGGAATATTATGAAATTCACTATGGGTTTGCAAGCTGGGCAGATCTTGGTGTTTACCAAGGAGCATAATAATGTTTTGAGGTTGATGGCGTTTAACTTTGATGGTAGTCCGCATACACCGATGCATTTCTATGGTGCGACACAACTCCATCACATGCAACCTCCTGTAGAGTTTGACGACAAAGGTAATATAAATATTTACATCCTTAATTAGTTTAAAATTATATATGTCTTTATATAATTCATTAGTTTAATGGCATAAAAGCGTAGTTAGACTTTGTTACAGTTCGATAGTATTAGGAGGTATTCTAACATGGTAAATGTGTAAGATATTAGTTTTCACATACACATCAAACCATAACAACAAGGTGGCGTTTAAGTGGAATTCTAGAGAGAGAAAGTTAGAGGTTTAGGGAACTTTAGTGAGAGAAAGAAAATTCTTATTATGAGCTCCAACTCTCTACCTTGGAAGGTAGAGAGTATTTATAGTCTTACAATAAAACGCCACACAACGGGCCGTGGATCAGGCATACAGTGGGTAAAGACCCGTCCGTCCTCCACGGTGTTACTTAACTAAAAACTACTTTACTTAAGATAACTACGACTACGAGCTTTCTAACGATTACATATACTTGAGGTGACCGACTCTTTAATACCTGGAATTTTTAATTCCTAACAATCTCCCCCTAAGGGAGGTCACCTCTATCATGTACTAAACTTACATTGAATACAAACAGATATTGCATTAAAGTTAGTTCTTGCATTCTTGATGTAGTACTTGGCTTTGAAGCTCGTAGTCATTGATTCTTCTCATTGCATGTTTGGATAATCCAAGTGGAGGTCTTTTACTGATCCACGTGATAATACTTTTGAGCCAGCTTTTGAGATCATCAGTTAACAAAAATCTCTGAGACATCCATAGTGGTGTTGGAATCTTGTGATGTTGTGACTTTTGGACCGACATGCTCACATTCTGGATCATGATATCTTCTCATCAGAGTAGCGGAAGCTTTCGATAATTCATGATATTGGCAGCAGCGTAGCAGAAGCATGGAGTGAAAATATCAGAGTCATTGATGCACTAATCATGATTTCTTTCGAGATGAGTGTGTTGAGTGAGCATGCGGCTATGGATTGACCGCTTCATTCTGATCAGCTGCGAACGTCGGGCGTACCTGCATAAAACAATTATCAATAATGCGTACGAAAGTGTCTTTGATCACTTTCGTTGAATTGAGGTACACGGCCCACGGTTCCCCGTTAATCAGTACAAGTACTGCCTGTGATCAGGAATAATTCCGAAGAATTTCCTTGACAGGGTTTCGCAGCTGCTCTAGCTGTTCTCAAACCGGAACGTCTCAAAGAAGATAACACGGAGTGAGTGAACCAGCGAATTTAAGTCCACTGATTGATGAAAAGAGATTTGAAAAACAATCGTGTATTGCTCAATAGAAATTGTTTTTGCAATACAACGAAGGTTTTATTGAAAATCAATTATCAATCACAAAAACACCTTTTGATTTGAAAAATTAGTACACGGTCGATGTGCTAAAGAAAAGAGTTTTTAATCATGACGACCGGTTTTTCAAAGGTATCCGTCAATCCATAACCTGAACCAGGATTGATTCAAGAATTGAATCGCCCCATTGTTTCTGTTCAGTTGTCACATGGTTGATCTAATGATTAGATCTCACATGCCACCTACCAGGAGCTTGTTTGATGTTGGCTCCAGAAGGCTTTCCATCTTCATTGTGAATATTTATGCATATCACTCAAATGTTCTGGCAATACCACAAGGATAATGCGTAGGACTCAAGATATAATCTCTCTTTCCACATTGTGTGAAACAGAGAGTCTTCATTTGAAAGTGTCCTAATGAGATTTATTGATGATCTCGTGGCTCTAGACTCAAATTTGTGCATATTTGGATCCTATATCGGAGACTAGGGAGAGGGTCTCCTTCTTCAATATCAACAATCTCTAAGAGAAAGTCGATAGATAATGTTGGTTCCCCGTGAGAATGAAACAAGTCCTTTTAAGAGGAACTTGAGTGGTTTGGAAAGTTGAAGTGCAGTGCGTCACTTGGTCCATGACGTCTTGTCTTCAATACCGATGTTACCTTGGTAACCACCAGTAGCATATGAATTGAACCCGATATCTGCCCTAAGGTTGAATAAATGGAGGGCTATTTGTTTTCACCCTTTTCTCATTCAATTCTTTTTAATTCTTCAACCCCTTCAGTGCTTACCGAGACTTCATAGCTAGAACCTTGTTGGGTTTATTCCAGTACTAGCTCAGTCTTAGTCCGCACTCTTCCCATATCTCATTTTTCTCCTTTTGTCATCATACCTAAGAACTCTACACTTACTAGTGGATAGTCCCTGGGTAGATCCCTCCGGTTCTGGCGGATCATGGGAACAAATACCTAACCTTATCATCCTTATATCACCGTACATAAAGTAAAGTTGGTCGGTCTATTTGGTATTGTTCATCTGCCATATGGAACCAATTGAAAACCATTTGAAAATCAATCCAGGTGCATGTGATATATTATCAAAGCATTTTGCACCTGAATTGTTTTTGATATTTTTAGAAGAAGAACTCCCCCTCAACATGTGCATCAAGTATTTGAAATTGTTTTGCACACGGAGGCAAGAGAAAGAATTAACTTCTTTGATTACCATTTTCTAAAAGATATCAACATCACTTCCCTAATCGAATCAATTAGATAAAGCATTTTGGGGAAGGATGAGGTTTTCATGATTTTGCTCCCCCTCAATATGTGCCTCAAGATTTGAAAAGAGTTTTGCACATACTAGAGGGAACCTGCACATTGAGATAAGTTATCACGTTTCACATCATAGGTTTAAGATAGATGCTCCCCCTCAACATGTGCATGAAAAATTTAAAATCGTTTGGCACATGTGGGAAGGAGGGCTTGTACATCCTTATAAAACCATTTACCGAATTATCAGTTTAAATCCAATTTAAATCACACATTCTCCCCCGATCACAATTATCAAATCATTTGAGAATTGTGATCTCTTATAGATTTAAATTGATTTTGAAAGCTTTTAAGGAGAATTGTGACTTGATTATGAAAGCGTTTTAACTGATAAAGGATCGGATTTTAAGACTTTATACTCCATTGATAAAACATGCATGAATATCTTTTGAAAAACAATTGAATGCCAAATAACTTTTTAATTTAATTGAAATCATTCTCCCCCTCAATCAATGACATGGGTTGTTGATTGAGAGATTGTTATTTTGACAAATAAGTCCAGATGATTATAAAAAATAGAGTCCGAGTTATTTTTCAAAACAATTTGTTTTCAGCAGATAACTTGTTAATAGAATCAGAGCATGGAATTTGGTTGATAAGAAGGCTTTTGATGAATGTTCAAACAAATTCTCAAATCTTGAAAAACATGGCTCTGTTCTTTCTTTAAAAAACGGGTTACTGCCTGCAATGACAGTAAACCATTGTTTCTCTTTCTCCAATTTTTTTTTTTTTTTTTTTTTTTTTTTTTTTTTTTTTTTTTTTTTTTTTAAGGATTCGAACAACATCTAAAGTCCCGTGTCATTCTTTGAATGACAGCACAAAGACCGTAGATATTATCGAATCGAGAAAAATATGACAAATTGACAATATTTTTTTTTTGAAGATTTTTCGAATTTTTCAGATTTTTATGGATTTTGAAAGTTTTATAATTTTCTATTTGATTTTTGAGAGTTTTATAATTTTGTATTTTGTTTTTCGAATAACTATTTACAAGAGATAGATGAAGATTGACCTTTACTCCTCGTCTTCCTCCTGAAGACGTTTGAGTGTTTCAGGTTGAAGGCTTTTCATGCCCAGTCGTGGAAGAATAAACTCAAAGCGTTCTCTTGGAAGAGCTTTGGTGAAGATGTCTGCTAACTGGTATTCAGTCCTCACAAAATAGAGTTCCACCACACCTTTTTCCACTTGTTCCCTTATGAAATGATGTCGAATGTCGATGTGCTTTGCTCTTAAGTGTTGTACGTTGTTGCATAAGAGAGCAATAGCACTTTTATTATCACAGTACAGATGGATTTTGTTAAATTCAAAGCCATAGTCAGATAATTGGGATCTCATCCATAGGATTTGAGCACAACAAGATGACATGGCTATGTATTCAGCCTCTGTAGAGGAAATAGAAGTACTCATTTGCTTCTTTGAAGACCAGCTCACAAGCTTATCACCCAGAAACTGAGCACCTCCGGACGTACTTCGACGAGTATCTTGACACCCTGCATGATCTGCATCTGCATATGCTGTTAGTGACATACCAGTGTCTTTCGGGTACCAAAGTCCCATATTGATGGTTCCTTGGAGATACCGAAAGACCCGTTTTACTGCTTCAAGGTGCTTTTTAGTAGGCTTAGCCTGGTATCTAGCACACATGCAAACAGCGAACAAGATGTCTGGTCTACTAGCTGTGAGGTACATCAGGGATCCAATCATACTACGATATTTTGTTTGGTCTACCATGATCCCTGAGAGGTCCTCATCTAGTTTGGTTCGATCAATCATGGGAGTGTCAACAGGGTCACTGGAATCAAATCCAAATTTCTTTAAGATCTCAGTTGCATATTTAGATTGATTTATGAAAATGCCTCCGGGACTTTGTGAAATTTGTAATCCCAAGAAAAATGACATTTGTCCCATCATTGACATTTGAAATTTTGAACTCATTTCATTTGAAAAACGGTCACACTCATTGGGGTCAGTCGAGGCAAAAATGATATCATCAACATAAATCTGAACATGAATTAAATGTTTGCCTGACTTCCTGGTGAACAATGTTGGATCAACTACTCCTTTGCTGAATCCGGTAGATAGAAGAAACTTTGATAGCGTATCATACCATGCCCTTGGAGCTTGCTTTAAACCATACAGAGCCTTCTTCAAACGATAAACGTGGGTAGGATGCTCTGGATTCACAAAACCTTCAGGTTGGCTGACATAAACGACTTCCTTAAGATCTCTGTTCAGGAATGCCGTCTTCACGTCCATCTGATAGACTACCATGTTCTTACCAGCAGCACTAGCCAAAAAGATTCTGATTGCCTCGATTTGAGCAACAGGAGCAAAAGATTCTTCAAAGTCTATACCCTCCTCTTGACGGTATCCTTTAGCAACTAATCAAGCCTTGTTTTTCAACACATCACCATGCTCATCAAGTTTCACTTTGAAAATCCATTTTAGAGCAATAATCATTGCATAATCTGGAGCAGGTACTAACTACCATACATCAAGTCTATCAAACTCATGAATTTCTTCTTGCATGGCATTGAACCAGCTGTCTTCATTCATGGCGGTTTTAACATCTTTTGGTTCGATCTTAGATAGTACAGAGTTGAAGAAGCACCACAAGGCATCGGTTGCAAGTTGTTTACGTGTTGATACTGGACGAGAAGGATTTCCAATGATGTTGTCTAATAGATGATCGTGAGTCCATTTTCTGAGGTGTTCATGTGGTTGTTGTTGAGGAACTGAAGTAGCAGAATCGATTTCTCCTGATGAAGATGGTTCTGAGGATGATTCAGGAGCAAATATATTTTCAAACGGAGCATCTTCAGGAGTAGCAAAGGGATTTTCTTCATTGTTGATCCCAGATGCACTTCCATGATGTACACTAGATGAAGGATGATTTGTTGATGAAACAGAATGATCAGCAGCAGGTGCTTCTTGACTTAATGATATTGAGACAGAAGGATTGACTTCATTCACAGGAATATGAGCAGCCTCTGTTGTAGGAATGGTCTGTTCATTTGCACTTGGTTCATACTGTTCATCAAACATAGGATCAAACAATTTCTTTAAATCATCTTCAGATGGCGGTACATATGTAGTTGCTTGAGAAAAGTTTGGCACAAGGGATGAACCAATTGGACTGTTATGAAGTGCGGGTCCTGAACTGGATTGTTCAAGAGCCGTTTGACTGGTCAGCTCATCGAACGTAACGTGAATTGTTTCCATGATATTTCGGGTTCTTATGTTGTAGATTCGGTATCCCTTTTTGTTTGGTGCATACCCTACAAAAACTCCAATGTTTGCTTTAGCTCTCAGTTTGCCTAAGTCTTGACCCTCATTAGTTGGATAACACAATGCACCAAACACACGAAGGAAAGAGAGATTAGGTTTTCTGTTGTGGACCAGTTCATATGGAGTTTTTCCATGAACAGTGTGAATTAGGGAACGATTTTGTGTGTAGCATGCAGTGTCAATGGCTTCAGCCCAGAGAAACATTGGAACCTTTGAGTAAATCAGCATTGTTCTGGCGGCTTCCACAAGAGTTCGATTTCGTCTTTCAACTACACCGTTCTGTTGAGGAGTTCGTGGAACACTTCTTTGATGGCTGATTCCAATGCTTTCATAAAATTCACTAAGTTGTTTGTTAACAAACTCAGTACCATTGTCAGTTCGGATAATTCTGACGGTTTTGTTAAGTCGAACCTGCAGCTGTTTGATGAGTTTGATGATGATCTCAAGAGTTTCATCCTTTGTCCTTAAGAACTTGACCCAGGTGAATCTAAAGAAGTCATCGACCACAACTAACACATATTTCTTCCCAAAGATATTCTGCACTCTCATTGGTCTACATAAATCCATATGAAGGGTGTGAAGAACTTCTGTAATTGAGTTTGTAGGTTTGGGTTTATGGGCATACTTTTTGCTTTTTCCCAATTGGCATGCTGAACAAAGATGATCCTTTTCATACTTTAGTCTAGGTAATCCTACAACTAAGTCCTTTCTGGAGAGATCATTGATGGTGCCGAAGTTCAAGTGATTGAGACGTCGATGCCATAACCATGACTTTGTTTTCGAGGCCTTTGACAACAAGCAAATAGGAGAAGACTTCATCATATCATCGATAGAGATGGTGTAAAGATTTGAACCACGAGTTCCTCGTAACAGTTCCTTACCATCAAGTTCTCTAACAAAACAAGTAGTTTTCTGAAGGCTACTTCTAGATCAGAATCACAGAATTGACCAACAGAGAACAGATTATGACCAAGACCTTCCACATAGTATACTCTAGAGATAACACTATCACCAACAACATAATCACCATAACCCATAATTGCACCGAAATGATCATTTCCGAATCTAACTGTCCTGATGAATTTGTTCACGAAGTTCATGAGCCGAGACCGGTCGCCAGTCATATGCTTGGAACAGCCTGAGTCCAGGTACCACAGAACGATTTGAACGATCTGCAGTTGAACACAAACAAGAATGGATAGCTGGATAATTGGGATCCCCATGCAAGAATGGGTTCCATTTGGTTAGTAACAATGGTTGGAACACCCACATCAGAAATAGAAGCATTCATATCAGAAATTGAGGCAATGGAATCATTGTGAATAGATGCAGTACTTGTGTCTGTATTTGCCCTATTCAAAGTGTGTTCACTTCTTAAGGGAATAGTTCTACCAGTAGGCATCCATTTTCTAGTGGGCGTTACCTCATTAACCTTATGACCAAAAGTTATCCATTGATAACCTATCTTAATAAATGTTCTTCCTGTGGGTTTCCACTGTTTTCTAACTCTCTTTCGCTTATGCCTTTTACCCTTTTTAGGATGATTTTTTTCACTAACAGCGATAACTTAGGATTTGATAGCATTAGACAAAACATTCACTCCACATTCATGATTAGAAATAGAATTCAAGCAGACATCATTACAAGGTTTGCAAGTAGTATCAGAATTCGAATTAATTACAGTACGCCTATGGCTAATACTAGAATCAACACGATTCGTCTTATTCGGCTCAAACTTAAAGTTCCTAGGTTGGTCTTCTACTCTTTTCCAGTGCACATTATTAGCTTGCGAGGTCCTATCATTCCTTGTATTGTCTTGAGACTTTGACCCGCTCGCATTAATGTCACTGATTACTCCTGTAGAGGGAATGGGAACATTAGTTGGTTTTGCTACTCTTTGCATCTCCTGTTTGGATGTGCTAGGATCTGAATTACATGCAGGCACACCAAGTTTTAGTTTCTTAACATTGGAAGTGCTGGGATTTGTACTTCTAGAAGGCACACATGAGTTCACTATCTTAGCATTAACAGTTCTGTAATCTGATCTTCTTGAAGGCACACTAAGGTTCATATTCAAAACATCGGGCATCGAATGAATATCATACTTGGCACTAGGCATAGAACTTGGAATCAAAGGATATACTCTCTCACCTAAAGACTTTGGACATACTGTGATTAAACATTCTAGAATTTCTTGAGATCGTTTGGCATATGAGCATGCATGTCCAATTGCATTGTCAAGTGGTTTTTCTAATTTATCCTCTTCAACAATCTCACGTAGACATTCTAGACAATCCTTAAAGGATGAGAAGTATGTTTGAATAGCAAGTTTGTTATTCCTGAGATGAGGGGGAACATATTTCACAGACAAAGCATATTTATTACTAAAGTGAGCTCTTGGTACACTATTCTCCCCATTGGTCATTGGCATTTTCCCTTTTACCTGACTCTTCAGATTCTCAATTTCCTTTTGCAATGAAGCTATTTGTTCGTTGTTTTTGTTACGAGTAACCTTTATTGATTCAAATAACTCATTGAAATGACGTTTAACCTTTTCATTTTCTTCTAGAAAACTTTCATTTTCCTTTTGTAATGCATTTACTAAGTTTTGAAGATGAAACGTTTGAGAATTCTGAGAATCTAAAGGAGGAGGCACTTGGGAACCAGTCACATTGTTCTTTTCGCCCTTTAATTGAGCGATTTGAGCTTTCAACTTTCTGATCGTGTTACAATGAGCCTGAATCTGTTCATCACGTTTGTTTAATTGAAAAACTGCATCAAACTCAGGAGCATCTGAAGATGTCTTGATGTTTGAGGTTTTAACATTTTCTTTAAGATGTTGATATTTTAGTTGTAGATCAAAATGATCAACTTCTAGTTTAGAAAAATGTTTCACCAAATTATCATGATCATCCAGTTCAATTTTCTCGTTTAGTTTAGCATTAGTCTTTTCAAGCTCAATGACACAATCATGGGAGACTTTCAGAGCAACAGATAATTCATGAAATTGAGAAGCATTAATGGAACAATTTGTAGTAGTGAAAAACACATCTTGAGCAATACATTCAGAAATCAGATTCTCATTCAGTGTATGCAAGTTCTTCCTCTCAATCTCATTATATTTTAATGCTCGTTCATAATCACTAACCTCAACTATCATTGCATCAAATTCCTTTTCCATTTCTTTAATGTCTGAAATCGTTCCCTTTTTAAGACTCTCAAATTGATCTTTTAATTGTTTAAAAAAAGGCATGACTTCAGTTAAATAACATTCTTTGGTTTGCTCAAAACCCCTTTCTCCTTCAGTTATACCAGTGGGTGTGATCCTTTTCTTGTAAGTTTTTTCAAAATCAACAAATAGTTGAAAGATAACATATTGACTGATTAAGGTCTTGCTTTTAGTGGCAAGGGTTCTAGGAACTAGATGCATTGGTGTATTGGGAGGATACACAGTTGCTTTTGGCATTTTCCTAAGGGGAGGGTTTGTTTCAACAATATTTTCCGCTTTCTGCTTATCTAAGTCCTTTTTCCAGAACACTTGTTTGGGTGTTAACAATGTTTGAGGCTTAAACTTGTTAAAGGCAATCCAATTTTCCTTAGAATAGTTGGGTGCTTTATAACTGATTCTTTTCTCTATGCAAGAAGGGTGATCTGTGCTAAACAGTCAAGTCTAAACAGACTTAAAACAGCTTAAACACAAATGCAATGAAGATCAGAGAATATAGTGGATTCCCGGGTCGTTAAGTCCCACGGAGACTCAATGGTGTGCAAACACTGATTCAGACGATAGAATGATCACTAATGATAGTGATCAGAAAGGATTTGGATTGAATATTACACTACTGAAAAAGTTTATAAAATAAAGCAACTTAAATACAAATTAAGAAAATTAAAAAGCTAAAATATATTAAATAAACGCTATCACTATTTTTACAATGATGATTTTATGATTTTATAAAATAAAATAACTTAAATAAACTATATTGACTAAAACGTAAACTCAAATTATCTAAAAACGTGACTTAAAATGAAAACGTACGTTATGTACAAAAATTACGCTGGAGCGCAAGA
>BPTQ01000002.1:88873009-88898985 GCA_019973895.1 Chrysanthemum seticuspe | reverse complement strand
AAAAAAAAAAAAAAAAAAAAAAAAAAAAAAAAAAAAAACTTGTTTTTTTTTAAAAAAAATATTTTTTGAAAATATATTTATTTAAAAAAAACTTATTTTTTTTTTAAAATATTTAAAAAAAAATATTTTTTAATAATGTATTTAAAACAAAACACATTATTTAACAAAATTGTAGTTGAAAAAAAATGCCATGGACCAATTCTCTGAATTCTCCACCAAATGAATGGAAATAAAGTTGCAAAAAAATACAAAGGGATGATTTCCCAGAGATTTCAGAATTCTCCGCTTCCCAAATTCTCTGTACTACCAAACATGGGAAATCAACCAATTTCCATTTCTTTGCCCCCATTTCTTTGTACCAAACACACCTTTAGGGTGTGTTTGGTAAAGAGAAAAGAAATTAGAGAAATGGAAATTGGACTTATTATTTCCATTGTTTGGTAGAGAGAATTAAAAAAGTGGAGAATTTGGTAAAGAAATAGAGAGAAACTGAGAGAATTTGGTAGTGCAATTTGGCTAGCTTCATTTCCACTATTTTGGTGGAGAAATTGGAGAAATGGATTATTATTATTAATTTTTTTGCAAAAATGTTTTCAACTATAATTTTGTTAAATAATGTGTTTTGTTTTAATACATTATTAAAAAATAATTTTAAAAAAAAAATATTTAAAAAAAAATAAGTTTTTTTTTTAAATAAATATATTTTCAAAAAATATTAAAAAAAAAACAAGTTTTTTTTTTTCTTTTTTTTTAAATACATTTTTAAAAAATAATTTTAAATTTTTTTTAAAAAAAGAATATATTTTTTTTAAAATAAGTTTTTTTTAAATAAATACATTTTTTAAAAATAATTTTTTTTAAAGAAAGTACATAAATTTAAAAAAAAATAAAAAAAATATATATATATATATTTTTTTAAATAATTTAAATATATATATATATTTTTTTCATTTCTCGGGTTAAGTCTCTGTTGTTATCAAACATCAGAATTGAACTAAATTCTCTACTGATTTCTATTCTCTGAGATTCTATTCTCTGCTTCATTTCATTTTTTTGAAATTCTCTCTACCAAACGTGCCCTTAGAGTTTGTTTAGCCCCACCACTAATCAACTTATATAATGCTAGGAATTAGGGGTGCTATTCGGGTCGGGTTGGTCGGGTTCGGGTCAAACGGGTCGGGTCCAAGTCGGGTCGAGGGTAAAAATAATATACCCGAACCCGACCCTACTTGAACTCGGGTTAGTCGGGTTCGGGTCAAGTCGGGTCGGGTCAGGTCGGGTTCGGGTCTGGCCATTTACAAAATCATAGAATTTAATTTCTAAAATAACACATGTATAAATGACACATTTTTTTTGTTGCATTTGTTTGTTACATATTTTTTTCGATAGAACTGTGTCATATGTTATTCTTGGAAGTAGTACTTATTTGTTGGATAAGATTGATAAGTTACCTGGGCAGCCAGCAAATGTAGATTTTGATCAGTATTCAGGTTATGTTAATGTGAATAAAGAATCTGGGAGGTCATTGTTTTGCTGGTTGACTGAGTCACCAGCTAACTGAAACCCGGAAACTAGACCATTGTTACTGTAGCTCACCGGTGGTCCTGGTTGTTCTTCAGTAGCTTTTGGTGCAGCTGAAGAGATTGGTCCTTTGCATATAAACTCTGATGGCAAGTTAAGATCTTTTAGAGACACTTTTCAAAATTCAAAGTATCCATTGGTTGTGAATATGATTAGGGGCCATAAAGTTGTGATCTTTTAGCTTATACTTCATAAAGATTAAAAAAAAAAAAAAAAAAAAAAAAAAAAAAATCCTAACTCGGGTTAGTCGGGTTGACCCGAACCCGACGAAGCAAAGTATTTAAACCCGATACCCGACCCTAATTCGTACTCGGGTTAAACGGGTTGACCCGATTGACCCGAGTTAGATTTTGGACCCGAGTAACCCGACCCGAATTGACTCGGGTCGGGTTCGGGTCAGGTCGGGTCGGCCCGAATGACACCCCTACATACCACCCTCCCAAGATGAAATGCCATACGACAAAACACTCAAAAGAGGTACAAGCTTGGAATTTAAGGAAAAGAACTTGGGCCCCCTGATGAGACAACCATGACACAAACTACCAATTTGAATACCAATCTCACATTTCACTGTCCATAAACATGACAGCAAAAAGAAACTCCAATAGCAACTGCACCAGTTAACTCAGACCCACCCAAAAAAAAAAATTCCAAAACTTTTGGCCTGCACATCAGCCGACTCAAACAACGATTCATCGCTAGTGTACATTTTTATAACTTTTTCTCTCGTACAAATCATCCCACTGAAATGAGTAACTCATTTTGTATTTCTGGCAATATGCATGTTTAAATGTTGTATAACTTATCAAAATTATCGTGTAAACATGTAAGTTGAGTAAATTATAAATATTGTTCTAGGCTATACATATTAAAGACAACCTCTTATTTTTGTAGATTTCATCAACATATGATAAAATGCTCTCCACTCAGAAGTGAGGATGCGAGTTTTATTGTCTTTTTATTGTCGATTAATAATCGGAATTTTTATAAAAGAAAAGTAAAGATTTTAGTCTCTTTTACAAAAACTTTGAAGCTCATATAATTTTTCCACACTCATACACAATACCCATTTGTTATTTAATGATTAATAATTGGAAATTTTATAAAAGAAAAGTAAAGATTTAAGTATCTTTTACAAAAACTTTTAAGCTTATATACTTTTTCCAAACTCATAAACAATACCAATTTGTTGTATTTAATGGTTTCTGTCAATGAGCTTCAAAGCATAGTATTAACTACAATCCATATTTACTATCGTATATATGCTTAGAAGCTTTTCTCTCATTTTTCTATATGGGACAAAAGATTCAAATGGTTTCAGCAAACAATAGTATCTATTTCACTAATATAATAGGATCATATTCGTATTATCTACAGTGAAACCTCTTTCTTAACATTAAGTAACTATTCGAACTTTACTTCCTATAAAAAACTGGTTAGTAAAGATTAACGGGATACAAACACATATTTTGATGAAGAGAATAAAGAAGAGTAAGGTGATCCTGATAAGGAACAACCCGAAAGTTATTGGTTCTCCTTCCATGGTTGATGCCTTCTGGTTGTCCCTGATAACGATAACTTAATTTTAATGACACTGAGGACTTTTAGATGACTCGAAGTAGGAGAGTTTGCAAGGGTGTTTAGTGTACAGTCGGTCGTTGAGTGAGTGAGGTGTTTGAGTCTAATGATCCTATGGGCAGTTACTTTTCATCAGCAGGAGGACATAACGAGCTTGAAGGCTATTTTTCTGATGATTATGCAGCCCAGGTCTATGACTTACTTGGGCAATTTGAGAAATTTAACAATCAGTTTGATTTCAAGCTTCAAGGCCGTTTGAGGAAGTAATCTTTTATGTGGGTTTGTTTATTTGTTTTGCATGTCTTTTTATGTTTTTAGAGATTATTCTAGTTGTTGGTAACTAGTTGTTCATTTATGGCATGTCATAAATGATCTAGTGGTTGTTCAAGCAGTTGCTTGAGGTTAATGTACATTTCAGGCACATTCCATGGTACTTTTAACGGTTTTTTGGTTAATATATTTTACCAGGGTGGAAGTTCTCTTTTACCCAAAAAAATATTACGTAATACAATATGACGGTGTATTAGAAAATTTTGGTGGTGTACAAATTAACAAAAAAAATATTAAGAAAGGTTTATGTGGTGGCATAACATTGGTCAAAACTATAAAATTGGGAAGCTTGAAAAGCTTATTAATTACGGGAAAGCTACACTTGTGGATGATAATGGTAAACCTTTCCGGTGGCCGATGGTGAAAAGAAGGCAACCCATTCTCTAAGGGACGTAGGGAGTAGAAGAAAAGTAAAGTTTGAAGTATATGTTACAAAAACTTAATTGCTCATATAATTTTCCAAGCTCAATAATAGACCCACCCACCCAGAGATGGATTATCATAAAGTCTTGAAATCATAGTATTAAATTTAAGACATACAACCCATATGCACTATGCTATATAAGTTTAGAAGACTTACCCATATTTACCTATGTGGGACAAAATTTTCGAACAATTTTAAATGGATGTGAAGTATCTTCCGCAACAATTTATGTTCTTGATTTTAATACAACTGCAAAGGGCCTCTTTATTTAACGTTCTTCACCTTCTTTACTTTTGATATTTCTTGTCAGTTACCAGATGTTGCGTATACATTCGATAACAATACATAACTAGCTTAATCTTGTGGCTTTATATAGTGGCACATAAGTTTGTCAGCTGCAGTTTTTCTAATTCTTGCCGGTTGTTCTTGACAGAAATGTTTTAACTTTTAACTTTCATTGAATCCATGTAACTAAATAACTACACATAATCTCGATGTGTAAGATGTCAATCGCGAGTGTCTTGACGACTTCAAGTTGTTCTTGCTTAAAAATGTTTTAACTTTCACTCAAGCGATTATTAAAAACTGTTTATACAGTTAACCTTTTCTTGCTATAAGATTTTAACACAAAATAAAATAAAATAAATAAAACCTTTGAAAATTGATACTACAGTAAAACCTCTATAAATTAATACTCGATAAATTAATAAACTCGATAAAATTAATAATTTGTCCGGTCCCAACTTGGGACCAGTACAAATTTAGACCCCAATCGATAAAATAATAAGATAATAATTTTTTTGAAACCCCAGTGTACATATATTAGTCCCAACGAAACTATAAATTAATAATTACTAAAAATTATATATGTATGTATATATGTGTGTGTGTGAGAGAGAGATATACAATTCAAAATCCTAAGATTGTTTAGTAAAAAATAAATCTATAGTCATTTTTTTAGTTGAACTTCAAATCTATATTGACTTTATCTTAAAATCTTCTTATCTAAAGAGTAGGTGCGTTGTATTCTCGTATTGAAACAAAAAGTGTTAATTTTATTTTCATAAAGTGTGAATGTGAATTCATAAAATGTTAATTGGAATTTGTTTTTCAAATTTATTTTCCGTCTCTAACGAGTATACATTGTAATTAGCTATTATATTAGACTTGAAAATTTAATGACCGTACGTAAAACCTCTTTAAATTAATAAATTATTAATTTATCGATATAATAATATCTCGCTAAATTAATAAAATATCTCAGTCCCAACACTATTAATTTATAGAGGTTTTACTGTACTACGCTTAGCTCTAGAACAATAGACTGTTAAAATAGAGGTTATGCTCCACTCGTTTTTGTATTTTCTCATGTGGGATAGTATCAAGTTTTTTTTCCTTCTTTCAGTTTTCTCTTGTTAATCTTGTTGAATACTTCTAAAACTTTAGTAAAATGTTCATTGGTTCTATATCTTCTTTTTTAATTATATTGATTTTATTTATATTTAGTTAGGGGTGTAACGAGCTTAGGTGCTCATGACCTACTCAAGATAAGTTCGGTAAAAGCTTGAAACAAGTCGAGCCTTAATGACCTCGAGCTTGACTTAAAGCTCGTCTAATAATTGAGCTCGAGTATCGAGCTCGCTCGTGACCTACTCAAGATCAGTTCGGTAAAAGCTTGTAACAAGCCAAGCATTAACGACCTCGAACTTAACATAAAGCTCGTTGATGACGTATAGTATGTATAACAGGGCCACTAGTCCCAATACAAACTATACGCATACTGGGCCCTGGTCCAATAACGATAAAATAACTACGAACTTTGGATCAACAGTAAGCCCAATGACGAAATTGGCTATAGTCCAGACCAAAAGACGCACGCAAGATACATAGCAGGCTGAGCCCTCGGCCGCTGAAGGTATCCTGTGTCCGCATCCGCGATTAACACGGAACCTTATCCAACAATAGACGTCCCAACTTCATGAAGGGGAGAGATCAATAATGAAGGAGAAGAAGAAGAATGAGTGGGTAAAGCATTCAAACAAAATTCACGAGAACGCGTACTTTGAGCAAGCAACTTCTGAATAGATTCCGAAGACTTACCACCAATAGAAGTCCTACCAGAACCCACATGGTCATTCCTTAACTTCTTACGAGGATAAACAGGATCGGTGCATACTTTCCTCCTCTTTCTTTGAGAGCCTGAAGCCACATCACAAGCAAACACCTAAACGGTACCAAGAGTAGCCCCAGACACCAAAAGATCAGCTTCAGAAGCAGAACGAACAGGCCGCGTAATATTAACATCCATAGAATCATCACATAACCTACAAGCCCCTGCTTAAAAATTAGCAAGCACATTCCCATCAGCCCCCAACTCATCGGCAGAAGATGGAGAGGCAAGAGAAACGGTCCGGCCTTCAGTTAGTTTCAACAACGAAAGCTCATTTTCTTCCAACGGGCGAATATCAACCCTCAACTTCATAGGATCCTTCATTTGAACCAAAGATAGCAAATCCATCACTGCAAAAAGTAGAAAAACAACAACCATAGTTTAGGCCCCATACAAAAAAGAAAGAAAGTAATAAATAAAAAATAAAAGGAAGAAGAAGTAGTGAGTGAAGAAACATGACTATGGTACACCCACCCTATCATTTTCGTCATAGAACACAGGGTAAAAATCTTCACCCAAAGTATAATTACGACTTAACCCAACCAAGCAAAGAAAGGGCTCCGGAAATTTATGAAAAAGATAAGCATGGGCAACAAGGGAAGCAACGTGCTTAGCATCAAACTCAACATCCCCAGGAGTAGCATCCATAGGAACGCTTCTCCGAACACAGAATGGATGAATAGCAGGACAAGCAAAGGAGTCAACCCAGAAGAAATGGTCATTCCAACTTTTAAGAGAATCAAGGGGTTTAGTATAGCAAATGCCAACATTATCAACTCGTTTACTAAAAGAAAGTCAGCCATTCTTCTGAGACTGAACATAAAAGTACCTAAATAACCCAACTGAGGGTTTGATGCCAAGAGCAAAACAAAGAATCTCAAATTGAAAACTTTAGTAGCACCAATAACGGAAAGCTGCGATATATGGACGCGATAATAATTAAGGATAGAAACAAGGAATACAGATAAAGGATAAAAGAAATTAGCGTATTCAAAAAAGCGGGTATATACACCAATCTTCCCATCTGGAGCCTCTTGAATAGACTGATCAGGATCAGGCAATTCCGGATGAACAAATTGAGGAACTGAATATTTAATACAAAAGCGATCAAGCGTCCCTTGTGAAAGCTTAGACTTAATAGATGCATAAGTACCCATAACGGAAGAGGAAAATGAGTTAGAACCTAACCAGGAAAGATATAACCTCGATGACAGACGCTACCCGAGAAGATTAGATCGAAAAAAGAAGAGTACCGTTGGCAAATAAAGAATAGTAAAAGAAAAATGGGGCAAAGGAAAAATAAAGTGTATTTATACAAGGAGGTTGCTAGCGTCCAGAGAAAATGTAACACCCCCAAAAATGGTTTGCAGCGGAAGAAAAAGTTTTTGGGATGCTACTCGGTTGGATCATAACACAAGTGAAAAATAATAGCTTTTTCGTAAAATATTTCATTTATTGTAGTAAAACAAAGTTTAAAAATTTGAATTGTTGCGGAAAAATGGCTCATTAACAAAATGTGGTCCCCATAAGTAAATCAGAGTCATCTATGACCATGCCATGCCAATGCCCAAGCGCCTCAAGAGTTAGCTATCGCCTTTTCATCCTGAAAATACATGCTAAAAAGTCAACACAATGGTTGAGTGAATTCATAGGTTTAGTAATAAAGCAGTTGATCACAAGATTTTCAAGTTTAAAAGAAGCCATGGGCTACGTTGTTATACGCCCATAAAAGAAAATTGATATTATTGCACTAAGCTCATGAAACCAATACTAACTGCATACACCTAATTACTGGTGTAAGTAAATAAAATTGCCCCTCTGAGATGTAATAGCCAATTACATAGAGATACCAAATATAGTGCGCCCCGGTTATTTCCGATAACCGAGTCGGGGTCGTCAGTTCCCATAGTACTATCCACGATATTTGCGTTCACTCGCAAGTGATTAATGGTTCATGATGTAGGGGACTTTTGGCTAGCAACTTAGGCAGAGTCATAATATCAAGAGTACAGCAAACGGTTTTTTTTCAAGCAATTGTGATCATAAAAGCAGTAGTAGCATGTATTCTCCCCAAAGGAGTTTATAAAACAGTTAAAAGAGTAAAAGTGGGGCTATGAACTCACCTTAGTGTGAAGCAATGCAAGAATCGATACTATCACAACTAGTATCGGGAAAGGAAACAAAGTAGTATCAAGTGGGATATCGCTCAATGACGCAAGAGTACATGCACAACGGCTCGCCATCGGCTCAACCTAGTAGTGTACGGCTTATCTCAGAATACGTATCGTAAAGTAAAGAGATTCCCAAAAAGTAAGTGTTTTAGTTTTCGTGGATTACTCGTATCAAAGATTTCAAAAATCGAGTATTAATATCTCAAAAGTTTAGTTTTTAACGCTTCGTGTGGTGGTAAGAAAACAGGGACTCGACTAGTAACTCACGCCAAACATATCTCACACCCAAGTATAATGTATATCCCAATACATTGAAAGTAACAGTCAAGAAATATTGACCAAGACTCAAGAATACACGCCAAAGCGATAAAACATATAAAAGAAATTAAACATGTAAATATTAATTAGCACGTAAGTAACAAGTAAGTAATTGGTAGAGTTTTAAGCATTTACATGGTAATCCTAGATAATTTTAGAAAAGTCAACTAAGTTTAATAGAAAAACCCTAATAAAGGTTTTATTATTTAATAAAACATAAGTCTAAACTCTTGTCGAGTTTTATAAGAATAAAGATTATTAAATAAGTGCATAAGTTTATAAAAGCTTATAAATATCGACAAGGTTGGATTTATAAGTCGAATAATAGAGGTTGTACAAGTGAAAGTATATGTTTAAGTGGTTTAATAAATCACGGCATGTTGCATCCGTTTATACAATGTTTTCAATTTGATAGACCTAATAAAAGTGATTTCTAAAATAGTACGTCATGACCGGTCAATAATTAACCATGTGTTCTTAATTATTAATCTAACTCATCTTAATAATAACTTAACCAAATGGTTTTATTATACGTTCAAATTTTAGATTACTAAATAGTTGTCGGTTTTATAACTCGTTATTAGTTTAATATGATATTTTTGGTCCATACGAGCAGAGTCTAGTATATCACCTCCGTCTCAAGTCCTAATAGTCCGATATAAGTCCAAGTAATATTCATCCGATAAAAGTTTAATAAATTTAAGTCATGTTTTGATATTTATAACTCGTCATGTATTAGTCAAGTTTAAAACCAAATATTAATCTCATTTGTGATCCGAAACGTACCACAATCACCAATGGTCGAAACATTAATTCACGTAAGTCAATGATATTGACATTTGGTAAATATATTACTATGGTTTTAAACTCAACTCATCATAGTTCAATTAAGTTAGCAAATTCTACTTAACCAAAATAATCTCATATAGTAACATAAATTTCAAACTCAAACATAAACCGCAATGGGCTTTGGCCCGTTAGTATACCAAACCTACCCTCATTTATTTTACTGGGCTTGAGCCCGTACAAAATAAACCAAACGCAGCCTGGCTGCTTGAGCACAAACTAACGCACCCTAATACGAGCAGTCGCAACAGAGACACATACCAGAAATATATATTTACTACACAACATATGCACTAGGACTTTGACGCACCCTATGTGGGTTGTTGAGCTTAGACCACGCGACGCAATGAGCACACTCTTAATATCAAATTTCCAAGTCAAACGGACCCAAATGGCTGTAAACACTCAAGCACCATTTTCACAAACATGGCCATGCTTACAAATGAAAACGCAACACAAATGCGACACGACCAAGACCTTTACTGTTAACCGAGACCAAGGCATAAACTAACATATCACATGCTGCAAAACAAGCAATAGACTCGAACCAACTCGAACTTGCTTGGAATTTATGCACCCGTGACCAAATTAATACCCATGTTAGACCATACCCGAGCAAACAAGGATTTAATGTGGCGACACACTACCCCCATACTTCACAGATTTACACCCAAAGTAACCAACAAATCCAGTAACAATATCACACAAAATCCGATTTATAATCAAACACAGATTCATTCGTGACCAGAACTGTCTCAACCCGACTCAACAAATCAACCAAAATCGTCTTAAAGATTTACCACACGAACGTTTTATTTTATTACAAACGTTTCAATCGTTATTAATCCACGAAAACTAATACGGCTCAATTGTATATAGCGTTAACTGAAGATAACGAAAATAAATAAAAAGAGATTAGGTGTGTCCGTCATACCAACGCGAAAGATGAACGGAAAAGGGTGATGCGACGGAGTGGTGCAAGCTCGAACCAACTCACGAACGAAAACACAATCGATCCCTATAGGTGACCCCGTTCGTCACGACTAAACCGATTAGTCACCTCTCGATTGATATCCAAATACACGTTCCAAAACCAAAATCATCTTCGAAAATAAAGGTCTTCAAAGAATAAAATAAAATGGTGAAGGGATGGAGGGTGTTGTGATGATGGCTCGACAGTCATTAAATAGAAGAAGAAGGGGATGGGGTAAGGGTCCTCCTTGGGTAATATCACAAGGTCTTCACGTGGTCTTCCTGGTTTGTCTTCAGCCGTGACATAGAGACAAGAGATTGAGGGGACCTTTTGTTCTTGTCGACTTGTTCTTCCTAATTATAATGGAGCGCTTTCCTTGCTTGTCATCCAGAGAGTGTCAGCCATTGCCATTCGAAGAAAGGGTAGCGAGACTTTTGGAGGTGGGGAGGTGTAGTTGGAGTTTTGTCAAAAGAAGAAGGTGAAGAAGAGAGAGACGAAAATAGTGATGAAGGATGGCAGGGGTGTAAGGCGTTTTCTGGGGAAGACAACAAAAGAAAAGGGGAGGGGCGCAAGTTTTGGGGAAAGTGGGTAAGTATCACGTGGGTTTGTGTTTGTGTAGGGTTACAAAGTGGTTCACTTAAATTACAACTGGAAGTATTATATCTTTGTTCATCTTTATTTAGTGATATATTCAAAAGTAGCTAGCATGTTTACCAAAACCAATGTAACCGTTTCACGCATATAAGATACAAGGGTAAGGTAAATTTTATTTTTATTTTGTAACAAGGTAGTATATATATATATATTGTAGTTAATTTATTTTGTGTATAGATTTAGTACTCAATGTATTTCGTTTCTCGCTGTTAAACTCGTAAACGTACAACTTTAAACGAAAAAAAAGTTATATTACTTATATTTCCGGACACATTTAAGATAAACTGACACGAGGAGGTAATTTTTTATTAACTCGTTTTTATTTTTCATGTTTTCTTCTATTGTTATGGTACGCGTACGGACTCGTAAGACAAGAAGGTCTTTCTTGTGAGACTGATTTAGAAATCAGTAAACATTAGGCAAAATTAAATAAGACTACTCGGATATGCATAAATTTTTATGCAAGAAAATGTAAAGTACATGCGAAATGCTCAACTTAGATCAAATAAGTTTTGATAAACAGTCTAGTTCATAAAGATAAAGATTTAAAATAGCGAAATTTTTCAGGTGGCTACAGAAACCCTAGAGGAGGAGACGTGTCAAAAAGCAACCCGATCCGACGGTGAATAGCAAGGGAGAAAAAAGCAAGGCTAACGAAAAGACGTAGGACCCACCGGGTCCAATCGGCCAGAAAATGAAGGTTCAGGAATCGTTCACGCTACACAACACGTGAAACAAGAAAGAAAACGTCATAAAGATACTTAAAAGATACTAAGCATAAATGGCTCTGTCAAACTTAAAAGTCTAGCAATATTCACCACACGCGACAAATATCCGTGTGCAATAAATATGCCAGACTGGGGGGGCTTGATGACGTGACAATCTGTAATAACCTGAGTTTTCGTCTCATAAATTTCCACCATATTTTGAACTTTAAAATCGTCACAACAACAAAAATTTGGAATTTGCAAAACGCGAGGTAAATTGAGAATGTGAACGCGAATTATAAAGGCTACGTCATTAGACTTATAAATCTATAGTTAATCTATAATATGAGGTATATATTTAAATTTAACCTAAGTGAATTAAAAATCTACCTTTTTGAAATACATCTAACAATACATGCCTAAATATACATTCACTAGGCCATTTGAATTTAAATTTTGTACACTACTTCCATTCAAATAAATGTCTAGATTCATCAAGATTTTAAATAAGGAATGAGTTTCCCTTATCACAAAAGAATCGACCTTTTACTGCCATTTCCCCTCTCTTCTTCTTTTTAGGCCGTATAAACATCCTCCCTTCCAAAACCCTAAAAACTGGCATTAACAAAAAAAAAAAAAAAAAAAAAAAAAGAAGAAAAAAAGGGAATCGACAGCAGCAAAAAAAAAACGTCATAACAATTGTTTCCAAGAAATCCTCTAGGGCCCGCGTTGGGCAGTAGCAGCAAGGGTAGGAAGCAGCAAAAAAGGTGATCGTGGGTGGATCAAATTCGTACAACAACAGCATCAAAGATCGTGAGTGGGTTTTGTAGGTCTTGTTCTCGTCTTCCTGTTCTCGTGTGTAAAAATCGACCAAGGTATCATTCTATCTGTTGTTTTCTTTTTCAGTCGACTCTTCAAGGGTTCGTGAATCTGATGTTTTGTACGTCCAATTCAGTTGTGGGTCGTTTGGACATGTGGAGATAATCATGTGAAACTTGAGAAACCTAAAACCTAATCGTATATATGCCAAACGATATGTTGTTTTTGTTGGCTATTCGTTAATCAAGAAACCATAACCCAATCATATTTGTAAGCCCTAATCTATTGTCATTAAACCTCCTATAAGTATTAAATGGATCGTTAATGTGTTAAGTATAAATAGGAAACCCTAGGTTGTTCGTTAAAAAGGGCCTTATAATTTTATGTGAAGAATCCTTAATCATGTTGGCTCGTTATTTAGTGAAAAGGGTCACGGGTGCATTTGGGTAAGTAAAACACGTGTTATGTTAACTTTAGACGGGTTTTGACACGGGACTGTTTTGGAAGCCGAATTTCGGAACCTTGTAGCTTGAGTTTCATAAGGGTGAAAATCTGGGTTTTTGTTTGAAAAACTTATTTTATGTCTTAGTTAAGTTTTCCAAGTGGTTTTATCGAATTTGGAGTTGTATAAGTTGTATTTTTGAATTTTACAAGATCAAGTGTCAAAGCTGAGAAAACGGGTCTGAAATTTAGTTCGATTGTTTGATTTTTCATTTTCAAAACATAATGAATTGGAAGCTCTCCTTTTACTGGAGGGACATTTAGGATATAAATGAATTTTTGGGATTTTTGGGAATTTTTACAAGGTGTCTAAAAAGGTCTAATAAGCGTAAACTTTTGAGGTGTATTTCCTGAACACTTTCTGGGCAGGTCTGGAAATATGGATTTTTAAACCATACTTAGACTCTGAGATAAAATCCACCAAAATTTGTGAAATAACTTAATTAATGTTGAAACCTCTGGGAATTTTCTTGAAATTTTTGGAATACTTCTAATGGGTTAAAAAATCATGTAAAATTGGTCCAGACGAGAAGTTAAGAAAATAAAAGACAAAAGGATGATATCAATAAGTAAAACACATATAAATGCACAAGAAGTTTATAAAACGAATATGTTGGTAATATGTGAGTATATTTACTATAGATATTGTAAAGAGGGAGAAGTGATTTGGCTTTGTGTGCTTTGCTCTCGTGCACACACTTTGAGGTACTGATATTCCGTCATTTCAGTAATGACACACCTTTTCTCTCATGACTCTTGCCCATTTTGATATTCGATTCGTATTCTCCTTGCTTTGATTTGATATGATCCATTTGATATGATTCGTTTTGGTATGATCCTCTGATTTGATATTCGATTAGTTATTCGTTCGATATGTTATCTGTTTGAGATCCTTATTGATATGATTCCATTATCTAATCAGTTTGATATGATATGATTTGTTTTATTTGGTTGCCCGAGCTAACTAGCCATGGAGGTACCATGGCCATGTCATTGATGCACCAATGGCATGACATTATCTTGGGCGGTGTGATTAGTCCCCGGCGTTCCCTTTTGATATGATTGTGATATGTGTGTACTTGGCCATTATGAATACGTATGTACAATCTTGTACTGGCATATGTATATTTGATTTGTTTTGTAGGGAGCGTATGGATGCATCCTAGGTACTCAGTTCAGTTTTGGTGATGTGGTGCATGTGGGCAATACACCCCCTCACATTTGGGAGCTAGCTACTCCATTTGGTACTTGACAGGTCTCCCCTTCTTGTGCACTTATGATTTGACGGATTTGATATGATTTGGCATATATGGGTTATGATATGTGATTTGTTAGATCTGGCTATTGGAGTATCTCCTTTAGTATTAGGTGCTCGTGGCAACATTCTGATTTTGGTTATTATGTGACTATATGATATTCTAATTCGTTCGCTATGCCTATCCAGTCATTCAATTGACTACTTATTCCCTCAATATTCTTATGTGATTTGTTTGACTATCGGACTCATGCTTCAGTTCATTTGGTTATTATACTCTGTCTTCAGTTCATTTGTTTTACTATGCTTTCACTCCATTTCGGTTGGCTGCCAAGCTTCTATTTCGGACTACCACTTCATCATCTTTACCGAGCTATTATATGATTACTGGATTCAATTGTTGAATATGCTCTTTTATGATTATTTGGTCCATCTGTTTACCATGTTAATATATGATTACATGATTTCTATGTGTACTATGTTAGTATGTGGTTACTGATACACTTACACAGCGCGTTCGGGGTCAAAGGAACTTCCTTTTTGTCGAGCAAGTTTTTCAACACCCTAGGCAGTGAACCTAATCGTTGTAGTGTAGTATTAGGGTAAGCCACGATAATTGATATCATTCTCTAGGGGAATAGGAATGCTAGTAAGAAGTTACTACGCTAAGGTTGGGGTTGAGGAAGATTATTTTTTTTATCTTTTTATGTTTTTTAGGAAATGGAAAGGTACGAATATCGGGGTTTGAATTTGGGGGTTGGTATTTCTACCGATTACTTCTACTATCTAATTATCTAATTAACTAAGGTGAGGGTAGTCTATGTCTATTGTTGTGTGCTTGTATGATGATTAAAAATGTATTTGATTAGGCTTTATTACTCCATAGTTATCTCCTATTGATGGTTGAATTATCACGTCCTTATTCTTAATCGCGTTGTGTCTCTAAGCTCGTAGGGTATGCGTTTATCCCTAATTCTTTGAAGCTACCAAAGGTTAATGGCTACAAAATCTCTAGGATTTATAAATTTTAACTCTAAAGTATTCTTTGGATGTATAGCCTACAATTACTCTAGGTGATTATAAACTAAGGTTCAACAAAGATTAATCAAGCATTAACAACACAACAATTGACCTATCGCAGTACTAGGTCAATCACAACTAAGATAAGAGACAACCAATCAATATTCAATAACTAAGTTTCATATTACCTAAGCAAACACAAAAGTAGATTAGCCGGACATGGGGAACATGCAAGCATACACACAATCAATTGACGACATAATTAAATTAATGAAGTAAAACACTTATCTTGATGTAAGATAGGGTATGGAACCCTAAAATACAGTACAAGACATCCTTGGTTTGGTTTAGGTTTTTACTCCACAAAACTATACACTTAAAACTAAAAAAATCGGTTTCTATATATAAGGTTACAACTGCGACGGCGTCACCCTTTAGTTTGTGATGCCGTCAGGTTTCCTTCATTAGGGTTTCGTCTTTCTTGGCCATGTTGGCATTGTGACGGCGTCACCTTATGCCTGTGACGCCGTCTCCTTCAGTCTCTAACGTCGTCTGGATCAAATCTAGGTCGTCTGAGCTGCGACGCCCTACTCTTTTAACACCTGATGCCGTCACTTGTAAATAATCAATTTGGCTACCGAGTCATCACAAAATTTGTTCCGACGGCGTCACAAGTATAACCTGAGGCCGTCCCCTTTCAATTCAGCAGCTTGAGTGTCTCGATTCTTGACTTTGGCCATTTTCTTAGTATATTCGCGCCTTTTCGTCCGAATAAGTGTCATTCCAGCAATTTGCCTTCAAGAGACCTAAAAAGTGAAAAGGAACGATATTAAGTAATAACGGATACAAAAGTGATCAAATAAGGGCATAAATTACCCCTCAAAAAGGTACATTTTAAAACCTTATCAAATAACCCTACACTTGGTATTTGCTTGTCCTCAAGCAAATGTGCTTTTAGCCAATTAATTTATAAGTTAGAGGTCATGAGGCATTAGTTTAGAACTATTCACAACACATATAAGCCCCGCAAAAGTCATAACAAGCACGAAAATTACATACTAGCACCTCACATGGGGTGTTTGGATACTCACATCTCTCGGGTGTATATGAAATATAACAAGTTGGAAATGGAAGATAAACACTCATTAACCGGTCCTAGTACATAGATTACCATATGCTTCAGACTAGATCAACCTCCATCGCTTTGGTGTAAGCACCTAGGAAAGACTATCCAAGAGGTCTTTTAAAGGGTTGTAACGTTAGGCTTACGGTAGGGAAACAAAGAGTTTGGTGGGATAGGCGATTTAGTGGTGGCAAGTCTAAAATCTTTATGTTACAAGCATGCGAAGAATGGCGTTGCTAAGCCAAGACTCGACACTCTAAACTCTAGATACCTGAATTAAACAAACATAAATTGAAAGATAGATGTAGGATGGTAGCCCGTATTTTTTTTCCAACACTCTATTTTTTTCTTTTTCTCTTTTTTTTATACTTTTTTTTCGATTTTTTTTCCTCATTCATACACTTTTACTCTACCATCCTCTACGATAACATCAAAATGATAGGGATTTATAGGCACATCCCTACACTTGAGTTTTTATTACTCTAACACTAATTTGACCCGAATTGAAAGATCAAAACACTTGGAGTACATTATTACGCGAATAAAGGGAATTTGAATTTAACGTTCCCTTCCCGTCATTTCATAAAATTAAACTTTTCCCATGAGTCCCAATCGTCCCAAAACTGTGTACAAAGGATATGACTCGACTTAGCAACTTATACAAGCAACTAGATAATTGAACTAAGGTTTTAGTGTGATAACAATAATGCACTAAAAGTGAGTGCATACAAGGTAGGCTAAGGCGATTTGGGTGTACATTTGGGGGTGGATTGTAAACAATGCTCTTCATTGATATTCCGGAAAACCGAAACATCACAAGAACCGCGAAAAGGACAGGCTCTGATGGGTTAACTAGAGGTATTGTGTACTAAAGATGAGTTCAACGCAAAGGTGTGGGGGAATTACTCAACCGATGTGGAAGAAGTAATTATATTACAGGTATCAAACAAGGGTTATCCTAATGCCTCTTATCATTTAGTTATTCCTAACTACACAAGTGTAGTCTTACTAGCGATCTCGGGATGCATCACAAAACAAATTCTAGAATCTATTATACTACCGGTTCACACTCTAAGCAAGATGAATGCTTTAATTCCTACAAATCTAAGGGCGATCCTCACATTTTGGGTGGAATTTAAGTGGTAAAGGGTTTTTGTGCTAGTCATATAACTTCCTATCCATGAGAGGCTTTATTAAGACTAATGGCCCACTCCTATATGTCATGAAAAATTTTAAATTTGGTGCCAAAATTAGCCTAACCGATATTTCTCATGGTTTATTACACAAATGCAATTGCACAAAGCAAATAATCAAGGATAAGCATAGTTTCAAAGTTCCCGTTTTATTTTCCCTCCCTACACTTAAACTGAACCTTGTTCCCAATGTTCCCCGAAAGTATCAAAGTTATGATATTGGAAGGTAATAAAAGATGAAAGAAACTAATACTATGGTATATAACCATAGAAAATATTCTCTTTACCTATGCGGGACAAAAGAATCAAATTGTTGTTTTTGGTTAAAGGGTTTATACCCGGTGAATATATTAAAAATGATTAGAGTACATGTACATGAAGAGTGGTCATGATCCTCCTTTCAAATTAAAAGACGATGTGATTTGAACAAACTCAAACCACAACAACCATAACCAAACAAACTAACAGTTGCATGAAATGAAGAAAAACATAGCTAGCAGTCTACGACCATTAGCACACATAACTTAGAAACATCAGCCTCCATCCATTTGAATGTTAGCTATCCTACAATAAAACGTCGTTCCGAACATTCAGTAACTACTCCAACTAGAATCCTGATAAAAAAAATGGTTGATAAAGGATATAGCAAATGCAAACACATATTCTACTATGTTAAGTTAGTGACATATTTGGCAACCCAGATAGCGACATGGCCATCTTAAAGCCTACTGTGCGGCAATAGGCTATGTCATAAACCTTGTTATAGACCTCTTTTATAGGTTTAATGGTTAAGTAGTTTGCAAACTAAATGCCTGGCACGAGTTCAATCCCCGTTAAGCATGTAATGTATTTTTTGCATGAATTCCCATAGCACTTTCAGAAGTGTATTTAAACTTTATGCAATCATGAAAAAATAAGTTACAAATAGTCTATTTGCAGCTTTAGTTCGAGTTGATATTCACGTGTTCAAAGTCCAGGAATCGCCATGTGGTGTCCATGGTGTTCCTTCTAATCAGTTGCTTAAGCAAACCGAGAATAAAAATATGAATCATTGTCTTTTCAGAATAATATACTTATTTAGGTTTTTTATTGATGACTAAGATAGTTATACCATCAGAAAATGCATAAAATGTTAAGGCTAAGACGCTAAGTTACGGCGAATATAAAAAGAGACAAGGCATTCCATGCTGAAGTGGCATAGTCATAAACTAAGGCTTTATGAAATAAGACTTCTTATAGTAGTCTTAAAACTATAGATAATCAATAAATCGGTTGTAGCGACTCAATGGTAAGTTGCTAAACCAATAATCAGCGCGCATATCTTCTGGCATACAAACTGTTTATTCTCTGTGTCCTTGTCTCGTTCTGCACTTCCATACTTAATACTATGCTACCGCTAAAGGCCAGACTCTGTTTGTCAATTATTGTTAGGGTCCTTAGGGAAGAAAGAATATGCATCTGATAGCTAATATAAAAAAAAGTAGTGCATGAAAGAGGCGTCCCTTGCAGTGCAGGAATTACAAAGCTGGTCAATTGACTCCATCCTAAATGGCTAAATCTTGAATTAAAGATGTGTGTTTTTTTGTATTTTTCTATCATTTTTTCGATCGTTTTTTGTGTTAACAACCTTCAAGAATGCACGTTCTGGTTAGATTGACTTGTGTGGTGCAAGGATGTTTTATGTGATTAGTATTGCCGGTAAATGAATCTGTTTGGGTCTGCAATACATGGCCGGCAATTGATTTATTAACCAACTCTTTCAGAGTACAATTTGTGACACTTGATTTGTCCCTTGGATAAGGAATGTTTATTCAGTTGTAATGCAGCTTACAATATTGGGTCAATACGAGTAACAAGTTGGGTTGATCCAATTACCATAAATTTTTTCCATGTAGAGGTTGTATGTATTCAACGATATTGGGTCAATACGAGTAACACGTTGAGTTGATCCGTGAACACTTTTTTTCCAGGTTTTTGAACTTTATAAATAGTTAACGCTTTTGATTTTCACATCTCACTAAGCATAGGGCGTGAAGGCAAGTCTCGTCAGGGACTATGTTTAAGTATTTGATGTTTAAGAGAAATGATTACCAATGCCACGTTATATTAAGTAAATTAATTAAGAAGATTATATGCATAAAAAAAAAAAAAAAAAAAAAAAATTGTCTCCGCAAATCTTGATCTACATATGACTTAATACTCTCCATGTGAGGATGCTAGAATTATTAGTCTTTATTTTTGTAAAAGAATAGTAAAGCTTGGAGTCTTTGCACAAAACCTTGAGGGTTCGTATAATTTTTTGGGATTTTTTTTACGCAAATGTGTGTTACACACATGCACACATGTCATCTTCAAAAGCCCAAAAGCCTACTTTTAACTTCAAGACATACATTCTCAATGCACTATGGTATATAACCTTAGAAGATATTCTCTCATTTAGCTATGTGGGACAAAAGGTTCTTATGGTTTCATCATAAAATAGTATCTATTTCACTTATCAAATAGGCTGATACTCATATCATCTACCTAGAATAAAACATCGTTCCGATCATAATTAACTAGTCCAACTATACTCTAGATACAAGTTTGGTTAATAAAGGATATCGCAAATGCAAACACATATTCTACTATGTTAAATTAGTGACACATTTGGCAACTCAGCTTGCGACATCGTCATATTGAAGCCTATTGTGCGACAATGGACTATGTTAATAAGAGGAAGGGGATCCTCAGGAAGAACAGCCCGAGAGACGAAGTTAGTTCCCCTTTTATGAATGACCATTGGTTAGTTTTTTCTAATGTTTACTAATACGAGGAGAGTTATTTTACATACCAAACTTTTCTCACATACCAAGGGACTCATCTCCACCATCCATCTAAAAAGAAATCAGTGGATGAGATTAAAAGCATTTTATTATTTCACTCATTTTTTATAATTTAAATATCTCTTAAACCGTTAATCGTTAAGTGAAAATATTTACACCATCGCGACGAGCATTTAATTATCTTTATATAGACGGGCACTTTGTTATACTTTCGAAAAAAGAAAAAAATTTCGTTTTTTTCACGTTTTTTCGTTATTTTTTCCGTTTTTTTACGTTATTGAAATTTGCATGAAAAAAATCATATATGATAAAACACTAAATTGAATATCACATGTGATATTAGTGTAATATCACATATGATATTACATGTAATATCACATATGATATTAGGTAATATCATATGTGATATTACACTAATATCATATGTGATATTACATATCATTATCATATATGGCGTGAGGATTAAAAGTTGTTATCTTCATAAGAGTCACCCATTGACCATTTGTCTTTGCTCAAACCATCGATGTGGGATAGCATTAAATTGTTCATTCACTTTTTTCTTCTTTCATTTTTCTTTCTTATTAATCTTCTTACTTCTATAACATTAGCAAAATTATTTCTTGATTCTATATCTACGTTTTTTTTATTATACTGATTTGTAGTTATATTGATTACAGTAAATTAAAGTGCTATTCTACCATCATGTTAAAATAATGTTTCTTGATTCTATATTTGGTTCAAGTAACTCACTTGCAGTTTGCGACACAATGCTTTTTTGTAATCTGAAACGGGTATGGCATTGTCCTCAACTTGTGTCCAGGCTCAAGATAAATGTATATAGCACATCACCTGGTCGACTGGGAAAAACCATATAACCGTGTAAAAAACTAAAAATGGTAGTCTAGACTCTAGAATTAAATCACGAAGCCTAAAAGGGAGGGAAAGAAGTGATCATAAGCAAAAGAAAAGGGATGGAAATAAGTGATCAATCTCTATCAACAATTTGGGTGAGAGTTAGGTGTCGTTTTTTTTTTTTTTTTTTCTAATAAGCACCTTTTTCTTGTTTTCATTTCTTTTGTTTGCAGGAGGACAGAGGTTTTTGTTTGTTTTTTTGCAGACATAAGTGCTTTTTTCACTTCTTTCCTCTTTTAAATTTCAAACATTATCTTTCACTTCTTACATCTTCTTTCACAACCCTACATCTCTTTCTCAATATCTTACATCTCTTTTACGTTTCGTGCGCCTTTTTACGTTTTCATGCGTCTTTTTACGTTTTTGTTCGTTTTTTTACGTTTTCATCCGTTCTTTTACGTTTTCCCCTCTTTTTTTATGTTTTCGCAATTTTTTTACGTTTTTGTCCGTTTTTTACGTTTACGTCCGTTTTCTTACATTTTCGTCATTTTTCATAAGTTTTCGTCCACTTTATTACGTTTACGTTCGTTTTTTATGGTTTCGTCTGTTTTTTTATGTTTTCGTCTGTTTTTTACGTATTCATCCGTTTTTTACGTATTCTTCCGTTTTTTTACGTTTTCGTCCCTTTTTTTACGTTTCGTCCGTTTTCTTACGTTTTTGTTCGTTTTCGTCCGTTTTCACATTTTTTTTACGTTTTCATCCATTTTTTTTACGTTTTCGATCATATTTTTCCATTTTCGTCTTTTTTTTTAACGTTTTCGTCGGTTCCTTACATTTTCGAAAAAAAAACGTTCGAAAATTTAAAAAACAAATGAAAACGGACGAAAACATAAGAAAACGGACTAAAACGTAAAAAACGAAAGAAAACGTAAAAGACAGATGAAAACGTAAAAAACGGACGAAAACGGACTAAAACGTAAAAAAACCAGCGAAAACGTAAAAAAACGGCCGATATTGGTATATTTTGAACCATTATGTATTGTCTTTAATACTTCGTATTTTAGCGATTGCTTGTTTTGCACTCAATAGCACAAAAAACTAGTGAAAAAGAAAAAGAAAAAAAAAATTACTTCAATAGCACAAAAAATACTAGTGAAAAAAGAAAAAAGAAAAGGAAAAAGAAAAAAAGAAGAAAAAGAAAAGAAGTACTTCAATAGCACAAAAAACAAAAAGGAAATTTAAGTTATAGTGTTTACATGTTAGGTTCTTTTGATGGGCAATGAGTAATTAGTGATTTTTGGGGGTCTTCTTATATGATCATATGAATATTGGAGATGAATTTGGGTTATGATAATGGGTTGTGTAAACCCTTTTTATTAGTATTTCTTCTGAGTTAATAACAAGTAAATGTGATGATTCATGGTTAGGATCAAGATTGATGGTGTTTGGTCTTGAGGTAGAATAGCTATGGGTTGAGCTAAGTAATTATGTTATACTATGAAATTATATTGATTTTATCATATATGTGTTATGTGAAAGACTGTGTTGAGGGTTTAGGAGGCTTTGACTTAATGTGCTTGTATTAAGGTTTAGATAAGAGGTAGTTTGGCATAACTAGCCGAGAATGTGGTTAGACTAGTTGTGAAACTAGTTAAGGTATGTGTAGGTTATGTTTGTTAAGAATGATATCGGTTAAGTGTTTATATGAAATGATTGTGTGAAGGGTATTTGGATTAAGAGCTTTTATGCAAGTTATAGTGTGGTTAACTCCTTTGGATTAGTAATTGAAGTGTATGACACAATTATGAACAATTGATGTATGATTCATATTATTGCCTTTTTTACTTACTAAGCGTAAGCTTACCCTTTTCAATTGTTAACATGTTTTGTAGGTTTATGTGATGGAAGGTAAGGTCATCGAATAAAAGCCTTAGGATTGGTAGCAAGGAAATGGAAGATATCCCCTTATGTGTTTACCTATAGTTGTAGATGCCAAGCTTGTTCAAGTTAAACCCCAATGAGTCGCCAAGTTGTAGTCTTTTGAAAAGAAGGGTTTGTGGAATCTTGATTTTAGACTTAAAGTCATATTTACGAAATTTGAAGTGTGTAATAGTGTTATGTACAATTCTCTAGATGTAAATAGTGTTTGGCACAACTCCGTAAACGCGCTTCGGCTCTTGTTTATGTCTTGTCAGAAAATGATAATTATATTATATTTAGTGTTTAGTTTTTAGACAGCACCTCATACAGGAGCATAAAGCTGTATGTTATGGAAAATGATTTATGACTAGACCACATGGTTGTACCCTTTTGAGATATTCTATAGGGTCCTACTACCCAAACACCCCATGTAGGGGGTGTTTGGGTTTTCTCTCTCCAAACCAATCATTGGGTGCAATAGTTTCCGTGTCAATATATTAAAAGATGGGTTTGTGTTGGTAGTCACTTTGTTTTTTATTTTTACTTTCACAACTTTTACAATTTTTTTTGTTTTACATGTTTATTTTGTGTTTTACAAGTTTTATACAAAGTTTTTTTTTGAATCAGTTTTAAACCTTAAAAAAAAACGTAGTCGGAAATTTTTTGAGGCTCAGTTCGAAGATTGCAAAAGTGAGATTTTATCTCACTTTGCCGTCCATTCGGTTTTCATCATCGACTCGGAAAATTTTTAGGCTCAAAAATCATCATCGCCTCGGAAAATTTTTAGGCTCAAACCGAAGGTTGCAAAGTGATAAAATCTCACTTTACCGTCCATTCGGTTTCGGTTATCACCATCACATATTTTCTGACTTCCATATGGTTGTATGCCCTGAAGCAAAAAGCTGTATGCTATAAAAAAAGAAAATTATATTTTCGCCACGTTTGATTTGGGGCGTTTCACTTAAAAAGCTAATAATGCAAAATGGTGAAGATATTCAGCTAGCTGTTCATGTTAATGAGATTGTAAATAAATTGAAAAGCTTTTGATGTTGCCAAGTGACTCGAAAATGTAGTCATGGTATCATTCTTATGGTGACATCTCCCAAAAAGCGGTTTCAAGTTGTATTACCTAAAAAAATAGATATTAAACATACTTTATTGATTATTTCACATTTTTGAAAATTGTTTAAAAATAATACCCTGCCACGGTACACACACCGGCAGAGGCGGTACCACAATGGGGGCAGTGTGGGCAACTGCCCCCACAAAAATCACTCGAGTAATGTCAATTGATAAGAGAATTTCATTTTGCCCCCATAAATGGGTAAAAAGTATAACTGTGAAAATTTATCCAATAGTTGCATCATAGTCAAATAGTTAAGGACATTTGCACTTCCGTGGAGATATAATGTTCGATTCTTGTGCTACTCTATACTTTTGTGAATTTTTGTTATCCAACTTTTTATTTTTTCTTCAACTACTTGTTTTGTTATCGATCATAAAAAGCAAGTATCTGCTCAATATTGTGCATATCCTTATCAATTCTTAGTTTTGCTTTTCGCATACAAACAAATACCAAAAAAAAATCACTTTCATTAAAAGTAAAATCGATTTCATAATAGCAACAAAGGTCAAGTAACTGACATTACACGACTGGCACCCACTTTTAACTTTTGCCCCCTCTTGAAAGTTTTTCTAGTACCGCCCCTGCACACCGGTACGCTTCTTGACTAGTGCATTGTGTAATACTTTCAGAGTTTGTGGCTTAGTTTACAGACTATATTGATTATTTAACATTTTTTATTTTTTTCTTTTTTTATACTTTAATGACGTCAGTGCTGGATAACTTATGAAAATGAATTTGTTGGTTTCTACACGAAATTATTTTATCTCATTATTTACTTTTTTTTGAAAAGCAATAATATATTAGACCAACAAAAAAACGATACAAACAAACGACATCCCTCCTCTCCAAACAAGACGATTAAAGATAAGGAACCCGAAAATAAAAGCACCAATACAAACCAAATCAATCCCGAAAGTAACATTACAAATAAACCCAAACCAACCCACTAAATATAATCTAAACAAACACAATACTACTAATATATCAAGGGACCACAAAGCCACTATCCCCCAAGCACATACCACTAGGGGTGCTATTCGGGTCGGGTTGGTCGGGTTCGGGTCAAACGGGTCGGGTCCAAGTCGGGTCGAGGGTAAAAATAATATACCCGAACCCGACCCTACTTGAACTCGGGTTAGTCGGGTTCGGGTAAAGTCGGGTCGGGTCAAGTCGGGTCGGGTCAGGGTCTGGCCATTTACAAAATCATAGAATTTAATTTCTAAAATAACGCATGTATAAATGACACATTTTTTTGGTTGCATTTGTTTGTTACATATTTTTTTCGATAGAACTGTGTCATATGTTATTCTTGGAAGTAGTACTTATTTGTTGGATAAGATTGATAAGTTACCTGGGCAGCCAGCAAATGTAGATTTTGATCAGTATTCAGGTTATGTTAATGTGAATAAAGAATCTGGGAGGTCATTGTTTTGCTGGTTGACTGAGTCACCAGCTAACTGAAACCCGGAAACTAGACCATTGTTACTGTAGCTCACCGGTGGTCCTGGTTGTTCTTCAGTAGCTTTTGGTGCAGCTGAAGAGATTGGTCCTTTGCATATAAACTCTGATGGCAAGTTAAGATCTTTTAGT